>OX456526.1:141747779-142212779 GCA_949748255.1 Eustalomyia histrio | reverse complement strand
TTCTAGGAGATTATATTGAATAAAAAAATATATTTGGTAACAAAAACAGTATTCTTTCATTTCGAGCGCAGAAACTTTTCAACCAACCTGTATACATATTTTTCTTTTTTTCAATTTAGCTCAAGTGCAGGAAAGGGAACCAACAAAATAACTCAACAAGCCGAGTAAAAAGATAAAATTAAAATAAAAAAATACACAGAAAAACACAGTTTGTTTTAAAATATTATTGTATGAATTTACATTACAGAATATAAAATGATAAATGAGTTTTTGGTTTCAAAATAAAAACACAAGGAAACAAAACAATGTTCCAGAAAATTATTTTACATGGTGTTGATATAAAAAAGAGAATTCAAAAAAATAAAAAAAAACAAGAAAAATATTAAAATAAAATTCAAAATGCCAAAGAATTAAATTTATGAATAATTAATGATATAACAAATTATAAAATGAACTCATTACCCAACCCCACCTTACTTTTTGCACTTACCAATAAAGCATCCTTGATAATAGAAAATGTTGTAAACAACACTATTATGGAAAAGATAAAGGTGCATATAGGATCTGCTATCGACCACTCAGGTTTGAAATAGATTACCAAGGCAGCTATAAAAACACCAATACTTTGTACTACATCACCCAATACATGAATATAAGCAGCTCTAACATTCATATTTTGTGCTTCTTTTCCCGCCAAACCACCATGATGATGCCCACCGACAGATGTTTCTGCCACAACTGCTGATATTTCACCATTTATCTCCGATACAGAACGAGAATTTTGATAGGAAAATGTTTGTAACCCAGCTGAAGGTAATTCTGCATTAAGTGAAACTCCCTCTTCTAAACGTTGTGTGGGTGGGGTGGGACACACTGTGTGAGAATGTTCAGTTGAGGCATCATTGGTTAAACCAGGCATTTTTGATTGTTTTTGAGTTGTTACTAATGTTAAACCTGTGGAATTTGCTTTATTTTCGGATTTTTTAGATTTTTTATTTTTACCACCATGACTATGACCCAAACCGCCACCATGACTGTGACCATGTTGCAGTTGAACACCCATGCTGAAAGGAGAATCAAAAAAAAATTATTAATTAACAAAGTTAATAAAATTGACATAAATCGTAATAAATTCCACAAATAAACACACGTGGTTTGTGGAGAGTATCTTCACTTCCGATACCTATTATTCAACCGTAAAAGGCGTTTGGGCAGGACGTTATAGGGGATCCATTTCCCCTTTTGCCTTTCCTTATAAAAATTTCCAAAAAAAAATATCGTTTTATTAGAAGTAGGTGCTAGATCCAGACGTTTGTACTGGGCGATGTTGTATTCACCAGTGAGTCATTATGTGACATTTTATAATATCTGATTCGAGGATCGATTATTTGATTCGGGAATTACGACCGAACTTAGGGATTTTGGTTATTGTTCGTTAAATAAAAAGTTTTTTGTGCAGCCGACCTTAAGCAGGGCTTAGAGGATTTACCTGTGGCATCCGGCTTCGGTTGGAAATTGCCTCGGCAAATGGCTCTTTAGCCCAATTCAGAATGTGGCAGTTTTGTAAATAGTCATATACCCTATTTTCAGTTTGGACATTTTGTCCACAAATTTCGGTCATAATCTCCAAATAGACATGGGTACGGCCTTTCACCGTGTTATTATTTCGTATTCTAAATTCAGTGCAAATTTAATAAAACTATCTTTTTTCTTTTAAAAGCAAATTTTTTTCCTTAAAATTTGTCTTTCTTTTAAATGTTACCTTATACTTTGAAAACTAACTTCTTATTTAAAAAGTTTATTTTTTCTTAAAAAGTTATTTTTTTCATTCTTTTTTTTTTAATAAGTATCCTTTTCATACTGCATATTTTTTTAAGAATTAACTTCCTCTTTAAAAAGTGCTACTTTAAAAAAGGAAAATTTTCTTTGAAAAAAAAATATTTTCCTTTAAAAAAAAACTATTTTTTTTAAAAAGGTCTTATTTATTTTTAAAAAAGTACCATATTCTTTAAAAGGAAAATAAGCCTTATTAATAATTGCATTTTTTGCAGTATCTCTTTCTGAAATAGTTCGTATTTCTGAAATTTACCTTTTCTAAAACAGTACCTTTTCTAGAAAAAAACACCTTTTCTAAAAAGTACCTTTCCTAAAAAAAGTAACTTTTCTAAAAAAAATTCCTTTTCTAAATAAAATTGCTTTTCTCAAAAAGTACCTTTTCTAAAGAAAGTTCCTTTTCTAAAAAAGTACCTTTTTAAAAAAGTTCCTTTTCTAAAAAAAGTACATTTCCTTTTCTAAAAAAAATTCCTTTTCTAAAAAAGTATCTTTCCTAAAAAAGAATCTATTCTAAAAAAAAGTACCTTTTCTAAAAAAGTACATTTTTTAAGTAGTACTTTTTTAAGAATGTACGTTTTCTTAAAAAACCACTTTCTTAAAAAAGTACCTTTTCTAAAATAAGTACCTTTTCTAAAAAAGTATCTTTCCTAAAAAGTACCTTTTCTAAATAAAAGTTTCTTTTCTAAATAAAAGTACCTTTTCTGAATAAAAGTACATTTTCTAAATGAAAGTAAGTTTTCTAAAAAAATTTGTTTTTCTAAATAAAATTCCTTTTCACAAAAAGTACCTTTCCTAAAAAAGTATCTATTCTAAAAAAAGTACCTTTTCTAAAAAAGCACCTTTTCTAAAAAGTAACTTTTCCAAAAAAAAATTACTTTTTCTAAAAACATCCTAGTTTAAAAACAAACCTTTTCTAAAATATACCTTTTCTAAGAAAGTTCCTTATAAGAAAGTACTTTTTCTAAAAAATTCTAAAAAAGTGCCTTTTCTAATAAAGTACCTTCTCTATTAAAAGAACCTTTGCTAAAGTAGCTGTTTTCAAAAATAGTACCGTTTCCAAAAAAAGTACTTTTTTAAAAAATTACCTTTTCCAAAAAAGTACTTTTTTAAAAAAAGCTCTTTCTTAAAAAAAGTACCTTTTGTACCAAAAATACCTTTTTTAACACTATAACTTTTCTTACAAATGTACCCTTTCTTAAAACAAGCACCTTTTCTTAAAAATGTACCTTTTTAAAAAGTACCTTTTTTAAAAAAGTACCTGATTAAAAAAGTACCTTTTTAAAAAATTCCCTTTTCTTACAAAAGTTCCTTTCATAAAAATGGAGAGATTTTAATGTGAGCGCCGTGGGCTTGGTTCTATGCTTGTTCAGCCTACCCCAAAACCTTTTTCAATAAATCTACTTTTAATGAAATACCACAAAAGTACATTTTAAAGCACTTTTGTGAAAAAGGCACCTTTCTAAAAAGAAACATAATATCTTGCCTTAAAAATGTACTAGTACTTTTTTATATTCCACTTAAACTCTACATAAACTCTTTCACAAACGTTCTTAATTACTAAAATGTTGCGTTCATATGCCAACCATTTCACTTCCATTTAGTATAAGAAGTATTTGTTAAATCTTTTGCCTGTTTTATATTAATTTAATTTATTGTTTCTTTTATTGTTTTAAAATTGTTCATAAGTCTTTGTTGAACCAACAAACACAAGATGAAACAAACAAAACAAAAAAAAAAGTACACAATTATGCTCGACTGCACGCATAAAACATTAAAAATTTGCAATATTCTTAGTGTTTATTTTATGAATTTATTGTTTGAGGATACACTTTTCGAAAGCAATAAAATAAAAACGCATACTCTGTTACAAAACAAAAAGAAAGAGTTAAAAAAAATAAATATTGTTTTTCGTGTTTTTTTTTTTTTTTTTTTGTTTTTTACAACAAGAAGTATTTATGAGTTTGAGCATAAAATAATTAATATTCCGCTTGAGATGTGTTCGAAATTTTGGATTTTAAAATGAGATTTTAAAGCAGATAACTTTTAAGCGAAGCGAGTTTTAAAATATTCGTGTACCATGCACGATTTCTCCGAGAAGGAAAAAGGAAAATTTTATTAAAATTTGTCTATTCATTTTTTAAGTAAGATAATATCCTTTCCAGGTATGCTGATAGGATTCTAAGGGTTTTCGAATAAATATAGCGTGAATTCTTAAGTATAATCTAACATGTGAACATGTCTTCAAAGATTTATGACTATTAAGGTATAGCTGAGCATGGCTTACGATCACTTAGTTCAGAAATTTTACTATAAATTTTTTTCATAATCAACACTTTTCAGTAGTTTTATTTTTTTGTTTTGAAATTTATTCTCATCCCAGTTGAAAATTGGAAAATTTTCTTTTTGTTATTACTAAAGAGCTTTTTTTATATGAAATGAATAAATTTTAACATTTTTTGTTGGGTGACGTATGAGTAATATTAATTAAAATCTATTTTGATATTTTTTCATATATCTTTGGTTTTTGTAAATCAAAATTAAAAAATGTTAAATTATTTTAGAAGCTGAGAAAATTTTCTATAAAAGGACTTAATATCCTTTGAAATTATATATTCTTTAAAATGTATTTTTAATATAATTCTAAGAATTAATTTTCCGTTAAACTTATAATCCAACATAAATTATCGGTAATAGCGGGTAATTTACCTAAAAGTAAGCATAATTTAACCAGAACTAGAGTTATCTTAATTATAAGAGTTTTAAGAAATATAAACCTATATTTACTGACAATTTCATTAACAATACCTTTTTCCTAACTATTTTGTAACTTGTTTAAATTTGTATTACTTACAATTTAAATATATGTAGCTAGTACATAGTGTATTTTATGTTTTAACACTTTGACACTTTTGGCTTTTAGCTTCTTATATGTATAAGCCTTAAATGTCATTTGAAAAATTTATATTTTCTCATAAGTTTTTCCTCACTCACTCACTCATACTCGAAACACTTTCCCAGTTTACTTATATACAAACACCAATAACTTTGTTTTATAGAATTTGAGCTTTTTGACAGTTTTGTATTGTGTTGGAACAACAAAAACAACAACAACTACTAAGACTAAACTGTCATGCTACCATAATGTTGTAAAGAAGTTTTCAATATGCAAACCAGAGCTATAAAAGTATAAAAAATAATAATTTAATTTTTATTAAAAAAAATATATATTACAAAATTCTTTGTTAAGGACTTTAATTTTTTTAAATAATGTTTGAGATGTGTTATGTTTTTGCCGAAAAAAAAAAAATTAAAACCACTGTTTTGCTGTGCAAATACTTCATAAAGGGTGGTTAAATTTTAAGGGCCGATGTTGAATGTGAACCACATCTAAACGTCAAGTTTTTTTCTGCATTTCATTTGACATTTATCAATTTCAGACTAACTCAATTTGAACCATGCAAAGATACACAATCGAGCAACGCGTTAAAGTTATTCAGGCTTATTATGGAAATAGGCGTTCAAATCAAAATGCATATCGTGCACTTCGTGTTTTTTCTGTCAATTTAATCGTCCAAATATGCGTACAATCGGAAAAATCGTGCAAAAATTTGAGTAAACCGGGTCGGTAGGAGATGTGAAAACACCTGGGCATGCTCGTACAGCTCGTACTGCAGAAAATATTGCTGCTGTTCGCGATAGTGTGGCTGAAGATCCGTCCACTTCAACTCGTCGTTGTTCCTAACATTTGCACTTCTCACGCACGTCGTTGATGAACATTATGCATAAATACTTGCATTTACATGCTTAAAAGGTGCAATTGACTTAAGAATTAAAGACTCTTGACCATTCCAAACGTCGTCAGTGGTCAGAATGGTGGCAAGAAATGGCAACAGTGGATGATCAATTTTCGAAGAAAATCATCTTCAGTGATGAAGCACATTTTCCCCTCAGTGGATTCGTCAATAAGCAGAATCGCCGCATTTGGGCGAATGATAATCCAAGAGTGATTGTCGAAAAACCACTGCACCCACAAAGAGTGACTGTTTGGTGCGGTTTATGGGCTGGCGGCATCATCGGGCAGTATTTTTTTTCCAAAATGAGGCCGGTCAGGCAGTTACAGTGAATAGTGTTCGCTATCGTGAGATGATAACGAACTTTTTATGGCTCGAATTGGAAGATATTGATGTGCACGATATATGGTTTCAACAGGACACTTGCCACTTGCCACACAGCTAACGAAACAATGGCTCTTTTGCGCGACAAATTCAATGGCCGTGTTATCTCACGTGGTGGCGATGTCAAGATCATGTGATTTGACACTGTTGGACTTCTTTCTTTGGGGTTATTTAAAAGAAAAGATATACGTCGATAAGCCAGCAACAATTCAAGAGCTAAAGGATGAGATAATTCGGCACATTAATGGCATAGAACCTCAATTATGCCTCAGTGTCATCGAAAATTTGGACCATCAGATGGAGGCCGAGGTCGCGGCGGCCATTTAGCCGATATTTTGTTCTATACATAATTTAACCATACCATATTATCATAATAAAAATAAATTACAATAATTTTCTAAATAATTTGTGTTTTATTCAAAATCAACATCGGCCCTTAAAATTTAACCATCCTTTATAAATTTGTATGTATGATGACGTATGAGTGATATTAATTTATATGTAATCGGACATTTTTGTAAATACAGGTTGGTTGAAAAGTTCCTGCGCTCACGAAGAGATGGCACTGCTAGCTGCAAACTTTTTTTTCTCAAGTTGGTATAACTGTCCTGAGAACACATGCAAAGTTGCAAGTCATTCTGTCAATTCTTTCTTTGTTTACAAGCCATTTGAAGTTGACGTGTCATTGATTTTTTTTAATATGGAAAAAATTTAATATCGTGCAGTAATTAGATTCTTTGTTTTGAAAGGTTTAAGAGCAAAGGAAATTTATGAACAATTGTTAGAAGTGTATAAGGAGTCCTCACCTTCAAAACGCACCGTTAAATTTTGGGCTTGTGAATTTAAACGTGGTCGTACCAGCCTTAAAGACGATCCACGCAAAGGACGACCAAAAACTGCAACCACAGCAGAAATCATTGAGCAGGTACATAATATGGTTACTGAAGATCCAAGTTTGACTAAACGTAAAATTGCTAATGCCATAGGCATCTCAGACGAACGAGTACTCCATATTTTACATGAAGAATTACGTATGAAAAAACTGTTTGGAAAGTTAGTGCCGCACACATTAACAATTCAACAAAAACTGGATCGAAAACAAATTTCTCAGCGTAATTTGGAGCGTTTTAAGCCGAATAAAACCGACTTCATGCGTCGCTTTATAACTATGGATGAGACTTGGATCTACCACCATGATCCTAAACTGAAACAAGAACGTTTACAGTGGACTGAAGCTGGTTGTTCAGCTCCGAAGCAGGTGAAGTCACAACGATCAGCAAAGAAAGTTATGGCATCAGTTTTTTGGGATGCAAAACGAATTTTGTTCATTGATTATCTTCAGAAAGGTAAAACAATCAACTCTGAATATTATTGCAGCCTTTTGGATCAGTTGGATGAAAAAATTCGTGAAGAAAGACCTGGTTTAAAGAAGAAAAAAATCATTTTTTATCAAGACAATGCACCTGCTCGAAAAAATTGTTTTGACGATAGCTAAATTCAAAGAATTAAAGTACGAATTGCTTGAACATCCACCGTATTCACCAGATTTGGCTCCCAGCGACTACTATCTCTTCAAAAATCTCAAGCAATTCCTTTGTGGAAAGCATTTTTCGTCGAATGAAGAGGCCATAGCAGCCGCAGACGGTTATTTTGCAGAGCTTCCGGAAAACCATTATAAGGATGGGATAAAATTATTAGAAGATCATTGGAACAAGTGTATTGAGCTTCTAGGAGATTATATTGAATAAAAAACTATATTTCGTAACAAAAACAGTATTCTTTCATTTCGAGCGCACGAACTTTTCAACCAACCTGTATTTCAGTTGCGCCCAACTCATATGCACAATGTGCAAGCTTTTACAGAAGAGCTTTTTCACCTACAGCGAGCTTCGACGAGAGCACAATACAAGGATGGGTATTTTGAATTTCGAAATGTTATAAGTTGTACAATTTATTTAAGCCAAAACACTTTAATACTTCTTTTGAAAGATCTTTAAAAAAACGCCATCTTCAAAAGGCTTGCAGTGCTTTGCTAAGGATAGAGCAACAACAAAAGAAATCTTTTCTTTGATATTCTTTTTCGTTGTGTGTTTGAAAATGTTTCTTTGAAAGTTATTTTCAAGTTGATGGAAGAGTACTAACGTACTAAATATTCGGTCCCTGAAAAAAAGCTCTATATCATAGTATTTGTGTTTGAACGCCACTGTTTTAAATGAAATTTTCTTTTAAACTATTAACATTTTCATGTTCATTCTTTTAATGCTCTGCCAAAAAATAAGTATAAATTTGATGTTATTGTTGTGGTATTGTGAATTTAACACATTTATTGTTTATTCATATACTCTAAGGGTGAATTTTTTACTTTTTTTTTTTATTATTTGCCATTTTTGTCTTATGTTTGTTCTTTTCAAGAATTTTGTTTTTTTTTTGTTTCTTCTTCTCTAAAACAGAGCAGAAATAAAACGGAAGTTTTTGTTTCTTAACATGTCACAGCATGTCTAACAAACAAGCCTGTTGTCTGTCTTCTTGTTTTTCAAAGAAGTTGCAACAAAAAAAAACAAGGAATTTATTATATCTTCAAAGGAAAAACTGACAATAACTCTTAACGTAAGTGAGTGAGTGAGTGTAGTAGGTGTGTTGCTACACATGGGAGTAGGTACATGAGTGTATGTGTGTGTATATGAGCTTTTATTATATTTGAAATGTTATTTTATCGTCACTTATCTTAAGTTTTATTGTTGTTTATACATACTTTTTTTCGTTAAACTTTCTTTTTTTTTCTATTTTGCTTTTATTCTTATATTTTTCTTTATAATATGCTGTTTTCTGTTTGTATTTTATTTGTGGTTATTGTTATTTCTTTTTTTGTTTTTCTTTTTCTGTGTTTGTATATTTTTTTTTTTTTTTTTTTTAATTTATGTTCTGTAGCATATTTGATGACAATCGAACTTGTTGACTTTTTTCTTTGTTAAACTTGTATTCCCAATATACTTAAAAATGCATAAGAATATCTTTGTAGAACTAGAATTTTTTTGTATGATAAACCAGATGTATTATTGTTTGGTTGTATTTCTAACCTATATATTTCTTTTATATTACAATTCATATATATTTATATTTTTAATGATCATTTTATAAAAAAAAAAGTTTTGCTTCCTTTTTTCTTTATTAATTTAGTTGGAAATGTCATAAGAACAAGTATATTTTTAATATTTTTATATGAATTGAAAAGGATATTTCATAAGCGGTTATTTTAAATATCAGAATATATTAAGAAGAAAATTGAATTATTTTCCTTTAAGGATATTTGGACTTTAAATAAATTTGTTTAATTTTTTGTAGTTTTTCTTCAAGTTTCTAATATAAAGGTTTGTACACTAGAGTCCTAAAGGGGTACTCTGCGCATTTAACCTCATTTTACCACGCTTTAATTGATTATTCCCAACAGTATGTCTTAAGTAAATAAACCCATACCCCAGGGAAAAGACATTTTAAATGTTTGAATTCTAGCCAATAGTATTTGGGCAGAATCCCTTTTGGTTGCAACCTCAAAAATTTCCGAAAGTGTTTTCTCAATGGGTGTCTACGCTGAAGGAGCCAAATTTCAAGCTCTTATTCCAAGCAGTTGGGCTGGTATATTAAGTGACACTTTTCCTTTTATATGCCAAATTTTGCCACGTTCTCCAAAAAAAAAGTACCTGAATTAGACCACGTTCTCCAAAAAAAAGTGCCTGAATTAGCCCATAACCCAGGGAAGACGTAGGGATACATTTTGGATGTATAGCTTTGAACTTTGGAGGTGGTGGTAAATTTTACCCTCTCTTTATATGTTTATGTAACTAAAGTGCTGTTTTGTTGAAAAGAATAAAAAAATATTAATTATTTTTTTTTTAATTAAAAATTTAGTAGCTTTTTTTAGAAAAACCAATAGTTTTTTAGAAAAATTAAAAGGGGTAAAATTTACCACCACGTCACTGAATATGTTCAAAAATTAAACCTCCATAGCTAAATTCTAGCAAAAGGAGTTTAGACAGCAAGTTAAGAAGAAAAAAAATAGTCGTCAATATAATCCTCCCCGTAAACATTTTCCTAATACACTTTTTAGTAGATATCTATACCGAGTAGCAGCCCACAAATTTCACAGTCTTAGCTATTGCAGTTTTGCGATGGGTTATAAAGAGCCAAAATTTCCCTATTAACCCCATTTTTTCCACGCATTTATTGGAGATTCGAAAAAGTATCACTTTAGTGGCTTAGACATCCCTGTCGGTTCCCTCCGGCTATGTGATGAAATTATGATCATTACTTTTTTTTTAATTAATGATATTGTTTTAAAGATTTGATTTTATTATTTTAATCGTCTTAAATTTGTATACCATTAATAATGCACTATTTTACAAATACAATTAACATTTACTGATTTGTTTGCGAAAATCAAAAAAAAAATGGAGGAAAAATCGTTAAAGTAAGTTTAAATCCATAAATTTGACTAAAATTCATGGTCGCTCCACTTCATTACGTTCGATGTATTTAGGTTTTCTATTACACTCGTTTCATGTTCCATTCCATTTCGTTCCCCTTGTCTAGTGTTCCAATTCCACTCGTTCCCCGTTCCATTTTATTTCGTTCCCTTTGATTGATGTTTAATTTCCACTCGTTTCCTGTTTCATTCTCTTTCATTCCCCTTGATTTGATGATTATCTGTTTCAATACACTTCGTCCCCCTTTTTTAAAGTTGTTTCGCATTCCATTCCACTTGGATCCCAATATCTTATGCGCCTATATCACTCGTTCCCCATTTCATTATATGCTGTAGTCCTTGAATAGTGTTTCAGTTCCATTATATCCCTATCTTCCGTTTGGTCATCCGTTCCATTCCATTCAATTTAGTTCCCTTTGCCTATTGTTTTAATTTTGCTCATTCCCCGTTCCACTCTACGTCACCCCTTGTCTAATATTTCAATTCCGCTCGTTCCCCATTCCATTATATTTTTATTTCCCTTGTATAATGTTTCAATACCACTTCTTCCATTTATATTTCAAACACCAGGTTTTTAGATAAGGCGATTTGGACACGCCGTTAAAGGAGGAACTTCTCCCATATTAAACCCTTCTTTTGCGACTTCGCTGGCGACCTTCCTGGCAAAAGTTCCAAAAATTACCTTATCAGTGAATTATATTTCAAATATCAGGTTTCTCGCAAAGATGAGACGTTTCCCTTTTAAAATCCCCACACAGAGAAAACAGATTCATTGTGACAACCAAATTTCTTGCCAACCGACTAGTTCGGTCGGGCCCCCTTTATATTTGTTTGCCACAACAGAAATTTGTTTAATACAACAGAAATTTGGTTATTACAACAGAATTTCAGTTAAAGCAAAATATTTTAATTGTGTCAGGATATATTTGATTAGCACAACCAAATAATTAAGTTTCCACAATAAAATTATTCAGTGGGAAAGAAATTCGGTTGTCATAATGAATTTGTTTTTTCTGTGCATTTTTACCACGTTCTTGGCAAAAATTACAAAATGTACCAAATGTACCTTTTTGATAAAAAAAAAGAGTTTACATTTTTTATCTTATTCCAAGTTTTTCTAATTTTTTACTTCTTTATTTTAAGTTCTAAAATTTATCAATTTAAAAACTAGTGTATTTCCAGTAAACCAATTTGTCTTAAATGATTTAAAGTCCAACAAAAATTGCATTAAAACTTTCTCTTTCAAACGAAAAAAAATCTTTTTTCCAAAAAAAGCTGCATTGTTTAGTAGTTTTACAAGTTTTTCTTTTCAAAAAAAAGCCTGCTTTACAAATTCCAGTTTTATGTTTTTTTTTTTACATTTCAAAACAACTTTATTGTTTTGTTCTTTAGGCCATATAAGAGTAGTAAAGAAAAACTAATCTTTAAAACAAGAAAAAAACTAACTTGTTCTTCATGGAATACTGTAAAAAAATTACAAAGAGTTAAAAATAAATCTTACAAAACAAATATTTTTTGGGGGAAAAAAATATAAAATGATTTTTCAATAGCCTTAACAAAAAAAAACATGTCCTAAACAAACTTTATCAAATAAAATCATATGTGGAAGCAGCAATATAAAGACCTTGACCTCAAGCAGGGAAATAAATGCAATTTTCCTATTTTATATTTCTTTTTTTTTTGTCTAAATCATCAAGAGTATGCCAATAGGAAAAAAGTTTTGAAAAAATTAATGATTGCTGTGAGGTTTTAAAGTACAATTTTTGTTTGTTGGCTAATGGATTTATAGTTTCAAGGACAGTAAAGCTGTAGGGAACAAAGTCATAATGTCAAACAAAAAAAAAAGGTTACTTGCATTATTTAATTTTTCTTAAAAAAGAAATTATATACAAAATATTACAAAAAAAAAATATTAAGAATTTTTTAACATTACTTTAAGGTAACACAATTGTTATAGTTTTATGTAGCAGCAACTGGTATTTTTAAATTCATTTGAATTACACAATCAAACCCCGATTCTTAAGCTTTAAAACTCTCGCAGTTATTTAAAAAAATTTATGAAAACTCACAAATTAATAACACTCATACGCCACTAGGAACAAACATTCAAATTAAATAATATTAAATTGAATCAAAAAATCTTTAAATTAAAACTAGGAATTTTCTATATTTTATTATATAAACTCTCTCTAAATTTTGCAGTTCTTTCAAACGAAAAAAATTCAAGTTAATCTTTCTAAACTTTTTAAAATTTCGAAAACTTAAGTGCCTTAACCTACTTATGACGAATTATGACTGTCATAGGGTTATTTTTAGGACTCGTTAGAGTCATAAATTTCTATAGACAACAACAATGAAATTCTATATACATACATAGACGGAAAATTTTCTTGGTCCCTTCTTGGAACTTAATATGAAAAAAAATATCCTTTAGGCGGACATTTTCCGTAACCGAATAAAATCAGCGCGACGGTTGGTGTCCGCCTGCGGGACACCATGGTATAAACTTTTAATCTCTACATACAAATAAATAATATTCCTGACTGTCTGATTCAACATCGCCCAGCCCAAACCGCTGGCGTAGATATCCGCTAAGATGGGGTTTTTGGAAATTCATTCTGGGAGGGGCAAGAAAGGGGGAAAACTCCCCTTTCTCGGCCTAAACCCCTTTAGCTAGAAACCTGAAATTTGAAATACGCCTTTCTAGTAGTATGATAAGGTACATTTTAGAATTTTGATCAGGGATGTGGAAAAAATGGAGGTTAAAAGGGCGAAAAGTCTCCCCCTTTACGGCCTTCCCCAACCTTTGGACCAGGGAAGTTGAAATTTGGTATGCAGACTCCTTTTCCAGTGTAGATAACAGATAAGACGTGATTTTCGAAAAATCCAAAGGGGAGGGGCAGAAAAGGGTGAAATTCTTCCCCTCGACGGCCTTCCCAAACCGGTGGACATTTGAAGTTGATATTTGGTATGCAGGCTCCTTCTCCAGTGTAGATAACAGAGAAGACGTGATTTTTGAAAAATCAAACGGGGAGGGGCAAAAAAGGGTGAAATTCTCCTCCTCGAAGGCCTGTCAAAACCGTTAGAGCTGGAAGTTTGAAATTGTGTATATTGGTTCCATCTGAGGTGTAGACATCCACCCAGGCGAGATTTTTTAAAATTCCTACGGGGAGGGGCAAAAACGCTGAAAATCTCCCCCTTAAGGGCCTGCCCACACCGAAATAGCAAGATACCTGAACAAATTTTAAATATGTATTACCTGGAGTATGGACTAACTCACTGATAAGTTACATTTTAGAATTGTAGCCAGGCACGTGGTAAAAATGGGGTTTAAAAGGATGAAATGTCTGCTCTTTAACAGATTGGCGAAACCACTGGACGTAGGAAGTAGAAATTTGGTATACAGGCCCCTTTTAAAGTGTAGATAAAAGCTACGATGTCAATTTTGGAAAATCCAGTGAGGGAGGGCAAAAAGGAGAAAATTCTCCCCCTTGACGACTTACCAAAACGGCTAGAGCTGCGAAGTTAAAGTTTGGTACACAGGTTTCCACTCCAGCGTAGGGAGGGGCAAAAAGGTGAACAGTCTTCTCTTTAACAGGCTGCCCCAGCGATTTAGCCAGAAAGCTGAAATTTTAAATATGTGTTAACTGGAGTTTTAATCAGTTACATTTTAGAATTTCAGCCAGGTGTATAGTAAAAATGCGGGTCAAAGGGAAAACTCTAAAATTTTAAATATGTGTTACCTGGAGTATGGGCTCATTATTGAATAACATCTTAGAATTTTGGTCTGGGACATGGAAAAAATTGGGGACTCTGTGTTATTATCTGGGAACTCCGTATACTCTGGGTCGTTCGCCCGGGCGGAGCAAAGCCCGCTATGGTGTATATGGGAAAATCTTTGCATGGTAAAATTGTAAATTGCAAGGGAAATGGAAAGGGTACGAGTAAAATTGAAACACTAGACAAGGGCTACGAAATGGAATGAAACGGGGTACGAGTGGAGTTAAAACTTTTGACAAGGGGATTGAAATGGAACGAAATGATAGGGTTAAAAATAAAATGGAATGGGGAATGAGTGTAATTGAAACATTAGACGAGGGGAAACAAATGGAATGGGAACGAGTGGAAATGAATCATTAGACAAGGAGAACGAAATGGGATGGAAAGGGGAACAAATGATATTAAAACAGTTAACACTAGGCACGTCCCACTGGAATGAAATATAAACAAAACCGATAATGAAGTATCGGGCTTTTAAGCTAGTAAATACATATAATTTATTTATTATATTTATTAATCATAGTATTACAAATTATATATTAATACCCTAACCGAGCACTAGCAACAAAGGCCTTCGGCTCGTTGTAGCGAAAACAGACCAGAGCCTCTGGTGGGAATTGAACCCACGACCCCGGCACTGATAAGCTAGCACGCTACCAACTAGCCTACCGGGGCGCTCAACTAGAGTCACAGGCTTTTTTGAAAAAATAAACAAGTTAAAAAAAATAATAAAAAGAATCTTAGAAATTATTATTTAGGATGGATGCGAATTAAGTTTTGATTGCCAGAAAACTTAATTCAGGTTTCTATGAAATTTGAAAATAATTTCAAATATCTTTTAAAAACACTTTAAATTCCTTTTGTCAACTTGTATGTAGTTAACAATATATTTAGCCATTTCGCACAAGGCCTTAATATTAAATTCCAATTAAAAATTGCATTGTTAATCATACTTTCATTATATAATCTTATATAGTAATTTAAATAACATTTTCATATTTAATTATAATAATATAACAATATATACAATAGAAAAATCTTTGCTTATGTATGAATATTTTAATACAATATATATCACAAATATATCTTAAGAATTTTGTCTTTTGTGATATACAATCTTAATAATCTGTATAATAATTGACTTTTCACATATTCATACAAAAATACTTCTAAAAGCATTCATGCAAACAACATGTTTATTTTGGAAATATAAAAAAGCCCACTCACATTAATAAGTAGAGCTTTAAGTAAATATACAAATACACACAAACACACACACACACCCAAATCACAAACAACAAATACACGTTAAGTACATGTGTATGTATTTAACTTATGATGTCATACAATACAAGTACTACAACTACAATGACACATTCTAACATTTTGTTATTACTAATATTTATAATGCTGTCAATTAAATCTCGTTAGAGTCTTTATGAATCTTACAGACATGCGCAAATGTACATTCAGAAACATATTGCTATTGTTAAGCATACATACTCATGTATGTATGTATGTAGTGATTGTTGTTATTGTCACACACTAACGAGCTTGTAAAGTTATAATTCAACATGTCTCTTGGCAGAGTAATGTTTCAAACTAAATGTGGCCAACATAGACTGATTGATTGGGTACTTGGAAAATTTATGATATATCGAAATAATAAAAAAAAAACAAAATTTTAAAAATCAAAGGATTTAGATTTATTTGCAAAGGTTTCTAACTATTCCATAAAAATTGTATTAATACCGAATAAATTTAATTCCTTTATTACCCAGACGTATACGCTATATTATTGTAATAAAATAACACTCATACGCCACCATACGATATACTATACCCTAGATCAAGTAGAATTACTAGTGTTCCCAATTATACGACCCTGCCGGTTAATCGCTTAGCTCATTATTCGAAAATTGATAAATCGGTTATTCGGGTCGATTAATTGGAAAAATTTGCGATTAATCGATTAATTCTTAAATCCTTGAAAAAAATCCACGAGGTTGCATGTTTTGAACATCTGGTAAACGCAAAGTAAATGACAGAACTTACTCAAAATTTGACAGTAGTCTATTAACAGGTGGTACTTGATTGGAGCAGTGTTGCATTTCATATAACTACGAGGGAAATTCGAAGTAAGTCTGTCACTTTTTAAACTTCCCTTGTAGTTATATGAAATGCAACACTGCTCCTATCGAGTGCTCATTAAACATTATTTTTTGCGAAAAAAAAATCATCAATTTTTCGCGAAAAAAAAATCATCAACCAAAGCGAGGAAAAGCTCAATAAATACTATAGGGACTCTTCAACATCTATTTTAATGGTACACAAGTGGTTTACTGACTTTCGTTGTGGTCGCACAAGTACAAATGACGCTGAACGTTCTGGACGGCCAATTGAGGTCAATACACCCGAAAATGTCGAAAAAATCCACGATATGGTGTTGGTTAAGGTGCGTGAGATTGTTGATGCCAAAGGCATTTCATATGGCAGTGTGGTTTCGATTTTAAATGATCAGTTGGATTTAAGAAAGCTGTCTGCAAGATGGGTGCCGCGTTTGATCTCAATTGACCATAAACGTAATCGTTTGACGTGTGTAGTCTCAATCGCAAAATTTCATGAATTGGGCTACGAATTGGTACCTCATCCGACATATTCTTCGGATTTGGCCTCAGTGACTATTTCCAGGCCTAAAGAAAAGGCTCGATGGAAAGATATTTAGCTCCTATATGACGTAATTTGGCTGGTGTCTTTTCCAGGTTTGGGAATCATAATTTCCGTAATCTTCCAAGAGGATCGGAAGAATCCAACTCGTAGCATGGCATTAAATGAAAACATTTTCATAGCTGAAGTTGGTCAAGACCTGGCGAGTTTTTCCTATCAAGATTTTCAATAGCGGATTTAATTTAAGGAAATCGAAATTTTATAGGGTTATTGACTACATCACCGATAACTGGTGGGCAGATGCAAGAGGTTGTATCATTTGGAGTAAACATTTTTTCCGATGGTCAGCGAAAGCATTAACTTTTTCGAATAAGTTCTTGGACCAGCTTAAAAGAGATTCATACGCTATAGGGCATTGCATTTGCCTAACAGCTTTCCATAAGCTATAATCAGTCATCTGTGATGAATCTAGGTTTGTAAGAAAATTTTTAAAAGCCGACTTGTTCTTGCTTTAACTTAGAATGAATGCATGATTGACACTGGTTGAGTTGAACTTTTATTGCTGGGGAGCGGCAATTCTGCCATTGCCTTCTGAACCTTTGTTTTTCCCTGACTAAAGTTTGAATTTATTTAGATGGTTTGTAAAAAATTTTTTCATAGATAATTTTTTGAAAAGGAGTGGCTATTTTGGCTGTGGTGGTCAGGACATCCGTAAAATTATCTGCTGCTGATTGAATATCATCTGGGCTTCTTAGAGGTATATGCCGTGAAAGATAAGAGCTCATATACAGTTGGTATTGAAACCAATTTGTGTTCATATTTGGATATAAATCTTTATGTCCATCTGCAGTAATGAACCTATTGTTCATAGTTATTATAATTAGGGAATGGACTGACGACAGGTCAAGAGAAGAGTTTACTATTAATTGATCCCGTTTGATAAAAAATTTGTTTGTCACAATGAATATGTTTTCTCTGTGTAGGTTGATTTGAATACGAACCGATTCTAACAAGATTCAATAAAGTACTTCCTTAAGCCAATAACAGCCTATGTACCAAATTTAATACTTATATCTTTATATTTTAGTGATTCTGACACGCACTAATAACAGGTCAATTGAGAAGTCCCCGCCCTGACACATATATGGCGCTATTAGACTTAAATCGATATGATTTTTAGTTAGCCCTTTAAAAGACACTTGCATAAATTTGACAGCTGTCGGATCATTAGTTTGTGAAAAAATACAGTTGAAGCAAAATCTTGGCTTGATGACGAGTTTACGGACACTGCCCCAGGAAAATCAACCATCAAGGATTAGTATGCTAAGTTTAGACGTGGTGAAATGAGCACCGAAGACGGTGAACGCAGTGGACTCCCAAAAGAGGTTGTTACGGACGAAGACATCAAAAAAATCCACAAAATTATTTCGAATGACCATAAATTGAAATTGAATGAAATATCATATTATTTACGAATATTTGAGTATGAGAAAGCTCTGTGCAAATTGGGTGCCGCGCGAGCTCAATTTTGACCAAAAATCCATGAATTGAGCTTCGAATTAATTCCGCATCCACCGTATTCTTCAGATCTGGCCTCCAGTGACTATTTCCTGTTCTCAGATCTCAAAATTAATGCTAGCTGGGAAGAAATTTTCGTCGAATGAAGAGGTGATCGCCGAAACTGAGGCCTATTTATAAGCAAAGGACAAATCGTACTACAAAAATGGTATTGAAAAGTTGGAGGTACGCTATAATCAGTGTATCTCCCTTGAAGGGAACTATGTTGAATAAAAAAAGAATTTTGCCAAAAAATGTGTTTTAGTATGGTAGGCCGGGGACTTTTCAATTGGCCTGTTAACAAAGATTTAAGTTTTTGGAATTACCAAAATATAATGATTTTTCTAAGTTTAAATTCTCGTTAGTCTGAATTACAAATATTTAAATTTTCAGAGCTAAAAAATTTAATTTTATCTCCAATTACTGAAATTCTATATATAACCAACAAAATTCTTTAAAAACAGAAATTTCTATAAACTTCATAATAATTTGTCGATTTATAAATTTTAAAAGCAAATGCCAGCACAATAAAGTTTCCAAAAGCAAATCGAGTTTCCAAAAACAAAAGTAAACATATACATTCATCAAGAATAACTTCAGCTTTGAAAATCATTTTAAAATTTTAAAATTAAGCCAACACAACTAAAGATATTGCTGATAAAGTCCGGCTAACTAATAATTAATAACACTCATACGCCACCATACAAAAAAATTTATTATTAGCTTCTTTCAAGCAAAAACATATTTTGACTTTTTTTTTCCTAACTAAGGGTTAATAGATAAAAAAGTGGGATTTTTTAAGAGTCTTTGAAAGAAAGACAATTTTATTTAAAAACATTTTCTTGTGATTTTTTTTTTTTCAAATAATCAAAATTATGTTGTATTGTTTTTTTTATAAACAAATATATATTACTTTATTTCTTATAAAATATAGTTTGAATTGATTGATTTTAGGTTTTTTTAGATGGTCACATTACTCATTTAAGAAAATAGAAAAGCCAAAATAAAAATAAACCAAAGCTCTATTCTTACCACTGAATATAGTAGGTACATGCTCATATTACAAATTACATATGATGATACGTGACTTAAAAAAAAACTGCATATATGAATAGTGGTAGTTAAATGGTGGAAACGAACCAAACGAGCAAAAAAAAAACTACAGCACATTTTCTGAGGTTTCCAGCAACTAATATGATCTTTTGAAATCGATAAAAATGTAAAAAAAAAAAACATCTCACATTAAAAAAAATCTTGGCAATTCAATGCTTTTTAAACATGAACAACCAATCAATAGTGGTGGTATGGTAAAGTTCCTTTAGTTGCTTTATACTATTTCTGTGTTATGCAGCAGCTTTACATGAGACTTTTATAAATGTTGTTTGTCTATAACAACGAACAAAAAAAAAACACTCACACACAGAAACAGCGTTGAAGAACCATTTAAAAATTACAACCACAAATAACACACAATAAGATGTATAAAAGAGCTCTTATATTCTACACTTATTACACACACTTATAGATATATTACACTGTTTACAATGGTATTTAGTACAGCAAAAAAAATTATAGTTTTATAATAAAATAAATTTTTTAAAAACATGAAAAAATTATAGCGGAAAACAAAATGTTGCGTTTTATTTTATTTAATTTATTTTATTTAATTTTGAGCCAAGAATTTGCTGAATATTGGAAAATTTTGAAGGTCTTATTAAATTTTCACTTACAGCTTTTGAACCACTCAACCAATTAAGGTAACTTTTAAATCCCAACTGCCAACAATAGCCGAACTTATTTTGTTGAAACCCCAACAACTTCTTGCACTTATTAAGGGCATATTTTCCATGAAGTAAAGAGCAGTAAAGAGTTTTAAAAATTGTATAAGAAATATTTGGAATCCCCTCATCTATTTGGAACTAGTGTTTATATGTACTCCATAACTACAAGCAATACATACTTTATATTATCGTAGAATGTGTTTGTCAGTTCATGTATGTTTCAAAACTTGATGTATGACTTGTTTGGTCATTACTTGTTAAAGGAACCAAACAAACAGAATAAAAAAAAAAATTTATAATTTTTTTTCCCGTTTTTTTTTTTTTTTTTGTTCTTCTTCCTTTGTTTTTTTCCTTTTTGGTTCTTTTTTCGTTCCAAGAAAAACTTGGTAATTGAAGTCTCGGCATTTATGGCCAACAATAAAGTTAAACGAATGTAGAAATTTTATATGTCCTAGTACCGAATGTGTGTATGTATGTATTTATGTGATTCTGTGTATGTTATATGTTTATATTTTGTGACAATATAACGACTCACGTAACGTGACAAATGTGACAAGCGTGAAGCGTATAACAAGCCAAACGTTAATGACAAATTGGCAGCAATGTTTTCAATGTGCTTTGTATAACATTTTTTTCTCGGAGATTTTTTTTTTTTTTTTTTTGTATAATTTCGATTGTGTTTGTTTTTGTTGAATAGAAAAACATATATGTATATAAGGGTTTCCATAACTACTGTTTAGCTAAAAAGGAGCAGGATATTGTATCTATGACAAATAGCCTGTATTAATTGCTCTATATGATAAAAAAAAATACAAATTGAAATAACTTTTATAATTTTTCCAACAAATGGACGAGATAGGCGTTGTTAACTATAGTACATATCTTTTTATAGTTCTGTATTGTTTATAACAGTTTACTGAAATTTGAAAAATGTTAGGAATTCCAATATATTATTAGATTTTTTTGTGAGCAATAACGAACGAATTTTTTTTTAAATGAATTCATTTTGCTGAAAATTTTTTCAATTGCCGGCAGCCGTAAACGTGACCACAAGGTAGTTTTCTCACTTATATCACTTTCTAGCTTTGAAGATCATATTTGAAGATCCTGCAAAATTTCTTGAATGTACTCCGAAGATCTGTGAAGGTCCTGCAATTATCCTGGAAGATCGTGCGAACATCCTTGAAGGTCCAGTGAATATCTTTGTGGGTCTTTCTAAGATTGTTAAAACAATTAGAACATTCTTGAAGGTCCTGCGGATATCCCTGAAGGTCTCACCATCATACTTGATGGACCGTCCCAAGTCACTATCCTCTCTTAGACGCAGCTAAACATAGGAAACGTGCCGTTGCAAGTCATTGTCCTTTCCTAGACGTAGTTCAGCAAAGTAATCATGCCATGCTCCATTGCTATCCTTCCCTAGACGTTGTCCTTTTCTGCTCGAAGTTAACAGAGTATGCGTGCTATCTTAGTTCGCTGTCCGCACGTGAGCACTGTCCAGAATGTGTGCTGCCTGAAGTTACCATCGTTTCTTTTTCTATATCTATATCTGTCTCTATATCTCTTTATATATCGCTTTATCTCAATTTCTGTATCCGTTTCTATCTTTCTCTCTCTCTCTCTCTTTCCGAACTCTCCAGTTACCTCTACATATCTCTTTATCTAACTCTTTATCTCTCTATTTCTAATTTCTCTCCATCTCTATATTTTCCATATCCCTCTACCTGTCTATCTATCTCTTTCTTTCTCTATCTCTCTATCTTCTTATATCTCTCTATTCATGCCTACCTCTCTCTATCTCTCGCTATCGTTCTCTATGTCTCTCTCTATCCCTCTATATACCTCTCTATGTTTCTCTCTATCTCTATGTCTCTCTCTATCTCTCTCTATCTCTCTATCTCTATGTCTCTCTCTATCTCTCTCTATCTCTATGTCTCTCTCTATCTCTATGTCTCTCTCTATCTCTATGTCTATCTCTATGTCTCTCTCTATATCTATGTCTCTCTCTATCTTTCTCTATCTCTCTATCTCTATGTCTATGTCTATGTCTATCCCTATCCCTATGTCTCTCTCTATTTCTATTTCTATGTCTATCTCTATCTCTATGTCTCCCTCTATCTCTATATCACTCTATCTCTATGTCTCGCTCTATCTCTATCTCTATGTCTCTATCTCTCTTCCTGTACCTCTCTCTGCCTCTATCTGTCTCTGGCTATCTCTATCTCTCTCTGCCTCCCTCTATCTCTCAAATTTCTATTTTGGTTAATTTTTTAGTTATATTCTGAGTAAATGACTTCCATTATATAACGTCGTAAATCATGCTTGTTACGCTCGGTCACTCAATCAAATAAATTTCTGTAACGCTCCTTATCCTAACGACTTTACCCCTAAGAACGCACTATCTCTCTCAAACATTTAATAAAAATTAAAATACATATTTGTTCTATAATCAGTTAGGACAGCATTACGCATACTCAATATTATAAATACGATATTGAAAAGACAAATAATTGCAATTTTAATGACTATATGCCATGTACAATGTTAAATGAATATTATATCCCAAACAAAGCCGAATAATACTCTCAAACTTCATGAATCAGAAGGAAAAACTATGAAATTTTTTTTCAAAATAAAAATAAATATTTCGGTGGTTTTTTTAATTGATTGTGTTATCTATTACACTAAAAATTCAGAACTGAAATAGATAAATTTTTTTTTTCAAATTGCCTCTGAGAAATTTTATTGATAGAGTTCAATTTCTGATTTTTTAAATTTTATTAAATTTTAACAAACAATTAAACAAAAACTTTATGCAAAATTAGTCAATATTAAGTCAAGCCTACGTCACCCACTTTTTAGAAAAATTGTTCCCATAATGTAAGTTTAATATTAATCTTTTCCTACAGCAGGACAGTTGATATGGAAAGCCACATATGTATTGTAAAAAAAATGAGATATGAAAATGGAAAAAAAAATTAAAAACCTTTGAAAATGCTCTTTAAATATTATAGTTTATAAAATTTTAAGTCCAAAGTTCTGAAGATTTTTTTTATAAACTATTAAACCTCCTATGCACTAGTTATATCCTACAACTACGACAGGGTTAGGGTATAATGACTTTGTGCTGATATTTGTAACTATAAAAATATCAGTCTGAGGTCCACTTTATAGTAAACCAATCGACTCAGAATCATTTTTCGTAAGTCCGTCTAACCATTCAACCTTGTAATCAAACTACAGGTCGGAAATATAGGGATATTGGAATGAAATTTGGCACAGGGACCAATTTGACTTCAGTTATAATCCGTCCATATGTGTGAACGTCTAATTTAAGCTGTGTAGGCAAACTGTTTTCGGACACAAAATATAACCGAAACTAGATTTGAATTCTCTACAAAACTTGCTATACAGAAAGTAAGTCATAATTTTAAATTTCGCAGGGATTAATGTAAAAAAATTGTCAAAAAAATTGCTGTAGTAACAACCCAAAATCGGATTCGAGTTTTGGAAAGTGCAAATGAATGTATTGATTGTATTTAAGATATGAAAAATGTTTAAATTAAATTTTTCTTAATTCTACTTTTACAAATTTTCAAAGCCTTAGTATTTACTACAACTTTTCATTGTTACTGATAATATTAAGACTTTGGTCCTAAAGGGGTTAAGTGTTCAATATAATTCAGAATTCCTTTTCATACATCGATTTATTTTTTTTTTTTAGAATTTCTGTGTTTATTTCTAGCCAGCAATAAAGTTTTTAAATTTTGTTATGGTGACGTATGAGTGATATTAATTATACGGTATATGTAAATAATTGCAAATATTTCTGCTTGTAGTAGAGCAATGTAAAAAATTTCAAAACATATCAGTAGCTTATATATTATTGTACTTTTTAATAAGCCAAATTTATTTAAAACCTTTATGAATACACTAGTTTTTTTTTTTTTGTTTGAAGTCCCACTTTATTAAATATACATACATAAATATATTTTATATTTTATTTTTTTTTTCTTCACTTTTTGAAAATAAAAAATCCTTTTTTCTTAACAACCATAAATAATTGCATTGTTGTTTTTATGTTTTATATGTATATGGTTTCTATATATTTCTCGCTTTGTAGTTTATGCTCCATATAAATTGTTCTAAAAAAAAAAGAACAAACCTACAATATACACATACGAATACAAGAAAATAACCATATACACTTACACACACACACACACGCACACTTTATTGAACCCCTTATAATGCTTAAGATGTATGTATGTGTATAACAGTGCATTATTTATTTTTTTTTTTTTTTTGTACATATTTTTTAGTTCAAGCCTTTTTACCATTTATTTCTAGGTAACTTAACATACACACTCTCAAACACATACATTTATAATAGTTTTAAAAACCTCAAACAACATACACAAATACAAGCAAGCCTTCACACATACAAACACATACATATATAAATATATGTATATAGAAATTCAAAACAAACGAACAAATATGTTGAACAGCTGCTGCACATATGTTCAGGCATATAAATTTATGCTTCGTTTAAGTTTCTTACTCTTAAACGTTATAAACAAAATGTTTATTTGTAACGCTTTTTTAAAATCTATGAGGCATTAAGTACTAAACAAAGTATAAGTTAAAAAATATATATATATAATAAAAAATATAATACAAAAAAAATAATATATATATATAAAAAAAATCCACATCAAAACAAATACTAAAATTGTACAACAATAATAGTTAAAAAGAGCAAAAACTATGGCAAACAACAAACCAACCGACATAAATGTGAACATGTACAAAACGACTTATATATTTCAACATACACACACACATGCATACTTATGTAGTGACTACATTACAAACGACAAAAGCAATTAGAGTGTTGAAAATATATTTGAAGCGGAATTTTTTTGTTGTTTGTTTGTTCCTAGTAAAATACGCGACTTTTTTGTACAATTAGTAAAAGGAACAACTAAACCTAAAAAGGACAATTTTGGATTATTTTAAAATTAATTTTATTAAAAAAAACAAGTAAAAAAGGCTTAAATTCGGTTATTGTGAACCTTTGAATACCCCCCACCAATATCAAAAAAAAATGTACTCTACTGTTTTTGATACAAATAATGAAAGAAACTTTAGAAGTGAAATTATGGAGGTGAAAAAATTTTTTTGAGCTGAAAGTTTTTTGGATGTGAAAACAAATTTTTCGGTGGAAAACAAAATTTAGGTAAAAACAAATTTTTTGGTGGAAAAAATTTGTGGTGAAAAAAATTTTTTGAGGTGAAAAATTCTTTTTGTGGTGAAAAAAATATAATGAAAATATTACTGGAGGGGTCACTTTTTTAGAATTTATTCTCTAAATTTTAAATTCCTTTAATATTTTTTTTTTCTTAGAATCAATTAAACAAGGCTTAAATTCGGCTGTAGTGAATTTTTGAATACCCTCCACAAACTTTCCTAAAAAAATGTTCTCTACTGTTTTTGATACAAATAATGTAAAAAACTTTTGAAGTAAAATTATGGAGGTGAAAAAAATCCTCGAGGTGAAAACTTGATGGATGTGAAAAATAATTTTTTAGTGGAAAAAATATTTTGAGGTGAAAAAAATTTTTGAGGTGAAAAAAATTTTCTCAGGTGAAAATAATAAAATAAAAATATTACTGGAGTTCAGTTTTTAAGAATATTTTCTCTAAATTTAAGAATTCCTTTAATATTTTTTTTTTCTTAGAATCAAGTAAAAAATGCTTAAATTCGGCTGTGGTGAATCTTTGAATACCCTCCACCAATTTTCCTAAAAAAATCTTCTCTACTGTGTTTGATACAAATAATGCAAAAAACTTTTTAAGTAAAATTATGGAGGTGAATAAAATTTTTTGAGGTGAAAAAGATTTTTGGTTGTGAAAACAAATTTTTTGGTAAAAAAAAAAAATTGTGGTGAAAAATTTTTTTAGGTGAAAAATTTTTTTGTGCTGAAAAAATATAATAAAAGTATTACTCGAGATCAGTTTTTTTAAAATATTTTCTGTAAATTTAAGAATTCCTTTAATATTTTTTTCTTAGAATCAAGTAAAAAAGGCTTAAATTCAGCTGTGGTGAATCTTTGAATACCCTCCACCAATTTTCCTAAAAAAATCTTCTCTACTGTGTTTGATACAAATAATGTAAAAAACTTTTGAAGTAAAATTATGGAGGTGAAAACAATATGTTTAAGGCGAAAACCTTTTTTGGATGTGAAAGCAATTTTTTTGGTGGAAAAAAATTTTGAGGTGAAAAAATTTTTTTAAATGAAAAATTTTTTTCAGGTGAAAAATAATTTTTTGTTGTGAAAAAATATAATAAAAATTTGACTGATTTTGATTTTTAAGAAAAAAAAATTAAAATTTTTAAGAAAAAAATTTTAAATTTTTAAGAAAAAAATTTTAATTTAAGAATTCCTTTAATAATATTTTTTCTTAGAACCAGCATGTATAATTTTTATTAGTTTTAAAATAATTATAGAAATTTTTTTTTTTAATTTTTCTTACAGCAGTTGGTTCTGTTATCACACACACACACATTCATTACACATACATTTTACTTCTAAGAAAATAACTCTGTTTACTATAAAAATTTCAATGTTATAAATTTTTATGTGCAGCACAAAAATCTCACATTGAAACCAACAAAACATTTTCCATTTTTAACGATGTCACTGGGGTTTCTGTGATTTAGATGACATGCTGTAATCTCCATTTTGTTTTGTTATTACATTTCTTTTTAAACAAATTTTATGCTGAAAAAAAAAACACCTCCCCTTCATATGATACAGTGACTGTAGCAACGACAACGTGTCTTTGGTTACGAATATTTTGCAGACGCAAAAAAAAAAAAGATTCCCGTTTTTAGGAATGTTGATTGTTGTAATTGTTTAAATAAAGACAGTATTTTACATTTTTAAATTTTAAAAATTTAAATTAGATTAAAATTGTAGTCTTAACATTTTTTCATGAGGAGGCGTATGATTAATATTAATTAAAAAATTGTTTTATATATTTTTGTTTAAATAACTTTGTTAGTTCTACAGCAACTACAAAAATTTAAATTTATTTTGGAAAGTGAAAATAAAGAGCAGTTATAAAAAATATAGCATGAATTTTATCATTCTTTAAAATAATAAAATAAAAAGGTGGTGTTAAATTTTCAAAAATCACTAGTGTTAAATCAGTAGTGTCAATTAAAAAATCAATCGATTTGAAATAATATTTATTGGTCCACAAAATTTGAAATTATCTTTATTTCTGCTGCTTTTTATTAATTTAAACTTTTAAAATTGTTCCACAAAATCCCAAGTTATTTACAAATTTATTAGAGCATTTTTAATTAATATTAATCATACGTCACCGATTCAAAAAATTTGCTCAATTCAATTTCATATTCTGTATCTTCTTATAGAAAATAATCTATGAAGCCTTTTGTTTGCAAGAACAAAACATTTTTGTAGAATACATCCATCCCTCGTAGCACATAATTTCATATTAGTGCCGTTCAAAGTTACATACGTCCCCCATCTACTTTTCATTTGCCCCAACAAATCCACGAGTTTTAAAAAAATACCTCAAAATTCATATAACGTGATAGTTTTTATAGAACCAATTAACCGAATAAACCGTAAACCTTAACATATATATATCCTACTAAATTTCAAAATCTCGTATCTACCAATAAAAACTCTTCAACAAAAAATGCTGTCTTCTGTTGTACTTATTTTATTTACTCTTCTTAATTTTCCTAATACTCTTTGGAAATTTTAATCACACTGGTTTTTTTATAGAGAAAAAAATATAAACTCAAATACATCACTATATTTTCCTTTCTTAAATTAGCCAACTTGTATGTGCCAAACACGTTTATCAAACAATTTGAAGTGGTAAATACAGTTGAAAAAATCTCTCTACAACTAAGATCAACACAAAATCATATAAAAAAAACTGCCAACGTTCGCTAAACACATAATAATAAAAGCCAAAATGAAATAAAATACAAAAAATTGAAGAACATGAAAAAAAAAACAAACGACATTTTAGTAAAACTTAAGCCAAAAACTATGCTGCAAAAATTATAAACTAAAGTGTAAACACAGCAAACTAAATACTAATGCTGAAAATCTAAAGCTGTTGACATAATTCTTTAGCCAAAATAATAAAAAAGCGACAACAAAAAATATAACAAAAATGTATAAAGACAAATAAAATGTCAACAAAAAAAAAAAAATGGAAATAAATAACAAAACAAATTTATAAATTTAATTTAAAAATATAAAAATTAAGGATTTTTTTTTATAAAAATAATTGCTTCCTATTAGAAATTTTTTTTAATAAAATTCAAAAAAAAAACTACTTCTATTTTGCTTTATAACAAAGAAAGTTTTTGATTTAGTGAAAGTTTTCCTAGAAAATTTAAAACTTAAAAATTATTAGATGGTGGCGTATGAGTAATATTAATTACAGAGTTATTTTATATTTTTGTTAATATCTCTGTTAAATAAAAAACAAATGTTAAACAAATGTTAATCTTAAAAATGATTCTGAAAGCTAATAAATATAGCTTTAAAGTAAAATTAAACAAATTTTCTAAAATTTTAAAATAAAAGCTCAAATTTTAAATAAAAATATATGAAGCAAATTTTTTTTACTAATTTGGCTGATAAATGTAAATATTTAAAAAAAAAATGTTCATATTGAGCCACAAAAAAATTTGAAATATCTTATTTAAAATCCACATTATAATTTTTAGTTCATTTTATTAAAATCTTATTTCAAATTTGTATTATAATTAAATTTTTTATACCGCTCTTAAACATAACATATAAAAATAAATGCAATTTTTTTAAATTTATTTAATAGATTAATATTTATATACTTACATTACATTTACAAGGATGGCTAGACCCGATGTAATTAACATTATATTGGCATTTAATTCAAAATCTTGATTTATTACACGCTCTATAGCCAACCACACTAATATGGCGGTAATAAACCAAATCATGACAACGGAAGCTAATGCACCAATTACCTCAGCACGATACCAACCAAATGACATGCTGTAAAAAAAAAATGAAAATAAAATTATATTTATATTTATTGTATTTATATTAAAAATATTTTTAATAAAACATTTATAAAAGACAATACATAAGAAGTCCTGAAAACTATTTTAACATCATACAAAATTTTTTATAGTTACATTTCCGCTTAATGAAATTTAAAATTTTTTGAAAAACTTTTTCGAAATTAGTTCATACAAAAATTTTGGTAGGCATAATTTAATTGCTAAAATTTGCCTTTAACCACTTTGGCTAGACACCTGAATTTTATCGAACTCACTGGCAAATTCTCACCCTTTGCGGTTTGCCCAAACCCGGGGAAGAAGTGGAATTGGAACACTAGACAAGAAAAGCGAATTGGAATGAAACGAGACAAGGGGCACAAAATGGATTAAAGTGGAACGAGTAAAGTTGACACTAGACAGGAGAGCGAAATTATATGGAACAAGATACAAGAGGAAATAAAACACTAGACAAGGGAAACGAAATGAAATGGAACGGGGCAAGAGTGGAGTTGAAATACTAAATAAGTAGAAAGAAATGAAATTGAACGGGAAACGAATGGAATTGAAACACAAAAAAAGGTGAACGACAAGCCAAATGAATTGGAATAACACGGGGTCAGGGAACAAGTGGAAATAAAACACTAGACAAGGAAAACGAAATGAAATAGTACAGGGAATGAGTAAAGTTGAAACACTAGATAAGTAGAACGAAATGAAATGGAACGGGAAACAAGTGGAATTAAAACACCAAACAAGTTGAACGAAAATAGTATTAAAAGACAAGGGAAATGAATTGAATTAAAACGGGGACAGAGAACAAGTGGAAATAAAACACTAGACAAGGGAAACGAAATCAAGTACAAAGGGGCATGAGTGGATTTGAAATACTAGATGAGTAGAACGAAATGAAATGGAATGGGAAACGAGCGAAATTGAAACACAAAGCAAGGGGAACAAAAATGGTATTAAAACATGAACGAGTGGAATTGAAACATTCTACAAAGGGAACGAATTGGAATAAAACAGGGAACAAGTGTACAGTTAAACTACACAAGGGATACGAAATAAAATAAGGTGGAACTAGTGCAAATGAAACACTAGACAAGAGAGGACTAAATGAAAGGTAATGAATTAAAACACTAAACAAATACAATAAAATAAAATCGAACGAGGAATGAGTAAAATTGAAATACTTGACAATGGAAAGATGAAAACTAGACAAACTGGAATGAAACGGGAAGCGAGTTAAATTTTAACACTAGGCAAGGGAACGAAATTAAATGGAACGGGGAACGAATAAATATAAACACAAGACAAGCTAAACGACATGGAATGAAACGGGCAATGACTGTAGGTGACATACTAGATCAGGGGAACGAAGTAGAATGGGAAAGAAAACATCCTTTCCCTTAGCGTCCTGACCAAATCCTTATCCTTTCACCAGGAACGTGGCTAAAATGGAGGCACAAAAGAAAATGCCTTTTCCAGTGGAGACATCAAAGATGGAATTTTTTAAGAGGGACAAAAAGGGGAAAATCCTCCCCTGCAAAAAATCTTAAATTTAAAATATGAATTTCCTGGACAGTTTTTTAATTCTCTAATAAAGGACTTTTTAGATTTTTCGCTAGGAAAGCTTATCATGAGTTTAACAAAAAATAGGGTATCATAAGAGGGAAAGTGCCTCCCTTAACAGGCTGGCCTAAACGCTTTGGTTAGTACCCTGAAATTTAAAATATCTGTTCCCTAGAATATAGACTAATTCAATGGCGAGTTTCTTTTTAGAATTTTCCTCATAAGCGTGGTAAAAATGGGGGGTTCAAAGGATAAAATTCGCATCCCTTAATGGCCTGTCCAAACCGCTTTAGCTAGAAATTAGAATTTTAATACATATATATTCCTTGGGATATGTACTTATTTACCAAAGAAATACTCTTTGAAATTTCCAATAATAACGTTGTAGAAAAGACGTTAAAAAGGAGCAAATAATCAATCCCAAACCGCTGGAGCTATGAACTTGAATTTTTCGTTAAGGTTCCTACTGAAGCGTCCAGCATCCACCAAGACGGTATCTTAAGAAATTTTTACGGGAAAATGAAAATGTCTCCCCTTTAACATTGTGCCCAAAACTCCTTCAACTAGAAATATGAAATTAAAAATATATGTTTTCAAATTTTAAAAAAATGTAATTAAAAAAGAAATCCAAATCAAATATGTTAAGTATAAATTATACAAAAATTTTTATATATAATAGTATATGACTTAAAACAAATTAATATAACTTCAAGCCATCTGAGTACAATTTTTTCTAACGCGTTGCAAAAACCACAACCCTTATAATTCCATAAATACCTTACCTTACATATTTGTATTTATTAATAATACTAATTTATTTACATTATTATGAAAATATATATATATTTTTTTTTAAATATATAAAAACAAAAAGAAAAAGAAAAAACATTTTTAAATGTTTTTCTTAGTTTTGGACAGCCTTGAAGTATGCAACAATCTAATAAAATAATTGCATAAATAAATTATATGATTCTCTCCCTGCTGGTTATATGGTTAGATGGTCTATTGTTATTATACATACATATACACCAGAATGGTGTTTGTTTAACAACAATTTATTAAATTTTTAGATGCTTGAGTTACAACAACAACAACAACAACAAAAACAATAACATGCAATTTCTCTTACAACAGCCCCTTTTTTATAACAATCCCTAAAGTATGCTTTAAAAACTAAATGTAACGTTGTTGTTACATTGCATTTTATATTGTATAAGAAGTAACAGAGTTTTGTAGTGTAAAATTTTATAAATCTACAAAAATATACAAAACAAACTGCATGATGCATGTTTAGTTTTACTACAGAATTTGTTTTTTTTTTTTTTTACACAACACTCCCATCCTGACCACAATTGCAATGAAAATGAAATTTTTAGTAACCCATTGTGTAAATATAAATGTCTGTAAATTGTTTGTTCTTGTTGTTTTGATAAATTAGGCTTGTCAACATTTTTAAGGCCAACTTTTTCCAGTTATTGTTATTTAAGTTATAATACTGCTACTGCACCCTGGTTTTTTGCTTAAAACAGAACTATAGGAAAACCTAAAAGTATGCTTTAGTTTATTTTTTTTTTTTTTTTATTCGAAAAAAAAATATGTTTATAACCTGCATATGTGCAACTTATATTTTTCATTTTCTTGTTAAAGGTCTGCATAATTTAGTTTTTTTTTTTTATTTTCAAAAATTAGTTTTTCCTGTTTACTTTTGAGTGAAAAACAAAATATTAAGGGTTGTCTTTTACATTTTAAACAATTGTTTATGCAATGAAATGCCATTTTTGTTTTCAAAAAAAAAAAAAAGGAAACGGAAATGTGCAAAATTTTTAGCCAAATTAGTTGGTATTTTGTACTATTCACCACAAAAGTTTTCTATTACCATAAGAAAAAAAATACACCAACTACTCAAGCCTTGCTATAAGTTTTTCGGAAAAAATAAAATAATCTAAACATTAAGGCAAAAAAAATAAAAAGAAAACTTTTTCCATTTTCTAAGGCCATAAGTGCATTATATAGCAGTAGCTTTTATACAATTGCCTACATTAGGGCGTTACTTTTCTTTTCTTCATTTTGTAGCTAATTTTCTCTTTATTTGTATAAACTTTGTAGTTTTCTTTTTCTTTTCAATAACAAACTAATTTGGTATTGAAGTTTTGTATATTAAATTGTATTTTTATGTTTGAAAATTGAAAATTACAATTTCATTTTGTTAAACAAACATTTGCTCATACATATTACATTATACACATATTACGATTTGCATATATTTAGGCTGTAATTTTATTTTTTTTCTTTATTTTGGTAATAGAAAAAGTTTATTTTGTGTGCTTAGTGTAAAAGAATGGAAAACTTTTTTATTTTACTAAATGTTTTATAACAATTAATTTGTTTATTTTAGAAATTTAATTTTGTAAGAAAATGATGTAAAAATAAACAAATTTGTTTTTTTATAAAAAATAAAATAGAGAAACAGAAAAATTAAAAAAAAATGTAGCATACTTTGCAGAATTTGAAAAATTATATTCCAAATATCTTAATTTTGCTATCTGCAGTTTAATAAACATAATCAGTTAACACTAAATAAATTTTCTCTTTACAGAAAATTTATAGCGAAAGATAATCAGATAATGGTTTTTGGTCCACCCTGTATAAAACGGGTCCTTGACCCGTTTGATTATACTCTGATTATATAGTGGTATAGAACAGGGATGATAAATGGGAATTTCAACTGTGTACCAAACATCACTAAAAATTAGTACTTTTTTCACCAAAAAAGTACCAAAAATAAATATTGTATTTTTTACATTTTTCGATTTTTCTTTTTTATTTAAAAAATTTTCAAAATCTTGAAGTTTATTTGAGTAGTGCAGTTATTCTGCTAATGATAATGCAATTGATTAAACTGAGGTTCATCCCTGACATCGATAAACAAGAACTTCTCTGTTGAGCACTATTTTAGCTTGTAAATTGTGGCTTCAAAAAGTTAACATAAATAAAAAAAAATACCTAAACGAGATGAACACATGTGAATGGTTGCAAAAGTGCCAAAGGAGTATCATAGTACCAATTATACCACAAAAGGTACTTCCTCATCCTTGGTGTTATATATAACAATTGGTTTCATACTCCCCTTTTTCCCCATATTTCGATTGTCGAATATAGTTCATTGTGTCTCTTAAATAGTTTGTCTAAAAACAGACAGACCATCTCCCCTCTATACCATTTCCAAAGAAGGCAACAAACAGCTTAATTAGTTAAAATAATTTCTTAAGTGTTCCTCCTCCATTTTCAAGAAAAAAAAGTAATACTTTTTAAGCAATTTCCACTATTTTTTATTAATTTTTTTTTGTCCCAACAATTCCAAGTTCTCAAAACCCTTGGGCAAGCATATTGGCCTCCGGTTGTTTAAGTAAAAATACAATCAAAGATTTTGACTTGAAAAATATTTATTGTTTATTTATATATAAAACAAAATTACGTTCTACCAAGGACTTTATTAAACTATAACTCGAGCAAAACCTGAAAGTCCCTGCTAAAATCAACCAATTAGAAGTTACAAAATTACTTGAGAGCGAAATGCTGAAACTATTTGAAGCCCAATAAAATTCTACAAATTAAGTCTATCTTTAAATTGACATTCAATTACATAATGATCCATGGTTAAGCCTGCCTTCAAACCGATTTTTCAAAATAAAACAATTTACAATACAATCCTATGAAGATTAACGATTAAGCCTAATCTACTATTAACACTGACTTTAAGCTGACATTATTATATTCACAACAAAGCTTAACTTTAAGCCATTAAGTCTGACTTTGGACAATATAAAGATTCATTGAATTTTAACTGACCGTTCAGTATATAAAATCCACGTCTAAGTCTTACTTTGGTCACTATAATGATTCACTAAATTTGGCTTCTGATACATCCAGTATTAATTCTGACTATTATTAGAAATTAAATTATATACGAGTAATTATCCATGATTAAGCCGGACTTTAAAATGACATTTAAAAAATAAGTATTGAAGTCTTTGTCTTTCAGATGAACTGTACGATTGGGTCTATCTTTGGACTATATAAAGATTCACTGGCTTTTTACTTACGGTTTACAATATAAATTTCCTTTTATAAGTCTTACTTTGGACAATACAAAGATGCACTATGAAGTCCATCTTCTGGTATATCTACTGATATATCCGGACTTTAAACTTTTATTTAAATATATAAAGTTATTAAAGTTTTGCTATTTAAGATGACAATAAACTATATAAAGATTCACGACAAAGCCTGACTTTAAGCTGACTTTAAACTATATACAATTGATGATTACGTTTAACTTTGGAGTACGTACATATATTCACTATTAAGCCTGGCTTTGAGCTGACCTAAGTATGATTGAGTCTTACTTTGAACTGTACAATGACTCATATTAAACCCCGGTTTTTAACTGGCTTTTCACCATGTTGGTATTCAGAATTAAGCTTGACTTTAAAAACATTTTAAACTTTACAATGGACTAAGCAAAGATCCACGATTAAAACTGACTTTGGGATTAAATCTTTACGATTGACTAACTACTAACCATACATTGGACTAGTTAATTGAATTTGTCAATATCAATGCCAATGCTTTTTATATAAGATGTTTCATTAGCAATTGTTATTATTTAAATTTTTATTACAATTATTGAATGCACTTAATGCCAATGAAATTTTTTAGCATTACCATTGTTTTTGTCAATGTCAATGCCAATGCTTTTTATAGAAGATGTTTCATTACCATTTAGAATTATTTTAAATTTCATTACAATTATTGAATGCATTCAATGCCAATGAAATTTTTTGGCATTACCGTTATTTTTGTCAATGTCAATGCCAATGCTTTTTATAGAAGATGTTTCATTACTAATTGTAATTATTTAAAATTTCATTACAATTATTAATGCCTCAATGGAAAAAAATCATTACCATTATTTAACGTCATTTATGTTTAAATTAAAAAAATAAGGATAACACAAAAACATCTTTTTTTTAATGTATACTATGATTGTTCACCAATCAAATGTATGTTTTGTAATTTTAATTTTTAAAGTAAAGTTAATTTTTTTTTCAATTGTAACTACTTTTTTAGGCATTGATTTGATGTCATTAGAATTTCTTTGAACAATGAAAATTTAAAAAAATACAATTGGCATGGAATGGTAATGGGTTTTTTTACAATTTGCATTGATTTTAAGTAATGCCAATTAAAATTTAATGTCAAAGGAAAATTCCCTAAAATGCTATTAATTATATAAAAATATTGGGAGCTTGTACCTGATCCTGAACTATATAAAAGTCAGCGTTTATGTCTGAGTTTGGGCTAAGTGTAGATACACAATTAAGCTTGACTTTGGACATTATAAAATTGCTCAACTAAACCAGACTTCACAGGTTATAAAGATCCACAACAGTACCTGACATTAGACATAAATTAAATTCGAAAAATTTTATTTTGTCTAGAAACATATTTACTTTAATAAGACTCATTTTTAATTTAAAAATGTTTGTTAAAAATAAGATATTAATTTAAATATGATATATTAATTATTATCTTATTCTTTGTAAAGAGCACTATAAGTTTAATCTTCCATGAAAGTTTTTTTTTTTTTTTTGTGAAAATCGGATTTTCTAGGAATACAAATTTTTTAGATTATACATACTATTGTAAATTATATATTGTTTGCTAAAATAATCCGTGTTTTTTTTTAAGTAACAACTAGTTGTTCTTATTTGTTATTTTAAAATATATGAATTATTTATTTGAAAATTAATGGTATACTTTTAGGTTTTTTGTTGTTTTGAATTTTTGTAGCCTACTTCTAGGGTTTTCTAAGAAAATACATTTTTTATTTCCAATTTTGTTCCCCTTTTTTTAAGCAATTCTTTGAATATTGTATCTACATTTATTATAAATTTAAACTCATAAACAAATCTGTAGAGAAATAACGTCAACAATAAAAAAAAAACAAAATAATGTTTCTTTTTTGCGCTATAGTGAATTTTATTTTCTTTGCATATAAAAACAGGCATTTTAAGCAGTATACAAATAACAGAAAAAAAACACCAAACAAAACCCCATTTGGCCAAAAAAAAAAAAACAGGAAAAGAAAACAACCACAAGACTGTCTGCCTGGCTTAAGCCTACCACTACCACACAGCACGAAAAAACCAATCTCATTTTCATAAAATATTCAAAGCTACTCACTTATACTCGTAAAAGTTTTTTTTTTTTCAAATATGTAAAAAAACAAAGTAATATGTTTTTTATAAAAACAAAATTCTAACCAACAAAAAATGAACGAAAAATTTGTTACCAAAAAAAAAACAAATATAAACCAGATCTAGGAAGGAATTAATTCAATTTGAACTTCAGCTATAAAAAATCCCTTATATCCCCTTTTACCAAACCATTCTCTTGGAATTAATTCAAAAATTTGATTCCCAGAAATTCACATTTTTTTGTTGAATTCATTCCTAATCGAATAATAATAATAATAATTTTTGTTTTCTAGTTTTCATTTATCACGAGCTTTTTTATTCGTTATTATTGATATTAATTTTGAATCATTAAAATTTTTTTATAATAATTCAAATCTCTTACAAAATGTTTATATAAAATTGTTTTTCATTCAATTTGTAAAAGATCAAAGGTATGTATTTGTTAAAAGTCCGGCAACACTTTAGTGGATAATCTCTAATTGTATAAAAAAATGCGGCATACTTTTAGGGAGTTAATATTAATATTTTAGAAACAGTTCATGGAGTCAACGGAAAGTAATTAAGATAGATGGAAACCATAGTAAGAAATAGTAAAAATTTCTTTTAATCATTTGCAAAATGAATAAAAGAAAATCTTTAAACATTTTTGTAGAAGAATTAAATTTATTAAATATTTAATGATTCCAGTGAACAAAATCATTGTAAAAGAAATGAATTCATGAGAGAATCCATACAAAATATATTAATCAATTCATTAAGAACAGCATTAACAATGCAATATTAATTAATTTTAAATTAAAATTTAAAAATGAATTAAAGAATTAATTCCTTAGAAGCTACGGCATAAACTGTAGTCAACAAAAAAAAAAATCTGCCTAAAAGCTTACTGCAGAAAATGTTTTTTTTTTATAAAATATCTAAAATATGCATATGCATTAACTGTAGTTTTTTGGTTATAGAGTTGTTAATATTTTTTTTTTTTTTTTGTTAAGTTTTTATAGTATGCTCAGAATTCTGTACCAATCTCATCAAGTAATGCATTTTATTTTAGACAAATATTTTTTTATGATATTTTTAAAGGTTTTTTTTTCGTTAGAATTTTACTTTTTTATAAATTCATATTATCATATACAAATATAAAATGTTGTATTTATTTATAGTAATAGAGAAAAAAGTAAATAAACATATGGAATATATGAATATGTTAAACAAAATATGAATCTCCTTAACAAAGGCAATATTATTTGTGGAAAATTGATGCCTAAAAGTATGCTTTAACTTTTACAAAAACTTTAGCAGGATTTATAATTTCACAAATATCTATAGCATACTTTTTATATTATTATTGAAATATGTTTACTATTAATTGAAACTAATTGAAATGCAAAAAAAACACAATTCGAATAATAATTACAACTAATTAAAATTGTCTTAAAAGGATTTTATTTACAAATTTTTTTGATATATTCAGAAATGGAGGGGAAAAAATTTGCGAAATCGATAAAAGCTAAGATCTTAAAATTTGACAACATATTTGCTGCAGTTTATACATTTTGAAGTTGGTCTTATTCTTTAAAAAAATCAAACATTCCGATTATTTATTCGAATTTCTCTATAGATTTTGGCCTCGAATTTCTCTATAGATTTTGATCTCAGAGTTTGTATAGTCACTTTATTTTTATTAAAAAAGGCTCTAGTATTTCGTAAATCTATTTTCACCTGCATTTATATTGCATGTAATATAAAAACATTGCCACAAAATATTGTTTGAAATTTATCAAGAGCTACATATATACACATTACTAAAAACTAAAATTCAAAATTAAATTTTTACTATAAATTATTAAACTCTTACACAAAAAAAAAAAATGGCACACATATGGTTGCGTTATTATACCTTGTTCTAGCAGACAAACAGAACAAATTGGATTTGAACAAATTTGACATTAAATTAAATGTGAAAAAATGTAATAAAGTAAAAAAAAAACAAAAAAAGAATTTTCACAAAAAGAATAATAAAATAAATGTATTTTATACATCTTATTCTATTAATAAAAATGTTTGTTTAAAGTAATTTCTATATAAAACTTACCGCTGAGTTGAAGGTCGTCCTGCAATCCATATGGCAAATAATGATATCATAAAACTGGCAAAATCGGTTAACAAGTGAGCAGCATCTGTTGCAATTGCCAAACTATTTGATAAAATACCACCTGTAATTTGAGAGGAAATGAAATGAAAATTGTAGTGAATGAAAATAAAACTAGAATCACAAATGTTTTTAATAGTTTTCTAAAGTTTGTGTTTTGGGATTCTTTTTTTATATACAGCAGAATTTTTTCGTATTCAATACAAGCAAAACATTGAAAAGGTGGAGTTGTTTGTTGTTTTATATCACTAGTAACCTTTTACTTTATAGGTATCACATGCTGCAATGACTGACATGTTGGTTTATCCCTCCAAAAATAAGGATTTTAAATTTTATTTGCCAAAAATAGGTAAACAAAAAAAAAATATATTAAATTGAATTGAATTGAATAAAGTTTGAAAATAGTTATCAGACATGTTGAAACATGATTTGACGTGGTTAAACCTATTTGTGTGTTGTTTGTTTTATCAGAAATTTATATAGCAAAAAGTTTTCAAGAGAGCCTGTGGTAAAGACCTGTCTTCTTTCGAGGGAATCAATTCCCTACTATACGATTTAGAGTCTTAATCATGTAGAACATAATTGTTGCTTAACATGAAAATGTAGCTTAATATGAAAACGTAGTTGATAGATTAAAATGTTGCTGGGAAGAAAAATGCTCCTCAACATAAAACTCCTGTCAAACATGAAAATGTTGCTAAGCATAAAAATGTTGCTAAATATGAAAATGATGCTAAAAAAAATGTTGCTTAAGTTAAAATGTGGACAGACATTAAAACAATTATGTATCTCAACATTAAAATGTTGCCAAACATAAAAATACAGCGAAATAATTGACTATCGCTAAACGATAAAATGTTACTAAATATAAAAATGTTGTTATCAGAATGTTGCTAAATATTAAAATGTTGCTAAATATGAAAATAGTACTAAAAAATAAAATGTTGCTAAAGTTAAAATGTGGCTATACATTAAACATAAAAATGCACCGAAATAATTGAATAACGAAATTTTAACAAATATTAAATTTTGGTTGAACACTAAAATGTTGCTAATCATTAAAAAGTCGACAAACATTAAAATGTTGATAAATATTAAAATTTTGATAAACATTAAAATGTCGATAAACATTAATATGTTGTTAAACATTAAAATGTTGAAAACATTAAAATGTTGATAAACATTAAAATGTTGATAAACATTAAAATGTTGATAAATATTAAAATGTTTATAAACATTAAAATGTTGATAAACATTAAAATGTTGATAAGCATTAAAATGTTGATAAACATTAAAAGGTTGTAAAACATTAAAATGTGGATAAACCTTAAAATGTTGATAAAACATTAAAATGTAGTAAAACATTAAAATGCGGATAAACATTAAAATAATGATAAATATTAACATTTTGATAAACTTTAAAATGTTGATAAACATTAAAATTAAGTTAAACATTAAAATGTTGTTAAACATTGAAGTAAAACTGCTTTTAGAAAATCTCTATATTTCTTGCTGTTAAATAAAAACCATTTAAGACGATTTACCTTTAGGACTTAAATGTTACTAAACATTATAAAGTTGCTCAACATTAAAATGTGGCTTAACATTAAAATGTTGCAAAACATAAAATTGTTGCCTAACACCAAACTTTATTGAAAATATTGCTAATAATAAAAATGTTGTTAAACACTGAAATAAATCTACTTTTAAAAAATCTCTATATTTTTTGCTGCAAAATAAAACCATTTAAAATGATTTCCCTTAAATTGCCCCAAAACTTTAAAATTAATACGTGTTAGTTTAAACAAAATACCCATGATAAGCTGCAAACAACAACAAAAAAAGGAATGTAATTTTTGGTTAATTTTCTACTCATTTAAATACTATTAAAAAAAATTTACATTCTCTTTTTTACAAATATTTTTCCTGCATTTTTTTTTTTTGTCAGTTTTTTCCTACTTAATATTCTTTGTTTGTACAATGTTTAAACAATACGTTAAACTTACCCACAATTTCGCATATCATGAAAAATAAACACAAACCACTGGCTATAATAAGTTTACGTCGGGCAGTTACATCTACACCTTCACTACGTTGACGATGACAATGATCACGCACTAAAAAAGAAAAATAGAGAAAAAAATATATACAATATTTAAAAAATCATTATAAAAGAGAAACTTAATATATTTTCCGCATGTAAAGTGATGAAAAACATTAAAAGTAAATTAAATAAGTAAATTTTAAAACCAAAAAAAATTAAATAGCAAAAAAATAAAACAATATATATTATACACAGCGGAAGCTGACACACATATTTCTTAGCATTTAAATGGAGAAAATTACTGTTTGAAATAGCTATATGTTTGTCTAGGCTACATAATAGTAGGAGATATTTCAAATTAGTCACATAGTTTGCAATATTGGAGAGTCATACTTCTCCAAATGAGTATTTAATTCATTTCACTGTGGTTTTATAGCATTTAGTTCATTTAATCTTAATTTTAATAATAATATTAAGTTCATTTAATCGTGATTTTAGAACACATTTTCTAATTCATTTAATCGTGGTTTTATAAAGCAGTATTGAGTTTATTTAATAGTAGTTTTATAAAACCAGTATTTAGTTCAGTTAATGTTAGTTTTATAAAGCAAATAATTAGTTCATTAAATCGTAGTTTTATAAAAAAAAAAAATTAGTTCATTTAATTGTAGTTTTATAAAACCAGTATTTAGTTTATTTAATCGTAGTTTTATAAAACCAATATTTAGTTCACTTAATGGTAGTTCTATAAAACAAATATTTAGTTCATTAAATCTTAGTATTATAAAAAAAATATTTAGTTCATTTAATTGTAGTTTTATAAAACCAAAATTTAGTTCAGTTAACCTAGTTTTCTAAAACTAGTATTTATTTCATTTAATTGCAGTTTTAAAAAAGCAGTATTTAGTTAACTTAATCGTAGTTTTATAAAACCAATATTTAGATCACTTAATGATAGTTTTATAAAACAAATATTTAGTTCCTTTAATTGTAGTTTTATAAAACCAGTATTTAGTTCATTTAATCGTAGTTTTATTAAACCAATATTTAGTTCACTTAATGATAGTTTTATAAAACAAATATTTAGTTCATTAAATCTTAGAATTATAAAAAAAAAATAATTAGTTCATTTAATTGTAGTTTTATAAAACCAAAATTTAGTTCATTTAACCTAGTTTTCTAAAACCAGTATTTATTTCATTTAATTGCAGTTTTATAATTCCAATATTTAGTTCATTTAATTGTAGTTTAATTAAAAAGTATTTAGTCCATTTAATTGTAGTTTCATAAAACAGTCTTAAGTTCATTTCAACGCATTTGTCTAAGTACAGTATTTAGTTTCAGATTTTTAGTGGCCTTCTCAAAAATTTTTGATTTTTAAATTTGACAATTTTTTGTTTTGTTAATATTTTGTAAACGCGCCATTAAAGGATTAAGGATTCTTTCTTTCTTTTTTTCTTTTTTTCTTTCTTTTAGTTTGCTAAAAAACATATTAATGAATAGAAACATATTTTTTTTAATTAAAATACCCAAAAAAAAATATATGTTGCTAAACATAAATATGTTGTCTTACAAAATTACTAAAATATTATGTAAAAAATTATTAATATACAAATATGCAGTCATATAAAAATATGTTGCTAAAAAAAATGTTTTACTAAACACAAATATGTTTCCAAACAAAAAAGTTGTTGCTTAAGACACATCACTAAACCTTAATATGTTGCTAAACAAATATATCCCTAAAGCAAGTTTATAGTGATAAAAAACATGTTGCTACGGAAAAACATGTTGCTCAATAAATATAAGTTAATTAGTATTTATGTGTTGATAGACGATGCTAAACAAATATATGCTGTTACCCAAATATATGTTGCCAAACAAATATATGTTGCTAAACAAAAAAATGTTGCAATACAAAAAATGTAGCAAATTATTATTTTTAAAACCAACATTAATATGTTTTAGATCATGTCTGCTATAAAAATAATAACATTGATGTTTTCCTTAAAAATTAGTTGAAAAATTCCACTTCACTGGACCACATTCCTAATGATTAGCTACAAAAACTTTTCGATTCGACAAAAGATATACTGAAACAAAACTTATAAAAAAATTTATTGCAGTAAAAATAAAGAAAAATCTAATCTTTGGCCAGTTAAATTTTTTTGTTGAAGAAGGGCTCTTAAACTTCTTATTAACTTGATAAAATTGCCTTCCTCTCTTTCTTTTTTTTTTTTTTTTGCTCAATATACTTTATTATCATTTTTGCATATCAGAGTACATTAAATGTTTTTATTGCAACATGTCGCCGCCATATATTATTGTTTTTTTTTCCCAACTTTTTTTCCTCTTTTGTGAATTAATACACTGTATTCAGTAGATTTTTGCAGCTGCAACAAATGCTGGTGAAAATTTGCAATAAAACAAATTGGGAAAAGAAACATTTTTTTGCTATATTTGCATAAAAATGTTAACAAAAGTTTTTTTAAAAAAAAAAAATCTACAAAAAAAACCATTTAACAAAATTTTTTTTAAATCCAAATTAAATTCTTGGGATATTCAAGCTAGTAACAACAACAATATTCGAACATTCATATAAATACATTTTTAAACTCATACATTTTCTATGAGTATGACTTTTCTTTTTGCCTTTATGTACAAACGAACATTTGTGTTGCAGATATAAGAAAAAAAAATTAACATTTTATATTTTCCTTAACGTTTTTTTTTTTTTTTTTGTTCAATTTTTTTACAATTTTTGTCACCAGTTCTGTATTTTATTTGTTTTATATTCATTGGCGCATAAAATTCATTCATGAAAATCCTCCTGCGGCAGCTCTAAAGTGTACAATTTAATTGATTTTTTTTTCGTTATCCTGCTCTATACTCCTTTCAAGGTAACATAGCTAAAGAAGTAGCAATATTTATTTGAAGTTAGTTTGAAAAATAATTTAAATTAAAACCGTTTATTTTTCTTTCGCTGTATTTTGAATTTATTTTTTTTAAGGAAAGTTCTGATGTTCGTTTGTTGGTTTTTTATAAAGGTACTTATATTTTAAATATGTTAATAATTTCATATATTCATGTTTAATATGAGTACTACTCTTTTATTACATGCATATTTTTTTTTTTTGTTTTGAATTGGATTGAGTTTGTTTTTTCTAATTTTTGCTTGATTTTGTTTAGGTTTGGTTAAGTTAATATATGCATTGTAAACATGCAAACTGTTATGTGTCAAAATATAACGTTAAACATTTAATTAATGTCAAACTTCAAAAATACTTTTTGATGTATTATTTGCATGTTATTACACATAATTCATTATAATATTACAACTGCTGAGCATGCAACATGTTGAGGAAACATTTGCTAATAAAGAAAACTTTAAAAAATAATAAAATGTTTATTTAAAAATTTTAATGTTGCTTAAAATAAATATTAGCTTAAAATGTTTGTATCTAAAAATTGAAAAAATACATTATTAATATGTTGCTAAACAAACAAAAACATGGCAATACTTGCAGTAGACGAAAATTGTAGCAAACCAGAGAATAAGGAATTCTTTAGGAAAATTTTTAAGCATCTGAAAATCTTAATAGATTAAAATAAAACATACATTATATATAATGACATTATAAAAAGTTCCTAAAATCTAATGAATTTTCTTTATATTTTTCTGTCGCTTATAAGAAAACTATTTTCTGTATGAAAAAAATTCTGGTGTTTTTATGAACTCAAATTAAGTTTAAAAATATTTCATTGAAAAAAAGTGTTGAAAGTAAAATATTAAAAAACGTAAGCATAAATATTCTTTCTAAAAAAGTAATTCTTAAAAACATTAGTTTTCTTAAAAAAATGTTTCTTACGAAAATGTTTTTAGAAACAATGTTTCTAAAACAAAATTGTTTTTTTAAAAAAAAATGTTAAAAAATGTTTTCAATCATAAAAATATTTCTAAATATATAAATATTTATAAACATGAAAATGTTTATAGACATAGAAATATTTCTAGAAAAAAATGTTTCTAAACATTGAACTGTAAAATTTTTTTAAATCTTTTCAGAGAAAAAATATTCGAAAAATTGTTTTTGAACAAAAATTAATTCAATTCATAAAATGTTTCTAAACATAAAGATGTTTCTAAACATAAAAATGTTTCTAATCATAAAAATGTGTCTAAACATGAAAATGTTTCTAAATCTAAAAATTTTTCTGAACATAAAAATGTTTCTAAATATAAAAATGTTTCTAAACGTTAAAATGTTTTTAACATAAAAAAGTTTCTGTTTCTAAACATAAAAATGTTTGTATTCATAAAAATATTTCAAAACATAAATATTTCTAAACATTAAAATATTTCTAAGCATAACAATTGTTCTAAACATAAAAATGTTTCTAAACATAAAAATATTTCAAAACACTAATATTTCTAAACATTAAAATGTTTCTAAACATAAAAATTTTTGTAAACAAAAATGTTTCTAAACATAAAAATTTTGATGAAAAATAAACATATTTCTAAACATAAAAATGTTCCTTAGCATAAACATGTGTCTAAACATGAAAAAGTTTCTAAACATAAAACTGTTTTTTAACATAAAAATGTTTTAAAATATAAAAATATTTCAAAATGTAAAAATGTTGCTAAGCTTAAAAATGTTTCTTCACATAAAAATGTTTCTAAACATAAAAATGCTTCTAAAGACAAAAATGTTTCTTAACATAAAAATGTTTTTGAACATAAAAATGTTTCTCAACATAAAATGTTTCTAAACAAAAAATGTTTCTGAACACAAAAATTTGTTTAAACATAAAAATGTTTTAGCATAAAAATGTTTCTAAACATAAAAATGTTTTTACCCATATAAATGTTTCTATACATAAAAATGTTTCTAAACATAAAAATTTTTGTAAAAATAAAATTGTTATTAAACAGTGTAAATCTAAAATTTTTTCTGCGAAAAAATACGCTAAAAATAATTGTTGAAATATTATTTGGGCCTTGAAATTGATCACATCTCTACACCTTTTTACTTAACAATTTGAACTAATCCTTTGAATTAAACAATGTGTTGATCTTATTGTAAAGGAGATAAAGGGGAGATGTTTTAAGGTGAGAACTTCAAATGTGACAACACTGAAATTGTACGAGATGATAAATCTTAGAACAATTGAATCGCTTTATCTTATGGAGTATTAATGCATTTTAGTTTATGACCCTAATATGTTTTTTATTACTTCGGTTGGGGTTAAGTGCTATGGGAACACCGAAGGAGGACAATGTCAAACAGTGTAAAATTTATCAAATCACATATAATACAAAATATATATCTTTAAAATTCCTTCAATTAGAAACTTTGTTGAAAACCAAAGTTTTAGTCAATTTATTCTGTAATTGATTCAATAAGAACAAAAATGATCAATTTTACAAATGATGACTACTGTTTGCATTTTAATAATTTTTTTAATTAAATCAATTACAGAATTAATTTACTTTAACCATGGTATACGACATTTTTTTATTGGAGGAATTTTAAATTTTGGTTAATGCAATAGAGAATTTGCTATCAAAGTGAAACTATTATTATCTTAAATAATTTATAGTCATTATAAATCAATTTTTCTCTATGTTGTATTAAAAACTTTATTAGTTGCAAAAAAAAATCAATTACTTTACATAATTAGTACTGACTGCTATTATTAAAACAATGCTTTTGTATTAGAACAAAAGAACAATAAATAACAATTATGATTAAAAAAAATCTACTCATCTTATTTTCTATAACAAACTATATTTTTTTCACACAGCATCATAATTAGCGTTAAAGTACAGCGTGTACACTTCACTTTTTTTCTTAAATGAGCTGCTGCAACAATTTTTCACAAATACAAAAAAAAAATACTCGTTGAAAACCAATTAAATGTTATTAATAGACTATAGAGAAATTTAAAAAAGGCTAAAATATATATATCGAAAATACACATAGATATACTTGTATATTAGGGTGACCCGATAAAAAAAATCATTTAAAATAATATCACTTTATACAATTGATTTTAATGTTGATGAATATGGGAAAGACCACCAAAAAAAAATTTGGATGGGATCTTTCGTTCTCTACCAGCATTTTGATCAGGCGATGCTGATTTGTATACAGAGAAAACAAATTCATCATGTCAATCGAATTTTTTTTCAACAGAATATGTTGGTTGCAGCAACTGAATTATTTGGTTGTCTCAACCAAATGTATTTCTGACACAATTGAAGTAGTTTTAACCGAACTTCTATTGTATTAATCGAATTTCGTTCCCCCCAAACAAAAAAAGGTGGCTCTAAGCAACCCATTCGGTTGGCAATAAATTCGGTTGACACAATGAATTTGTTTTCTCTGTGAATTAGCAACAAAAGGGAGATGAGTTTGCGACCTCAAGAACAGTCTATTTACTACCCATCATTTGAGTGATATTATATCAAAATTAGTTTAATAGGGACACCCTATTTAGAAATATTGTTAAAAGAGTTTTTTTCCTCTGTTGACTTGGGTACATAAATTTTATAACAACAGTTGTTGCCAATTGTTGCAACATTAAGTTTTTTTATTGCACATGCACACACACACACTCACATAAATGCAGCAGACACTTTTGCAATTACAATTTTTATATAAATACACTATGGGACAAAAATAATTTTATGGCCAGGACTTAATCAATCTTAATCAAACCGAAGTCGCTTTTCAAATCATGGCATAGAAAATTAGCAAACTATGTTAAAGCTTTTCTTTTGAGTGTAGAGCTAATGTTTAAATCATAAATGTTGCAATAAACTCATAAAAATTTTAGGATATTTTTAGTCTAAAATTTTGTCAAAATTTAATTTTATATTTTAAATTTCCGGTATTTTCTGGTCCTTTGTAAAATAGTATTCATTTCAGTGGATTTTTTAGTCAATGTTTTTGTTTTCTTTATTTATTTAAATATTGTTGTTTGTTGTTTTTTTTTTTCTTTTCAATTTATACGTTTATTTTTTTTATTTTTCTGTTGCAACAATAACATGTATGCAAATGCAAATACTTGCAACAATACCAACAAAAAAAAACACCAACAATAACAACACAAGTAGTAGTGTGGTTGTAGTAACAATTGCAAAATGTTGTAAAGGCTTAACAATACATACAAATACAATTTTTTTTTTTTTTTTTGGAAAAAAGAATTACAAGGAACAGAAAAAAATTTATGGTAGAGTAGGAAAACGGGAAAATACAACAGAACACTGAAGCAAAAGGGAAAAAATCGCAATAAACCAATTGCGGACGCGGTTGTACACCATTAAAAGTGCTTGTTGTTGAGCCTATGCCACATGGGTTTTTCAGAGAAATTTAGCACTAAACACACACACACACACACACACAGACACTCATTGACTTCAAAACGAGTGCTTACAAATATTACTACTACGCACCGGAAGTGACCACGACGACAGTCATTTGTACATTTTGTTGTTGTTTTAAAATGGTTGAACGTCCGTCCGATACAAACAGAAATACAAGTGTATGTAAAAGCACATCACATTCATTCGAGAAAAAAAATGGAAACGTTAACATTGCCTGTTACAATACAGTCGAGTCGAGGCACATGTACATACATATTTTTTTAAGTAATTTTATTTGTTTGATTTTATACAGTTACACAAACTCTTAACTAAAGCTTTTTTTTAGGTTAAGCCACAGTACTATAAAACATGAAAATTTAAATAACAAAAGTTTTTCGTTTTCCCCAAAAAAAAAAACAAAAAAAAAATATATATATAAAAATAAAAAAATTAGTATACAAATGAATGTATTTTTGTGCTTGTATTTGTTTGGTAACAACAACGGTACAAAAAAACTATAGTTTAATATACTCAAAACATGTTTGGGGTTATTAAAATTATACAATACCGGCAACAAACAGGAAAATAACTGAAAGATATAAATTAATATAAATTAATTTCATTGAAATTTTAATGCATCAGATTGAAAATTGTTTGTTAACAATGTAATGAAATGGTAAAACAATAACAAAAATTACCAATTCAGCTAGCTGAATTATTTAAAACTAGAATTACTAGAAATACCTTTACAGTAAAACACATGAATTGTATATGAATTATAGAATTAATTTAGCTGAATTAATAAAAATTACTAAGGATCTCAAGAACAGTTTTGTTTGAGCTATAAATATGTATATTCAGCTAGCTGAATATACCACAAAACGGCAAAATAACTGAGACATATAAATAAATATTAATTAATTTTATTGAAGAAGCAAACTATGAAATAACAGACAAATTGAGCTAGCTAAATTGTTCAGAAGTAATACAAATTTTAAATATTTATTTTAAGTTCAGAAGTAATACAAATTTTAAATATCAGCAAAAAAATTTTTTTGAATATTTTTATATTTAAGAAGACTATTTGTTATTAATTATATTATTTTTTTAGCTGAATTTGTTAATTTTCTGAGAATTTTCAACTTCAAAACTATATTTAGCCATAAATATGTACATTCAGCTAGCTGAATATACACACGATTTTTTATTCTGTACTAAATTTTTATTGTTAGCTACCTGGTTTTGTATTTCAAGTAACAATTTTATTTTTCAATTTTATTTTTTACAGAAACAACAACAAAAATTTCTAATTCAGCTAGCTAAATTGTTTACAAATAGGATGTTTTTAATATTTTATAATATTTTTTTTTAATATTTCCTAAATAACAACAAAACTTTCTAATTCAGCTAGCTGAATTGTTTCTAAAACTAATTTTTATTACACTCAGGTAAATTAATCAAATCAAATCAAAAAAACTCAGCTGAATTGCAACAAACAATTTTTGTTTGCAAATAAAATGGAAAACTTCTCAATTTATAAGCTTAATACAAAAATAATTCAGCATGCTGAATATACAAAAAGAGCAATACATTATATAAAACCTTTAAAATATTTTCCATATTAAGTAAGCTGAATAGGAAATTTTAATAAAAATATTAATGCTATTAACTTAAGAAAAAAATCATAAAATGTTTAATTCAGCTGAATATAATATAAATCTGTTTATTAAATATAAATTTAATTTAAGAGATTTTTATTGTTGTTTTGCATGTTAATTTAATTTATTTTATTAAACCGTAACAAACTTTAAAATCTTTTTGTAAACACAAGAAATATTTGTTAAACAAAAATGAACAGTGAAACACAAAATTGAGATAATAAAATCAGCAGAATATTAAAATTTATCAAAATGAACAATATTTTGTGTACAGTTATTTAAATGAGACTAATTCAGCTAGCTGAATTGGGATTTTCTTAATTTATTATGTATAATGGATATTATAAACTATAAAACAGCTTGCTGAATATGATTTTTTTAATTTATTTTTTATAATGTCAATAAAATGTTTTTTATATAATTCAGCTAGCTGAATTCGTGATTGAGTTGATAATTAAGCCTTTCAATGGTATACGACGAGTGTAGTCAGTGATGGGGGTTACAAAATGTTGGAATGCTGCGCCATAAGGCTACTAAGGAGACCTCGAGTAGAGCAATAAAAAAATTTTTTTTTGTGGGATTTGAAATAAATATCTCAGTTTTATTTCAATTGAAGTTAAAATTTAGATACTAAATTATTCATATCGTAAAAATTATATATTTAATTAATAAATTACCTTTTAATATATTTTCAATCATTCTTAAAACACCTTTAAACGCTGTAACAAAGAAAATCAACTTTTTGAATTTTCAAAAATTCATAAATTCTTGTGCTCAAAATTACATTCATTCAGAATAAGAACTATTGCTAACATTTAAAATTTTTCAATAATTAATATCACTCATACGTCATGCTGACATAATTATTTTTCACTTGATCCTTGTTATTTACACAGCAATTTTTCCTCCTCCTTTATTCAATTATACACTTTCACTCACTTTTCACTATAACTTCTTTTACTATCTTAAATAAAATCTATTAAGCATTTATGTATCTTTTAAACACTTGTTGTTATTATTATTATTTCAATTCAATTACATTTTTTTTTGTGTCTACTTTGCACTTAACAAACCTTAGCCAATTGACTTTAATATTGTTACTATTGCCACCTTCTAAATTGCTAACATTTAGGGTCAATTTAACGTTTTGCTTCATAATATTTCTCATTTATTGTGATTATAAATGACATTTAGAGAAAACAAAAATACAAGCAAAAAGTTCAGACTAAAAAAATAAAGCAACAGAATTTGTAAAAAGCTTGAACAAATGTAATAAAAACCCTTAAGTCTGTTCGGCTAGTACTCATCTATGACTATTTGAATGAAATTGTAAATAATTCAATGGAATGGAGGAGAAGTGAGAAAGGTTGTTGTTGTTGTTGTTATTTACAATAAATAATGCCGCTTAACGTTGTTGGTTGTTGACTTACAATACAAACCCACTTTACAAAATGTTTTTCAAGCCATAATTTCTTCACATAAATAGAGAAAACTAAATAAAAGTAATAGCGGGAATAACAAATGCACATAAAGTTAAGTAAAAAAAAAAAAATACAAAACACACGGCAAGCGATAGTTAAATGAAATTGTTGTTATATATTACTTAAATCGTTAGGAAGGTGGTAGTTGCTCCTACAACTACATTTAACAACTTGAAGTAATTATAATAATTGGAGGGTAGTATAATATCAATAAGATAAATAGTTAAACTCGTTAATATAAACTGATTTACGACAATTAGAAAAGTAAGTATTGCAATAAAAATAAAAAGCTTCCGCATGAAGAAGCAGTTTGATCAAAAGTTGAAATAAGGTTAAAATAGCATCTTATATCTATTAATCGATATAATCGCAATTAAAGCTTTTTTTTTTCATTAAAAAAATATTTTTTTAAAAAATTTTAAATCGTTTCTGAGTTATGCCAGTTTTTTCTTAAATATTGTCTATAAGATTTTTTTTTTTATAAAATTTAAATACAAAAATAAGTTTTAAACAACACACCATCTCTTGTGTGTCCCCACTTGTGTGCCCCCACCCCCTACAAATTCATGGAAAGGCAGAAAATGTGGACGTTTGAATTAAACTTTTCTACATTGTATGTTACAGGAAAGATTTTCACAGGGAGTCCAGTCCATATACGCCAGGTGTGACTAAAAAAATTTTCTCTGTAATGCATTGTGCGATTGACTGGATTATAGACCAGAAACAACCAGCGAGTAGAACGAACAGAAACTCGAACCCTCGAAATGATTTTACTTATCTCAGCAGAACACCTCCCACAGTAATATCTATACAAAGAAGTTACGCAAGCCGCATTTTAATGCGAGTTAATGAAGTTAGATATTTCAGTGTCATTGATAAGCATCAACGCCAGCCTTTGCACCGGTCCAGAAGCACCGGCCCATATATACCAGCTCGGTAGGAATACCCAATATGGTTATCCAATGGGCGAGGTAGTTTCTAAGGACATTGTTTCAGCATCAGTGCTGGTATGTCATCCATCCCCGGTGACTTGTTAACGTTGAGATCTGCAAAAACCCTTTTAATAGCTTGCGCTTGGAAGAATATCTTAGGCATAGTACAGAATACTCGATCGAGCTGGGACAGTCGTTAGTCACTTTCTGGCGAGAATAAGATCCTTGCAAAAAATTCAGCCAAGGTTGGCCTTATTAACTGGTTAAGTGAATGTTTGATCATCACTTAAAACAGTTGGATCAAAAATCGAATTTTATGTGAAATTTTATTAAAAATATTTAAATCGATTTTTCTCGCAAACAATGCCCTGGCAGGTGAAATGGAGCTTAATTTGCAATATTTTATAAATCGAGTTTTATATGAAATTTTATGAAAAAATGTTTAAATCAAATTTTCACGAAAACTAAGCCTCTGAAATTTTATTAAAAATTTTTAAATCGATTTTTCTTGTAATTTAAGCCGCGGAGGTCGAAAGAAGCTTAATTTGCAATCTTCATTTTTTCAACCAAAAATCGAGTTTTATGTGGAATTTGATTAAAAATGTTTAAATCGATTTTTTCAGAAACTAAGCCTCGGAAGGCGATTTGGAGCTAATTCTTAATTCCTCTTTTTTTTTTAGACTAAAAATCGAATTTTATATAAAATTTTATTAAAATTACTTAAATTAATTTTTCTCGAAAACTAAGCCTCGGAAATTTGATTAAAAATATTTAAATCCATTTTTCTCATAATCTAAGCCCCGGAGGTCGAAAAAAAGCTTAATTTGCAATCTTCTATTTTTCCAACCAAAAATCGAGTATTATGTAGATTTTTTTAAAAAAAATTTAAATCGATTTTCCTAGCAAACTAATCCCGGAAAGCGATTTAAAGCTTATTTTTAAATTTCTATTTTTTCGACCAAAATCGAACTTTATATAAAATTGTATTAAACATGTTTAAAGCGATTTTTCTTGGAAACTAAGCTCCGGAAGACAAAAAGGAGCTTGAATTTAAGTCATCTTGTTTTTACCAAAAAATCGGGGTTTATATAAAATTTTATCAAACAGATTTAAATCGACTTTTTTTTAAAACTAACACAGAGGCAAACGAAGAGCCGCAGGGCGAAAATTAAATCTTATATTTTTCCACCAAAAATATACTATTATATGGAATTTTAGTTTAATTTGAAAACAACTTTCAGTGAACGACTTTGAAAACGTCAACCCAAGAGACTGAAGAATGCACCCTGCGGGAAAAGGGTCTATCCCAGAACACATCACGTGACCGGTTTAAATGGGCTTGCCCTAGGAGGGGGTCAATTGCCCTCTGTGAATTTTAAGCCGGTCACGCGGTAGGTACTTTAGGAACCGGTCCTTTTTAAACCTATATCATGATATTTATTTTTGGAACCGGTCCAGTTTACACCTATCACGAGACAGGTTACAATTCCCAACTGACCCCTTTCTTCCCGCAGTGCATCTATCTCTAAATGTACACAATGGCCATTGACCTCTGTGACATGTCACAGGACTGGTCTAAAAGAACATGTCACACAATTAACCCCAAAGAATATATCACAGAACCAACGCAATAGAATATGTCACGACCTTAAACCGGTCACTTGGTAGGTTCTTTAGGAACCAGTTCTTTTTTTCACTTATATCGCGATATGTATTTTTGGAACCGGTCCAGTTTTAACCTATTACGGGACAAGTTCCAATTCTCAACTGACCCCTTTTTTCCCACAGGGCAGACAACCCTTAAACGGATCTTAACAAAATAATAAGCTTTGTGTATTTGCTTTAAAATTTTAGGTTATACTGAATACTGAACGTATTGGAATTTTTTTTTTCAAGTTTTCGATTTTATTAAAAATTAAACGTGTGTTCTAATACAGAAAAAATAATGATTGTCTATTTTTTTTAAAAACAAAAATAATCCAATATGAATTCAATAAAAATGTGATTTATCAAATTATTTTAATACAAAATTATATAACAAGTAGTAGTCCCTACAAATCTATTAATCTTACATTTATCTTTTAGTTGTGGAATTCTTTCAATACTGACCTAATTTTCAATTAAAGTAATTTTTTATAATTTACCTTTTTAATTAAACCATTTAAAACCATATAAATAAATATTTCATCAATGAATTGTAAATAAGTTTTAATAGAATATGGATTTTATAAAAAACAAAAACTTGTCTTAACCATAACAAATGTTACATCGACACTAGGGTGTGTATAAACTATATTAGATTGAAATTATACTTTATAATAAATTAATATGAATTGAAATGTTTTTGAAATTAATTTCTCCTCTACCGCCATGCATATTTAGCACGCGATAATTTTATATAAATATTTATTATGAGAAACATGTTATTAAAGAAATATTTATTATAGTACAAATAAATTAGCAATGATTTTAAATTAATTTTATTACAAATACATACAAAGCTAGATATGTGTGTGTGTGTTTGTATGTATGTATAAAAAAAACTGATGTAAACATATGAAGAAGCGGTGTCATCAATTGTCAACTTATTATGGATATTACAAAGTAGTTTTACTACTTTGTGGAATAAAGGTGTTATACAGGTGACAGTTTAATAGTTGTTTACATGAGGTAAGTTATAACGTGTGCAAATTGTAAATATGTAGTTCAAATATGGTAATATAAAGAAATGAAATGTTATTTAATATTTATTAGATAAAAATGTTTGTTGAAATTGCTTAGATTATCAATGAGTTGTATAGGGGACAGGTTTTTCTAATTAGGTATAAAGAAGAATGTGGACATATCAAAATGGACATGAGTATTCATGAATATTTGACAAATATGCAAACAAGGGAATGCTCTCGAATGCATATACGCCGATTTGGATGAAAAGCGAATATATGATAGAGAATAAAAACCTAAGATTTGTGGGTACTTTATATGTCATCTCCGGTACTTTTTTTGTTGTTTAAATCGAATTTTTTTGAAATTTTTTTAAAACGATTTTTCTTGTAATCCTTTTTTGCTACATATTCTCTAAAATATTCTCTTTTGGTGAGTATATAATTTTGAGGTTATATTTCCCTGAGTTTTGAAAATTTTCGATATGTTGCTAAGCAAAATAAGTACCAAAAAAGTGGGCTTTTTTTCTACCACCCCCACATTGCATGAAAAAGTATGAGGTTATCTTGGCATTTGAATTCTTTATTACATATCCAAGTTTTATCGAAATAGGTGTGTAAACGGAGGGTCCTAAACTTTGTTGTTGTTGATTAAATTTGGCCTTTCGTGAATTTGTCCGTTTATTAATAAAAACATTTAGATTAAAATAGTTTTTGTTTTTACACGCTCCACCATATATCGTAAGGGTATATATCAGTTTGTCATTCCGTTTGTAACATGTCGAAATATGGGTCTAAGACCCCATAAAGTATATATATTCGTGATCCTTATGCAATTTTAAGTCGATTTAGCGATGTCTGGTGAAATGGCGATCACGGCGCGAAGACGCTCGCGGGGTACTTTTTTTACCCAGATTATTGGCAGCAGTTTGCTATTGAAAATGAGCAAAATCAATCCAAAGTTATAAGTGAAAATATACCTCTTAATTTTAGTACAATTTCATAGTAGGGGGTGGCAAGTAAAATATTTTCTCTGGTTTTTTACCAGTCGCTTAGAATTGAATATTTTATATTCACCTCAAATATTTTTAACCACAAAAAATATTTTTCACCACTAAAATTTTTTTCACCACAAAAAATATTTTTTACCTCAAAGAATATTTTTCATCACTAAAAATTTTTTACCACTAAAATTTTTTCACCACAAAAAATATTTTTCAACTCAAAAAATTTTTTTCACCACTAAAATTTTTTTTAACTCGAAAAATTTTTTCACCTCAAAATGTTTTTTTCACCATAAAATTGGTGTTAAAATCTAAAAAAAAATTTTCACATCAAAAAATTTTTTTCACCTTTATAATTTTACTTCTAATGTTTTTTACATTATTTGTATCAAAAACAGTAGAAAATTTTTTTGGATATTGGTGGAGGGTATTCAAAGATTACGCTGAGCCGAATTTAAGCCTTTCTTTACTTGTTTTTTTCTTTGTTTTAATAAAAAATAAACATTTTTAATAAAATTCATAAGTGATCCCAAATTTTGTCCCTTTTTATAAACTTTTTATAGAATTTTTTTTAGTTGATCTTGAATTTCTTTTATTGTCTAATCGTCTACCGATTTAAATGTTTGCATTAGAAGTGATACCAAATTTCACTCTTTTGCTCAACACAAAAGAAAATATCTCCTAAATTCGTCTAATTAAAAATTTTGATTAATAAAAAAACAGTCAATTAATTCTGTAATTGATTCAATAAAAATAATGATTAATAATACGAATGATCAGCACTTACAAGGAAAGAACCTCATTTGTGAAACTCATTTTGTTAGCTTAAATTCCAGAAATTACCTACAAGCCGTGAGGGTTCGATTTAAGCATATATTTTACAACATATCTAAGTTCCAGCAAAATCAGAATGTTCAGTTTGGAAGCCCTTCCTTGTAAAAAATATGCAAATTTTCCTCTAAAAACAAGGGTAGAAATCTGAGACATTTCTTATATAGAATAATATAAATCTAAGAATATTCCAAATCGATATTTTTTTTGAAAATATTTAAATTTTTCATAACAAATATGTTTATCTTAATACCAGATATTTATTTTTTTTTCAATTTCCATTTATTGTGTCACATTTGACCAATAAAAATTCTTTGAATTTATATATATAAAATTTATTACTAAATAAAAATTTTTGCACAAATGAAATACAAAATGAGAAAAACTGACAGTTTTATAGTAAAACTATTACATAAATCAATGTTTTATTTATTTGTGCAAAATAAAGTGTCATTTACACTAAAACCCACATCAATAAAAAAAAATGGCATTTTAGAGACAGACAATAAACATATGAACTCCACGAAAAGCTAAAACACATGCTCTGTGTTACTGAGAAGAAGAAAAAAAAACTACAGCAATTCCTAAAGAAATTGAAAATTTAACTATTTGTAATGATAAAGGGACATTATTGAAGTACAGCCTTAAAGCATGTTTTAATTAAATTTTATTGATTTTTTATAGTATAGGAAATAGGCGTATAAATTTATAGCATAACTTTAGGCAAAATAATTATACATATCTAAATAGGGAAATAAGGTGCTTACAAAATGTATCCACTGCATTATGGTTAAGTTAAGAAATCAAAAAAGGAATTTAATCAGACAAAAAAATACGAATTATTTTTAAATATCTTTTAACAGACAACAGGAAATTTTAAATATCCTCCACTGTGTTATAGTAAGTGTGCTTATCATATTCACATTTTTTGTTACCTATTTTAAGGGATCAACATAAATTTCGAATATACTATGCTAATTTATTAGAAAGTAATCGTGGATACATATTCAGAAAATTTTGTGGCCTATTCTAAGGCCTCTAAGCAAAATTATAAATGCATAGTTTTGGTTGCCTTGGGCCACCATCAATAAAATTTTTCTTAATAAAATTTGAGACCCAAAAATTATGCAATACCAAATTTTAAATAAAAGCTTTAAATGAAACTAGAAAACTCTAGTGTATATTTAAAATTTAATGTTGCTTATCTTAAAGGGTCATATTAAATTTAAAAATATAAATTTTTAAACACAAAAATCTCTTGATAATAATTAAATTAAAACTTTTTTAAATAATTATAATATTTAGATATTTTCTGAAATTTTAATTTAAAAAAAATTTAAAACCTGGTTTGTCAATTGAAGTATTATGTTGCACCTAGGGGAAATGGTGTTGTCCATAAAAATAAAACATTTAACCATTCATCAATCTATATCAAAGTTGAGTACATATATAGTGCCATCAACACTTCTTTTTTTTTGGCAATTCCACTTTTTTTTTTTTTTTTGTTTTGTTTAACAGACAATACTATAATTGTTATTCTAAACATTCCTTATAATTTTCCATTTATTCCAATTTCATTTTATTCTACAATTTTCCAAACAATTAAATATAACAACAAAAACAAGTAAAAGAAAAACCTTGTTTTCTGTATTGAACCATCATTTTATACCATCTATTCTTTGGGAAAAGTGACCACAAAAGAATAGAATTGAATGGCAGAATAGATTTTTTTGCAAATTCATTTAATAAATGACAGTTTCCCTACTTGTTCTCTCATCATTTTCAAATCGATTCAAACTGATATTATATTTTGTTAACCAAAATGTGAAAAGAATGTAAAATTTAGGACATCATTGATATGAGTTTTTTTTTTTTTTTTGCTATTCAAAGTATGGTTTTTCTATCAGTGATATTTAAAAAAAAATCCATTAATTTTTTTTTTCATTAGTATGTAAAATATATAGAAAATTGTCATGGGTTGGTTACAAGATAGTAGAAAAAAATGTCATTCAATATTATTCTATTGTGTTTTCCGTTTTCTTTATCACCCTCCTTAAACTTCTGTTTAAATAATTTTAATTGAATTTTTATCAGCTAGTATTTTAATTTTAACTTGATTTACATAATTTATACAGATACATATTGTTATAAATTTATGTAGGTAAGAGTAGCAGATACAATCAATATTTAAATAATCTTTTATTTTCTGCATCAGTATTGTTTTAATATTTGTATTCCCTTTAGTGTATATATTTTTTCTATTCTTTTCTCCGCTTTATATATTAAATTTCCTTATATAACACGGTATTCAATAGTCTAGACATGTATAATGTGATTTATTAACAAATTTTATATAAACATTGGTAAAAATGGTTATTAAATACTTATTATGTTTAATGGTGTGTTATTAAATTGACGGAAAATTTAAAAAAAAGAAAGGTACATACGATAACCAAGGACTATAAAACTTTACAGGATGTGCAGAGTTAAAAGCATCGAGCCAATTATAGAGCCACCCAGCCACCAAGTAAAAGTACCTTATACTATATTTTTCGATATAGCTATTTTATTTATTCTAGCCGGTCCAAAATCCATGTATGTATGAATATTTTTTTATAGTTTTTTTTTTCTTTGTTTTGGCCCCTGTAAAGTTTCTTAGTCCTTGTTAGAACGTTTTTTCCTAAAAATAGGGTACTGGATTACATAAATGAGTTTTCATTAAATTAATGAAATTGTTCATTAAATTTATGAAATTTTACATGAAATTAATGAAATTTATAGTATTGTAGGATTTAAGATCATATAATCATATTCTTTTTATAAATTATTTTATTCTAAAGAAACATGAAAATTTTATTAGTAAATTATAGAGAATAAAAACTGAGAAATTCCACCGAGCTAGCAGTATAGAATACTTAGTATTTTTGGTTGACGCTACCCAACCTTATCAATATCCATGCTCTCCTTTCTCCCCTTTGGTCATTGCTTGTTAATGATTGTCTATTTTATATTGAGTGTTTGGAAACAAATTAACAAACTTGAAAACAACACACAATTAGATTAACATCAACGAAATTTAACATATTGAGTTTTTGGAAACAAATTAACAAACTCGAAAACAACACACAATTAGACTAACATCAACGAAATTTAACAATTTATATTTATCCTCTATATTTTACAGTTTTTTTGTTATGATAATAAATAAATAAAATAATTTATAAAAAATGAATATGATTATATGATCTAAAATCCTACAATACTATTCATTTACAAAATAACAGATCAACAATTCATAAAAAAACTTCATTAATAAAATTTTTCATTAAATTAATGAAATTTTTCATTTTTGATATTTTTTTCATTAAATTAATGATATTATAAAATTAATGAAATTTTTCATTAATTTAAAAAAATTCATTAAATTAATGAAGTTTTTCATTAAATTAATGAAATTTTGCATAAAATTAATGAAATCATTACATTAATTTTTTTTATTAAATTAATGATATTTTTCATTAAGTTAATGAAGATACACTAAATCATTACATACCTTAATACATTAAAATCATTATTTAATACATTAAATTAATGATATTTTTCACTAAATCCTTTTATGAAAATGTTTATTAGTTTAATGAAATTTATCTTTAAATTAATGTAATCTTTCATTATATTTATGATATTTTTTAGTTAAATTAATGATTGTTTCAATTAAATTAATGCAATTTTTCAATAAATTAATGATATTTTTCAATTAATTAATAAACTTTTTCGTTGAACTAAATACTCATTAAATAAATGAAGTTGTTCATTAAATTAATGAAATTTTACATTAAATTAATAAAATTTTATATTAAATTAATGAAATTTTTCATAAAACTCATGATTTTTTTTTATTAAATTAATGATGATTCATTAAGTTAAAAAAAAATTACATTAAATTAATGAAATTGTTCATTAATTTAATGAAGTTTTTCATTGAATTAATGAAATTTTACATAAAATTAATAATATTTTTGATTTAGTTAATGAAAATACATTAAAACATTAAATACATCAATACATGAAATACATTTTATAATATATTAAATTAATGAAATTTTATATTAAATTAATGAAATTTTTCATAAAACTCATGATTTTTTTTTATTAAATTAATGATGATTCATTAAGTTAAAAAAAATTTACATTAAATTAATGAAATTGTTCATTAATTTAATGAAGTTTTTCATTGAATTAATGAAATTTTACATAAAATTAATAATATTTTTGATTTAGTTAATGAAAATACATTAAAACATTAAAATACATCAATACATGAAATACATTTTATAATATATTAAATTAATGAAATTTTACATTAAATTAATAAAATTTTTCATTAAATTAATAATATTTTTCATTAAATTCTATTAAGAAAATGTTCATTAATTCAATGAAATTTTTCTTTAAATTAATGTTATCTTTCATTATATTTATGATATTTTTTAGTTAAATTAATGATTGTTTTAATTAAATTAATACAATTTTTCAATAAATTAACGATATTTTTCAATGAATTAATAAACTTTTTCGTTGAACTGGTGATATTATTCATTGATTTATTATTTTTTTTCATTAAATTGATGAAATTTTTCATTAGATTAATGAAATTTTTCAAAAAATGTTTTTTTTTCTTATTAAATCAATAAAATTTTTTAAAGTTGTTTAAAGTTATTTCCCAGCTAACGACAACAACCCCGTATTTACATGAACTTCCGAGCCCTTGTTATAAGTGAAAATGCGAAATTACATAAAGGCTTTCAAAAGGCCTACATTAGCTTAGAATCCAAATACGCTAAGTCCACAAAAAGAACATATATTATGATTGGTTTAAATGTAGTAAGAGGGAATATATAAATAGACATTATAGACTGAAAAAAAAACTGTTACAGGTTTTGCACAAATATAATTTTTTGTTGAAGGACAGCGATATGCATTAGTGCTAAATCAGATGTAGTTCAAAGGAAGTTTTTGTTAGATACTTTTTTTTAATCCTTCCAAAGTAATTATGACTAAATTGGTTATAAAATAAAATATATTGAAAAGAGCTATGAACAAGACATATTTAGTATGTTCAAATATAATTTAAAACTCTAGCCGGCATAATCACCTTTAGACGGGATTTATAGAATCAACGACAAAAGCGTTAAAACTATTTCTCTAAAAAATTTTATTTTCCATATTATCAGTAACTAATATTTAGTTATAATACACAAAACTGAACTTATTTTATAATCTGTGGGTGCATATCGTATCGAATTTCTCTTCTGCCTATTTTACTCCTTAAAAGTTTGAGCTCTTTAACAAAAAAAAGCCAAAAATATTTCAAGCAGAAGTGATGTGCTATATATGACCATGTTAAATTATAAATTACGACCATTTCATTACGATTTATAACACACTCTGACAATGGAAAATAATACAAAAACGAAAAATAGGGAAGAAAATAAAGGCATTATACATGAAATGGTAACAAAACTATACATAGAGAAATCCTCAAAAAAAATATATAATCCTTAAATGAATCATACACACACTCGGAACTATGGAAAAACTACTTTTATGCAAATATACGAGGAAGAATTGATAAGATTATAAAATTATACATCCTCTAAAGTTGCTAGCAACATGGTAGACGATTGAATTTTCAGCATCATTTACCAAAGTGAGTATATATTTGCAACATTTTTTAATTTCAAAATGTTGCTAAACTAATTTTTCGCCGAATTTACAGTCATTATAGATTAGCGACTGATAAAAGGAATCATTTGTAATAATAGCAAACTACAAACACAAAATATTTCAAAATGATTATCAACCTTCTTACGTTACGTAGAGAAAATGCATTTGTGAAATACATTTATATGCACAAGTAAATGACCACAATGATTTGGAATATACCAAAACATTGTTGTGGCTACTTTTAAGAGATGATTTGTCAAACTCTAACCCAAAACCATACTTTACTCCCACTACTTCCTTTGCTTTTATATACATTAGTAGTATTTTTTCATCATTCAAAATCCATAAATTTAGATTAGCTGTCTGTGATACATAGTAAATGCAACATTTATTACATACTCACTTCATACTGTACTACATAAAATAATAGAGTAGAGATTTTATAAAGGGATTTTCTTACTCTTGATTAAAAAAATTGCCCTGAAATATGTTGCAAATGAAAAAAATTACTTAAATGTTAAAGCACGAAAAGTAGACGGTTAAATATGTGTAAGCAACAATTTTTAAATATTTTTTGACAAAATAGTGTTTCGACATATTTTTGTTGCTGCAACATGTTTCATATTTTAAGGGCGAGATTTTTTTGAAAGAGCGCAACAATACGTCTATACACAAATATTTTACTCTATAATAAAATGTATTTTTTTTTATAAACATATCTGGTAAATATTTTCACAAAAATGTTGCCAAAAAAAAAAGCATAAACAGGAACACAGAGTCACAAAAATAACAAACTGATGACATATGAGAGTGTAATACAAAATGAAAATTTATATTTATGGCCAACAAAATGAAATGAAGAGGATAATAATGGTCAAGTAAATTGTTTGGTAAATGAATAAAAATGTTGTTAGTCCAAAAAATAAAATGGACAAATATTAAAAATCTTTTTATAAATTATATTCTAAATTTAAAACCCATAATTTAACAAAATTTTCTAATAAATACAAGCAATGAGAATTTTAAACAATATTTTTTTTTTTGCAAAAATTGTCTTTTACATAAAAATTGGGCTTATAAATATTATGTATAAACATTGTGTATAAACATTGTATATAAACATTATGTGTAAACATTATATAAAAAAAATCTTTAAAATCTAGAAAAATTTCTATGTTATAGATGATCTTTTTAATATTTATATATATGAAAATGTATTTTTAGTCTGGTTTGAGATCATTGAAAAATTAGCACTTTCATGGGCACGAAGAATGTTGATGAAGGTCATAGCTGACCAGAAAATGCATTCCATTCGGCTTGTGTCTAAATAAGTTTTTCTGTGTATTCTCCATGATTACAAAATAAAAACATTAGAACATTTTTTTCATTTAAAAATTTTTTTCTACCATACTAAAAATACAAATTTTAAAATTTTATAAAATATTTCCTGTAGACATTTTTGTTTTCTGCTATTAACTTTTGCAACATTTTTGTTACAATATTTGTATAAAATGAGTTTATACAATGTTTTTATACAATGTTTGTATACAATGTTTGTATACAATGTTTATATACAATGTCTGAATACAATGTTTGAATACAATAGGTAATTAATAATATTAGGGGCAAGAAAAAATAAATGTTGCAAAACATTGCTATACAAATTAGAACTATATTTAAAATTAGTATTTTAGAATAAAAAAAAATTTTGGATATACCAGAATAGTATTAAATAATCTTTATAAACAATGTTTTTTAACATATTTTACTTACATTAACAAAATTTGTTTAAACAAGGCTTAAATACCCTCCACCAATATCCCAAAAGATATGTTCACCACGGTTTTTGATACAAATAATTTAAACAAACTTTAGAAGTAAAACTATGAAGGTGAAAAAAGTTTTTTGAGAGTAAAAAAAATTTTGGAAAACAAATTTTGTGGTGGAAAAAAATTTTGAAGTGAAAAAAGTTTTCTTTAGGTGAAAAAATTTATTGAGGTGAATAAAAAAGCTTTAGTGGTGAAAAAAAATTTTAGTGGTGAAAATAATTTTTTGTGGTGAATATAAAATATTTTTTTATTATAAGCGACTGGTGAAAAAACAAGTGAAAATATTTTACTCGCCCGTCGCTACTAAAATACACCAATTTCTATGGAAAATTTAGAAGTACGAGTACCTTCACATTATCACTCATAAATTTTTAACCGCTGGACTGGTTTTGCTCATTTTCAATACCAAACTGCTCGGGAGAATGTAAATTAATCTTGCATCTTCGCGCCGTGATCGCCATGTTAACAGGGAGACAGACGGACATCGCTAAATCGGCATAAAATTGCATAAGGATCATATATTCGTGATATATATACTTTATAGGGTCTTAGACCTATATTTCGACATGTTACAAACAGAATGACAAACTGATATATACTCCCACAATATGTGGTGGAGAGAAAAAATTTTTAAACAATGTTTATAAAATATTTGTTATCAATGTTTATAAACAAAATTTATATCTTATGTTTATATATAATCTACATGATATACTATATTTATATACAATATTTATATACAATATTTATATACAATGTTTATATACAATGTTTATAAGCAATGTTAATAAACAATGTTTATAAACAATGCTTAAAAACAATGTTAATAAGCAATGTTTATAAACAATGTTTGCTCATTTAAAAAAATACAATAACATTAATAACATTGTCAAACATTCTATAAAATGTTTATACACATACAATGGAAAAACCTCAGATCTTGATAAATATTTTCTATCAAAATTCCAAACAGCACATAAAGATTGTATATAAACATGATAAAAAAAACTTTTTAAATAAACACGATATACACACTTTGTATATAAACATTGTTTATAAACTTTGTTTCTAAACATTTATAAAAATATTTAGAAAATATTAACTTAGAGCAAAAAAAATTTTTTTTTTTTTTTTTTTTTTGCATAAAAATGTTTTGCAACATTTTGTTTTTCTTGCTGCTTATGCTATTTTTTTAGAAAATTTCCAAATTCATTACAATTTAGTACTAAATTTTTGTTTTGCGATTTTTCTTTATTCAAAAATTATTTATGCACATGCTTTTTGAGTATTTACTTTGTATATAAACACGATATACACACTTTGTATATAAACATTGTTTATAAACTTTGTTTCTAAACATTTATAAAAATATTGTATATAAACATTATATAATCATAAAAATATTAAAATAAATTGTTTATAAACATTATTATAAAACATTCTCGCTTACGAAAGAAAAATTCTTTATTCGAAAATATTTTCCTTGAACATAAATATTTTTTTTTGCATAACAATGTTTTGCAACATTTTCTTTTTCTTGCTGCTAATGTTAGTTTTTTCTTTAGAAAGTTTCCAAATTCATTACAATTTACTATTCATTTTTTTTTTGTTGCGATATTTTTTCAAAAATTATTTATGCACATGCTTTTAGAGTATTATTTATAATTTGTTTTCACATTAACGTCTCTAACTGCCAACAAAAAAAACAAATTATTTTTGCATAGCAATTGTATGCAACTTCCTCTTTACCCTCTCTAAAAGTTGGCAAACAACACCAAAACACTTAAAATGTAAATAAGTTCAAATTTGTTATTTGTTTAAGTAATTTCTTGTTTATAAACAAAATTGTTAACAATTTTCATTTTTTTTTTTTTTTGTATTATTAACATAGAAATGAAAACAACAGCGAATAAACATCTTAAATTGCATTTGGGAAAATTATAATAAAAATGTTGCGTGTTAGAAAAAATTTCAAATACAGTTTGGCAACAGAAAAATATTAAATAAACGAACTGTATTAACAAATGTATATAATTGAATGCAATAATTTGCTGTAAACTGCTATAAAAACATATTAAATGTTTGTTATACATATATTTTTTTATAATCTGTAGAATTTTAATTACAAAAAAATTTTACTAAAACCATTGATGCGTAATTGATTAAAAAAAATTCGGCAAACATATAAAGTATTTAAAAACTTTACTATGTCAAACATATTTCATCATATCATGTGTCAGTAAATTTGGTATTTAAACCAGAAAAATTTTAATAACTATAAATTTGGTGATATAAGTGAAAATAGTTAGAAAAGCTACATATATATCATTTTTAATATATTTTAACAAAAAAAAAAAAAAACAAAACTGAAGTTATTAACTATAAAAATTGTTTTATAGCCTGACATCATATAAAATAGTTTAAGTTATAAAAATAAAGTTTCCCAAAACTATTAATAAAATTGTTAATTTTTAACGCTACTTTAATATGTTATATTTTATATTATATGGTTTTTTCCCCACCCTGTATTTATTTGGTTATTAGAAATTTTTAACTTACCCTCTATACGTGATTGACCATGCAAGCAAAATATTGAAGATCTTATTGGATTATTGTTGTTGGAACCCATTCCAGGCAAATTGGTTGAATTTATGACATTTGCTGCACCATAATTACCAGAACTACGATGTTTAATATCACTGAAAAAAAAATAAAAACATTTTATATACAAAAATATTGAAAATGTAAAAATTTTAAATATTTCTAAACTATAAAAACTGAAGCACATTTTTTCTGCTACAGAAGTAACTTTTACATTTTAAACTATTTTTAAGGCTTCATCATTTTATGAAATGTTTTTTTTTATAATATACAAAACAACGTTAATAAATTTGAAATGTTAAAAACAAACATAGATAAAGCATAATATCCAGGCTTTGTGAAATTTTAAAAAATATAGTATACTTTTAGGATCAATTAGTTGTATATGTCCAACCAATTAGACTTCCTTATGAATTAATTAAGACTCCATAAAATAGGCATCACCTAATTATATTTATCCAATAAAAATTTCCAGTTGGTTTAAATTTTTTTTAAGGGCAAAGTTAACTAAAAACAAGTAAGAGCGGCTAAATTCGGCTATGCCGAATCTTATATACCCTTCACCATGGTTGGGTAAAAACTGAAGTTTATATATGGACATATATGGAATGGACAGATTTATATACGGACGCCTTTAAGAGGAAATTAACCATTTAGTTTGGTGATAAAACTTGGACTCGGGAAGATTTATGGTTCCAGAAAATAGGTATTTAAAAAAAATGTATGTTTTGGGCATAACTTTTTTGTATCTGAACCGATATTTCCGAGTTTTTTCAGCAAATATGTTATACTAAAAATTTTCGATCTTTTGCTATATAAGTCATATTACAGCTTTAGAATAGTGTTTGTTGTTTGTGTATAAAAGGTGAAGAGGTGAAAGAAAAGAATTTCAACAAATCGTTAAAAGAAATCACTAGAACTGCATGTATTTTATTTCTACAAAAACGTTTGATTTAGCTGGCAAATTTGCATTTGGGATTTTATTTCGCTTTTTTATTAAAAAATATTTTTAATTTCTTTAGCTTAATTTTTAAAATTTGAAGGAAAGTAGTTTATAAATTTTTTTTATAAATTATTATAAGTTATGACCTAAAATAGTTGCACTCAAAGGGAAATTATGTTTAAAAGTTTCTTAATATATGAGAAATAAAAAATAGAAATAAAAGCGTTTGTATTTTGTTTGTATCAGAGGGTTTTTATAAAAAATTTGTTGTTTGTAGCCTATCTATGGATTATTTAATTATTAATATAAAATTTTATATAAATTAATTATTAAATGTTAAAAAAACAAAAAATAATCAAAAAAGTCTTAAGAAAATAAAAAAAAAATTTACAAAAAAAAAAGTGAATTGACCGGGATTCGAACCCGCGGCCTTAGAGAAAAAAAGTATTTGTGACATAGCGTCTAGACGACTAAGCTATTGAATTTCACACAAAATCATCGTTAATAGAGGTACATATATAAAAAGTCTTCGTTCAATAGAGATTTGTTTGGTTTTTATTTAAATGACAAATCTTTGTATGTGTTTGTTGTTTGTGTATAAAAGGTGGAGATGAAAGAAAAGAATTTCAACAAATGGATGTGTTTGTTATGCGTAAAATTCTACATACATATTAAACAAAGGGATTTTACGGAAAAAATTAGAGGTAGTTCTGGTTTTTTGCTAATATCTCAGCCATTTATTAACCGATCTGTCTGATTTTCAATAGCAAACAGAAATGGATCACATGTAACAGAAATAAATAACAATCAAGTCCTCATCATTTCTGGGTTCTTCGAAAAACCCATTTCAACACACAGACGGACAGACGGACAGACCCACATCGTTAAATCAACTTCGCTCTTCATAAGGACCCAGAATATATATACTTTATAGGGTCTAAGATCAATATTGTAGAAATTACAAACGGAATGACAAACTTATATATACCCTTCCACCTGTGGTGAAGGGTATAAAAAGCAGTTGTGAATTAAAAGTGAACCCCTAAAATTTGCAAATTTTAAGTAAAACCTTTAACTCATTTAGAAAACAGTACTGGATATTAATAATTAAATGTTGCATACTTTAAGGCGTCTTATTTAATTCATAAGAGATTCTGTTTGGTTGAACCTAAAACCCTGATATTTAGACTTGAAATCTTAAAAGTATATTATAATTTTTTAAAATTCACAAATCCACGATATTTTAACCTTATTAGGCAAAAAAATTAATTTTTTTTTTCAATTTTTATAATTGATTCTTAAAAAGAAACCTCAATTTCAATTTCATATTAAATTTTTAAGGAAATAAATTCATATTCAAATTTACCATCATAAGTTCTATTTTGCAAAATTACCCACAAAAACAAAAAATAAAAAAAGTTTTCAAACATTTCGTTTCAACAAATTTTCATTTTCACTATTTTATTTTTCTTATTTTTTTTTTCTTAGTGAATAAAAACAGAATTTTCATGTTGATTGCAAAATTAGCACATCACAATGGTAAACAAGTTTCTACTTTACTATCCCCTTCAAATTTCTTTCAAAACTGGCACAACATCTCTTACAAGGAAATTTTAAGCCAAAAAAAAAAAATCATACTAAGAAATAAACGTAGAAAAACGTATGTTTGGCACAAAACTTTTGCATAAGTACAGGAAATTGCAGCTACGCCACCATCAACGAACGAGGAAAAATATACGTTGAATTACAAAAAAAAAAATATATATATATATTGCAGTTAAAACAAAAATTTTGTTTTAATACAAGAAAAAGTGAGAAAAAAGTAAAAAGTTTTTTTTTTCGCTTAAGAAAAAAAAAACACCTCCCTCAGCAATTTCGTTTTTCTTAAACAAAAAGTAATTTTGTAAATTTGTTATTGATTTGCCTGATCATAAACGAAAGTATGCCAGGCTGTTAGTAAAGTAACAAATGTGTTTATTGTTTGACAAAAGTTTTACAATTTGAATTTTAATTTTTGTTAAAAATAAATAGTTTACATACAATTCTACTTTTTTATTAAAGAAAATTTTTTGCAACTCAGAAAGTATCAATAAAAACAAGTAAAAAAAAAGGCTTAAATTTGGCAGAGCCGAATCTGTGAATACCTCCCACCAATGACCCTAAAAAAAATGTTGTTCCACTGTTTTTGATGCAAATTTTGTAAAAAAAAAACTTAAGAAGTGAAATTATGGAGGTAAAAAATGAAAATGAAATGAAACTTTTTTATGGATGTAAAAATAAATTTTGTGGTAAAAAAAAAAAAAATCTGAGGTTAAAAAAAGTTTTTGAGGTGAAAAAAAAATTTTAGTGGTGAAAAAAAATTTTCGAGGTGAAAAGACTCACAAATAGTTCGAGGCCTCGGCTCAATAATGGACATCTAAAAGATCTCACGATGGAATGAAGTGCAAGACTATTACAAGACAGACGATCGACACAACACGCTGAAAAAACAACCCGCCAAAAATATTATTTTGCTGGTACACTCACCAAAAAAATTTTAGCAGTGAAATTATGGAGGTGAAAAATTAAAATGAAATGAAAAACTTTGTTATGAATGTAAAAACAAATTTTGTGGGGGAAAAAAAATTCAGAGGTTAAAAAAATTTTTTGAGGTGAAAAAAAATTTTTAGTGGTGAAAACAAATTTTCGAGGTGAAAAGACTCACAAATAGTTCGAGGTCTCGTCTGAATAATGGACATATAAAAGATCTCACGATGGAATGAAGTGCAAGACTATTAAAAGACAGACCACCTACACAACACGCTGAAAAAAACAACCTGCTAAAAATATTATTTTGCTGGTACACTCACCAAAAAAAAGTCTTTCGGGAAATTTTGCTAATTTAAGCCTGGCGGTATTTTTTGCTAATCTTAGCACCACATGTCTGCTGACGTGTAGTACAATGAAATTTACAAAAAAAATTAGCTGCCGCTACTAAATTTTAGTAAACTTTTTGTAAAGTGGAATTTAAAATCTGTTTGCTAAAATCAGCCGAAAAAAAAAAATAATAAATATTATTATTAGTAAAAAATTTCAAATTTATTTTTTTTTATCGATTTTTTTTTATTTATTTTTTGCAAAAAATATTTTAGACAAAATTAAAAAAAAATCAAAGGTTTAAAAATTGTAAAAACAAAAACATAAATGAATTTATCATTTTGTTTTAATTTGGTAATTTCAGTTTTAAAAAATATTTTTTAAGGTAAAATTTTATTTGTTCTTAGGGCGGAGTTTTAGAACTAAAAAAAAAAACTTTTTAGTGCTATTTTAAGTGGATAGCCTATTTTTAGACATGCGTCGATATCTTCACTTCCGATCCCTTTTTTTAACCTATGTAACATTTTAAGGTTATTTAAATTTTAATTAGAATTAATATTTCCTTCACTATCCACTTTTTCAAAATTAGTAAATTTTTTTCGCTAATTGTAGCAAATCGGTTTTCAAAAATTTGTCAAATGATTTCTGAAATTAGCAACAAAAATTTGCAAATATTCTGTAAAAATTCTGTAATTTGCAAAATATTAATAGCAAAAAGATTTACTAAATAATATTTCTTTTTACTAAAAATTAGTACAAAAATATTAAAGTGGGATTAAAAACCGTTTACAAATTTTTCTACTAACTTTTTTTCTGAGGGTAATATATGTTAAATGTGTTTGGGAATTCTGTAAAATATATTTGACGTATTTCTTATACAATATGTTTGCCAGCTAATAGCTTTGGTAAAATTCCGTTTAAATACAGTTTATTTTTGTCGTACGAAAATATTTTTTTTTTAATTTATCGCAAATATCGCAAAAATCTGTAAAGATATACATATAAATAACATCGAAGACTAATAAATCAATTAATTAAATTATAAATTAAGTTTAACCTATTGAGTCATTCATTTTTCTAGCTAATCAAGAAATTTTTTAAAATCCAAATTTTATTTTTAAAGTCATAAATTTTTCTATAAAATTATAGATTTAACCATTCAGTCGTAAATTTATATATTTATTCCCCCAAATATTTCAAAGGTAATAAAAAATGTTTTTTATATTGCATGTATGCTTCAAAAACGGCTTAGAAGAAAAACTGCACCAAATTTATGTTATTTTACATTTAAAAATCCTTGAAAAAGAAATGAATTAAAAAAAATTCTGTTATTCTCAATGGAAACCAAATAAACGCAGATGTCGTAAAAAATTCTTCAAATTTGTATTATTTTTTACGGGGGTTTCTGTTACTTTATTGCTATATGCAGATTTTGGCCTTGAATGTTACTTTGTAGCTTTTAGTTTTTTGTTTTCAACAGAGCTGAGTAGTTAGTGGTGATGTTAAGGACAGGTAGGTATAAACTGGCTGTCTGTTTTTTTTTGTTATATCTTGCAGTGATAAGCAGTAAAGCCGTATGCAGATATATGTCAATTTTTAGTTTTTTAGTCCTAAACAGCAAATTTATCTCTTTATTTGATTGTGCCACCACCCACCCACATTTGGCTACATGGTAAATCCTTTCGAAACAGATTAAAAGATTTTTTTTTTGAAGTTTTTGTTCTTTATGGAGTTTAAAAGAAATTGAAATATTGCATCTGAGGTGAGTTAACTCTTAGCTTTTTATAATAGGGAAATTTAAGATTGAATAAATGTAACGAAAGGTAAAAAATCTAAATTATTTAACCTAATTAAATTTAAATTATTTAAGCATCTGTATGGTTCTATTTAAATTTCGGACACCAACTTTTCTAAAATTTTACCAAGGTGTAGGGTATCATATAGCCAGTCTTGACCGACCTTTTGTTTTTTTTTTTTTTGCCAATTTACGTGACTTTCCACATTAGACTAACGTTTGAAAATGAGAAAGCCCAAATTGAACCAGACAATATTTTTGAATTTCCTTTTGGTCGGATCTCCTTAGATCTAATTAGACATCATAATATACGACATTTGTGATACATTTTATGGCAAGATCTGATCAGATTTAGTGCCAGACATGTTTGACACACTTTATGGCCAGATCTGTTTGCTAATATAGAATCATATATGTTCATATAGAATCATACATGTTCATATAAAATAATATATGTTCATATAAAATGATATATGTTCATATAGAATCCTACACTCAGAATATTATGTTTGTAGTTTAATAAAAAAGTTTTCCGTTCCATTTAAAAATAAAGGAACATACATTTATTTTTCAAAGAAATATCTTTATTAACTTTTTGATACATTTATTCGAAATAATTTACTATCATTTACCCACTTTTTCCAGTTTCATTTATTTTTTTCATTTGTTTGAAATTTAATAAAAATTTACCCACAAAACGGAAACTTGTGGTTTATTTGTGTCCGTAACAGTTATTACAAATTTAAATTTTGTTTACTGTCTGTTTTAAAAAAAATATTCAAAAAATTTCAATTTGTACAAGAACTTCATAAACACACATATAAACACATTCACATAAAAAGTGTCTATAGCTATGTATAAATACATTTTGTATTGCACAAGTATTTAAAAAAAAAATACAAAAAGGGAAACAATTTTAAATAAATGAAAAAAACATTTATCTTTAAGGATTGGTAGGTAAAATTAAAACATTTATTTTAACTGATTATATCATTTGTTTATTACGGATGTTTCAGTTAATTAATCAAAATTTAAAAATAAATAACAAATGGTTTAAATTTAAACGAAAATTAAGTAGACCGGTTTTTTAATGAAATATAATTTTTTTTTTAACGATATTTTCAGTTATTTTAACTTACAAACTTTTTAAGTGTATATATTCATATAGAATCATATGTATATCTAATACTAGATCTAGTACCAGATCTTAGCTATTTGGAAGATTTTTTATGTTTTTTATTTTAATTTTTTTTTGCATTTTTTGTGTTTTTTTATTTCTTTTACTTTTACTTTTTTATTTTTATTTTATTTTTTTTATATTCAATCTAGCAATTATATGACCCGAGCAAATTAAATTTGATTTAATATGGTGTGCTAGATTTGATCAGATCTAATGAGATATCAAATTTCTACCCAGTTTTGAGATCTTATTTGATCAGGTACAATTACATCAAATGAGATCTGTGTCGTGCCGATCTTTTTCCACGGTCACTTATTTCGTTTTCCCATCCCTGCTTTAAAATCATTTGTTTACTAAACCAAGAAAAAAAACACGAAAATACAAGTTTTTATTTTAATCCTTATTTTATTCCGTTAGCATCTGTAACATCTCCCAAAGGTTAAATTTCTCTCTCTCTCTCTCCTTAATAGCGGCATATAATGATGGCCACAGGGCTCGCACAAATATTCCGTAAGCCATATTTAATTTTTTTAATTATTTTCCCCTCTTATGTCCATATAACTTATGCCACACATAGACTAATTGTCATTCATTTATTTTAATATAAATTCTTTATGCGTTTTTTGAATATTTTTTTTTTGTTTTTGCTGTAGTTAGCAACTTTTTTAACCCACCCTTTAATTATCTATATTTTTTTAATAGTAAAATTTTTTGCATGGTTTAAAAACTATAAAATAAATTTGCATGTACAAAGTCTTAAGCTGATTTTTAATTAAAGCCACATAAAAGTTAAACAACCAAAAAAAAAAAAAAAAAAATACAACAGCAACAAAAAAAAACGATTCAAACTATTTCTAACAAAATAAAAGTTGACGAAAAGTGTTCATTAAAATACAACAGCAGCCAAACAAAAATTTAAAAATGAACAAAATACAACAATGATGATAACGGCAGTGGGAGTAGCAATAAACTACACACTAAGAACTTGGAAAAAAAAGAGATATACAGAATACATCAATTGAGGCAGTATTTAGTCAGTCAGTCAGGCAGTCAGTTGGTACATACATATAGTTGAACAACTAACAAATAATTGGAAAAGCCTTATACATTCCCAAAACTTAAACTGCATCTATTTAAACTCTCCGAGAAAAATGTCATGTGCACTAGTGGCTTAAGCTGAAAAATAAGCTAGTTGAGCTGTTAAAACTATAGACGTTGCCGTTTGATGTTCTAAGCAGAGATTAAAAGAATAACAACTTTTTGAAAAGAAAAAAAAACGGTACTTCTTTTAGAACAATTTTGCCGAAAGGAAACTTTTTACAGGTGTAAATCAGAACGACAAATTATTTTGTAATGTGAAATATTTTTTTTTTTTTGATTTCAAAACACATCGTTCCAAATTCATTATTTCAAATTTACAAAACAGACAACCCTTTCTAAGCCTTATACACTCAAAAAAAAAAGACATGAACTAAAAATTAATACAAAATTTCCTTTAAAATAGTTTAAAAATTTTCCCCAATTTAAGTAAAATTTTATTAAAACTTATAAAAATTTTCTTAAAATTAATAAAAATTCCTATGTTTAAGTAAAAACGAAATAGTTTATATACTCAGAAATAGTTCATACTTTTCTTAAGTAATTTTTCTTGATTTTAGGGGAAAAAAACAAATATATTAAACAAAAATTTATCAATTTTCAAAAAAAAAAACATCTCAGTTTTAAGAAATTTGCATACTAAAATGTAATAAAACGAAGTTTAGTTCAAAAAAAAAAATTAAAACATAATTTACTCCCATTTAGTTCAAAAAATGTGTATAACTTAAATTAAGAAAGCACTTGAGCTTAATGTGAGTAGTAAAATTAACTAAATTTTAGAAAGCCATTTCTAAATTCAGTTTTTAAGGCTATGACTTTTTAATTTTTAAGACTTGTTTTCTAAAAATTAGTTCAGGCAATTAAAAATAAAAAGTAATAAATTTTTACCTATGTAATAATAAAAATTTATTTAATTTTTACTACTGATGAACTATTTCTAGGGAAAATTTTCATACAACTTAGTTCAGATAAATTTTAAAAATTTTAATAATATATTGTTTTTTTTTCAAGTAAAAGTTTTCTAATTTTTGAAAAACAATAAACTTAGGTATAGATTTTTTTATTAGAAAACTAAGTTTAGTTAAAAAAAAAAAAATAGAACATAATTTACTCCCATTTAGTTCAAAAATGTGTATAACTTTAAATTAAAAAGTACTTGAACTTAATGTGAGTAGTAAAATTAACTAAATTTTAGAAAGCCATTTATAAATTCAGTTTTTAAGTCTACGACTCTTTTTAATTTTTAAGAATTGTTTTCTAAAAATTAGTTCAGGTAACTAAAAATAAAAAGTAATATATTTTTACCTATGTAATAATAAAAATTTATTTAATTTTTACAACTGATGAACTATTTTCATGCAATTTAGTTCAGATAAATGTTAAAAATTTTAATAAAATATTATTTTTTTTTTTTTGCAAGTAAAAGTTTTATAATTTTTGAAAAACAACAAATTTAGGTATAGATTTTTTTTGTTGGAAAACTATGTTTAGTTCAAAAAAAAAAAAAAATAGAAAATAATTTACCACCATTTAGTTCAAAAAATGTGTATAACTTAAAATTAGAAAGTACTTGAGCTTAATGTGAGTAGTAAAATTAACTAAATTTTAGAAAGCCATTTCTAAATTGTTTTCTAAAAATTAGCAATTAAAAACATAATTTTTACCTATGTCATAATAAAAATTTATTTAATTTTTACAACTGTTGAACTATTTTCATGCAACTTAGTTCAGATAAATTTTAAAAATTTTAATTAAATATTATTTTTTTTTTCAAGTAAAAGTTTTCTAATTTTTTAAAAAATAATAGATTTTTATTGTTGTAAAACGTTTAAATTATTTTCAAAAAAAAAAAAAATAATAAAAACAATCACTTAAAAACAAACTAGTTAGTTATCCTAATTTACAAAAAAAAAAATATTATGAAAGGAAACAAATTTAAGTATCCATTGAAAAAAATTATAGTGCATGATTGTAATTTTTGGATCGTGATCTTGCATGAGCGTGAGTCAAAAAAGGCTAATTAGGAGGAAATTTTCTGTTTTCTTATAAAAATTTAGTTCTCAGTAGTAAAATTTTTCTATCATTTAAAAATTGTGACCAAACTTTAAGTAAAATTTGTTTATTAATTTTAAGGAAAATTTTTTTAAATATTGTTATTAAAAAGTGTCTTGGGCGCCGTTTTTAGTTCAATTTTTCCTACAAATAAGTTAATTTTTTTTTTGAGTGTACAAAGAGAGCACTAATTTTTAACAGTGTTTCAGAGTTGTAGTAAAATAATAATTCGTCAACACAGAGGTACTTACTTTAGTACTATTTCAAATAAAAAAGTTTTATTTCGAAGAAATTGTAGAAAAAAAAAATTATTGTTCTTCTCTAAAACGAGCATAATAATGGAAATAGTTATAGCAAACTTTTCAATAAAAAGTACAGTTTTAAATAAATTAAAAAATTTTAAATAGTACTTTCACAAGAATTTGAATAAATCCAATTTCCTAGCAAATAGTCTCTGAAAATAAAGATTTCATTCATTTATATATCTGCCCAGAGTGTTGCTAATACTATTGTTGTTGTTATTATTATTATTATCATTGCAGCTCTGCATTGTGATTAATGCAAACTTTAAATTAGTTTTTCACAATTTTGCACTGATGCGCTCCCCTTCGTGTTGCATGTGCAACATGTATTAAGAGACCTCACCAAAATAAGAAAATTTTCAAAACGTAGAAAAAAAAGTTTGTGATAAAGAAAAATTAAAAAAGAAAATATTTGCAAGAAAATGTTTCAATATTAACAAGTGTGCTGGGGATGGTGTTATGAAAAAAAGTCAAGTCGGCCAACAAATTGCAATACAGTATCATCAGTTGGTTAGCTGTATCTTTAGTTTTTTTTTTTTATAAATTAAAAAAGAATGCCAAGCCGTTTGGCCGTTTAAATGTATGCTAATTAAAATGAACGCTATATTTTTATATTATTATTAAAGTAACATAATTATGGCGGAACAATAGCGACAAAATAATACTGTATTTTAATTATGTGTAGCTATGAATTTTACTTGAAAAATTCCAGTAATTTCAAGCCAAATATATCTACCGTGTAGGCGGAGAAAACCCACTGACAGGGATATATTGCTTTAAATTACGAGCATAACAATCTAGTCGATTCGGCGTACTTCATTGGCACGCGACTAAAAGAATTGATTTAGAAAACCCGCGACTACTTTAAGAATACATTGGATTTTTATCATGTGTGCAAACAAAAATTTAATTTTATCGAATTGTGCCAAAAGATCTTGCTACGTCTTTCAAAAGATCAAAGCACATTTTTTTATAATATCAGTCTTATATGCTAAAGATAACCTTTTTTTGGTCAGGAGTACATTCTTAAGTGGTGTCAATTCCACATTTTTCTTAGTACTTTCGGAAGATTATCATAGATTCTTTTGACATTATTCGAAGATCAATCATAGATAACGATCATTGGTCGATTCTAAGATCTTGTTGGAAGAGAAATCGTAGTTTTTAAAGATATTAAAAGAATTTGGAATTATAGGAATCAATATATATATAAAAGAAACATCAAGCGTAGATTTTTATGACATCCTTTATACATCATTTGACATCAATCGTACTCTTAGCGCTCTTAAGAGTTTCATGCTCCTGTCCGGCTTGAGACTTGGTTTTCTTAAGAAATCTTGTCTTGACTAAAATCAACCTGTCGCAAGAACGGGATAAATGGTGAGTTTTTAAGGTAAAGCTGTGATCTGATCCTCAGTAAAAAATTAGAAGCTACACGAGAGAGCACAATAAGCCGACTTTCGGGCTTAAGTTTATGTCCTATTTTTGGACAAAAGTGATCTTTTTAAACACAACTTAACCCAGTAGACGGAAGATTAGTATTAAATTCATAAGAATTCTTTTTGGTTGCCAATTTCTGGATGAACAATAGTAGGTTTAAAAAAAATTATTTTAGAAAATCAATTATAGACTCTTAAGAGGATCTTTGTTGAATTAAATGTAAATTATTAAAACCTCTTTTGAATAATCAATATAAGAAGATTAATCGTAAATAGGTTAGGTTGAGCTGGCTGGTCAAAAAGAAATCGCGTAGACCAGTTTGGACCCAAGGGTTACCAGATAGGAAACGATAATCCGCGTGAAAAAAATCTCAGTGAAATATGATGGCACCCAGGTTGCCCACACTTTCTAAGTAAATGCCAGGAGTCTCAAAATTCCGATTCTACAGATTAATAGAATAGAAATCGGGAGGTCCATAGGACTCCTCGATACCCAGATCTCAACAGAAGACCGCAGCATCAACTCCCTGTAAAAACCATCCTTGAAGACATTAAATGTTCTATGATCTGAAGGAAGCTCAACCTAGGAATAATATAGTCACTGCCACAATTTACATTCCCAATGACCTTTTCGAGATCATTAAAATGTATACACAAACTACCCTGTAGTCCCCAAGCGTATAGAAGACTTCAGCGCGTATAGGAGAGGCCTCTTAGTAGATCGTCTTTTTGACGATCAATCATTGAGAAAATTAATCGATGATTCTGGAGAGGTTTTTTGGATGATTACTTATAAAAAATTAAGACGTTATTTAAGGCACCAATCGTTACTTCTTTTCTTTTAATGACCAAACGCAGAAAAATCAATCTCAAAATTCTTAAGAAAACTTTCGAATGTTTTAAAGTTTTAGTTGGTAATGAAATACTGTTTTCAGGACAAACCACACGATAGACCGACTATACCCTACCTAAACTATACCTTTAATAAATGACTTGAGAAAAAACAAGCAACTGTATTACTTTACAAGAAGCCTAAAAAATGGAATAAACTGAAAAATAAAATAAAAAATATACCGTTTTTAATTTATCTTAATGTTGAAAAGTTTATGTTGACGCCAAGTGCGTGATATTCTTGCAAGGATTAAGCTGCAAATAGAAATAATAAACTACAAAAAAAACAAGTTAAACCTACTCCTTGTAGCTGATGGTAAATTTTGCCCTCAAAAAAAATTATATATAAGAAGATATAGAAGATATACACACAAAACGAAATAGTTCATGCACTTTGACTTGACACTTTTGCAAAAACTAAGAAGCGTAGAAGAAATAAACGCGGAGTAGACGTAAAGTACCCAAGAAGATGAACAAAATATAAGCCATCAAAAGATACTGATGGCGTGAAGAAAAATCACGTGCTACAAACTGTTACAAACAGGAAAATTTTCTAGGAAAAAAAAAAATCACACAGAAAATATATAAATCTTAAGCGCCTTTGATTGACATAATCCAACTACCAAGAGACTTATAAGAAAAACAAGCCATGCTTAAGGTTAATCGTAGTATATTGAAATGTTTAAACATAAAGGATAAACAATTTATTAAACTTTATAAAATTTTCGTTATTTCTCATTTAATTATTTTTTTTCTCATAATCAATAATCGCTGAAATTATGTCAAACAATTAACATTTGTTAAATTCTCTGTTGCCTTGTTACCTACCACCAGTTAAACCAGTCAACCAATTTATAAATGCATATTATACATTATGCTCATACCCATAAAATCTCGTGTTGTTTCTAGACCACATTTCATGTAAACCCTAAATCAACGAAGAAGAAAATTTCCATTCCATCAAACAGTAAACAACAGCTAAAGACCAACAAGTCAAAAACTTCGACACACAAGCCAATTGACAGTATTGATGGATTTGATAAAATATTGTGGCTCTCAACTAACTCCATGCCATCCACTCAACCCTCTTACATTCTTTTGTCTGCCCAACCCAACCCGCCTTTACCACCGCATAATTATGATGACAAAATGTCATTGAAAGATGAATGAACAACTCTACAAACAATGAGATATGATAGAAAAACGGAAATGTTAAGTTGAATTTATGATAAAACGTTTAAGTTATGATTTACAGTTGATGGAAGCATGATGATGATGATAGAAATGATTTTGTTAACGAATGTTGTGATGATAAAATAGAAACAAAAGATATTAGAAAATAGTTGATTATAAGAAACTAATAGTAGCTACTTTAAGACTTATGGGATCTAGATTTCTTCGTAGGACCCTGATCGGACTCTGTGGGAAAAGGACCTATCCCAGGACACGACACATGACCGGTTCATTGTTATAGAGACCGGTCACGGGACCAATCACTTTAACATGGGCTTGTCCTAAGAGGGGGTCAATTGCCCTCTGTGACATATCACAGGACTGGTCTTTAAGGGAAAGTCGTGACTTTTAAACCGGTCACGTGATCGGTACTTTAGGAACCGATGCTCTTTTTACCTATCTTGTGATATGTTTTTTCGCAGCCGGTTCAGTTTTCACCTATCCCGGGACAGGTTCCAGTTTCCAACTAACCCCTTTTTCCCGCAGGGAAATGACTAATTATAGGTTCTTAAGACGTTTTTGATAAGATCAATATATAATAATATAATTCTTGTACATTCCGGAATAACAAGTTATAAATTCTTACGTTTCTTTAAAACCAATTGTTGATTCCTAAGACATATTTGGAAGACTTATAATATATTCTTAAAAGTTGTTCCGAAAGCTACTAACAGAGACTTTAACTTAATTTCTTTTTCCAATTTAAGATTTTAAATTAACTGTTGGTTAAATTTTAACTGGATATTCGGTATCGGGTCTAATTTTTAAGAAGTTGCTTATGACCATTTTGGTAAAACAATATTTAAGTCTTTCAAGGTAAATACAAGGACATCGACCCAATCAGCCACCAAGCCAACCAGCCAACTTCAGACGCCAAAGGTTTATCAACTTGTAATACAGTGATTTTAGCTAGGACTATAAAACAATAGGATGTACAGATTTAAAAGTATCGAGCCAAGAATCTTGGCTCATAGTACTAAAAGCGAAAAAATTCTTAAAATCTTAAGAATAAAGCCAAAAGTTAATTTAGGGCTCTATTGGATTTTTACGCTGTCATCTGGATTGATCATTGTGGGTAACGACAGGGCTAACTGGCCAATTGCAAGGCCCAAATCCTATATTAGTTCATTTCTCGGCCCCAAACCATTCAATGAAGTACCACTGGGGTATATTTGGAAAAAGCTCAAGATATAGAGGGAGTACAAATTCTTGGGGTAGTGGAAAACTTCTTTTGGTCCACCACTTTTTCCGTCATAATTCAGGAACCAAATGAGTCTCCACTTTAAATTTTGCCACAGATATAAAGAGGCCTTAGTTTATAATATATATTTTTTCAGAATTTTAAAAGAATTGAATTTTGAGATATGGATCTTTGAAAATTAAACTTAAAAAAATGACCTTTAACCTTTTGAAGGTAACGTTTTCACCTTTAAAACGGTACCAATGGGAAAATTGTAGGTTGTATAATTTAGAAGTTATGGGCGACTTTGTATGGCACTTTTTCGATATTTTGACGTTTTTGCCAATTTTCATGACGTCATATTTCGAAAACCGAAAGTGTTTGGGGTCGACATGTTAATGATTTGTGGCGAATTTTATTAAAATCGGAGATGACAAATCCGAATGCTGTGCACTTTAAGCTGGGATTGGCCACTGGTATTTGTAGGTTTTGTAAGTTGGAATATGAGATATGTATGAGAAATATTCAAGACTTTGTGACAGGAGACTTAGGTTTCGGGGTGTCCGCTTCAAAACGCCTTCGGGCATTAGGAAAACTTTGCCTAACAGGGTAATTGACTTCATTAGTAGTTTGAATCTTTAGGGGCCCCTATGATGGCGACAGTATATATGGCCTAACATTAATAGACCTCCTGCCCAGCCAATAGAAGTTAGGTATGCGTATGGTTCCTTAAAAATAATTTTCATTGTAAAATAGGAAAATAGGACAAAATACTCAAACTCGAATTTATAGTAAAAATAGTTTATACATTTCACCACTTTTAACAAATTTAACTTAAAGACATGACATTACTTACATGACCATCGGTGAATCCTCGTCTTTAGACATTTTTATTAATTTCTTTTAAATATTTAAAACTTTTACGAACAACTTTTTTTCAACACTTTCTTAACAATTATTTATGTGTCTCAACAAAAGAATTTTTATTTTTAAATTTTTCTTCAAAATTCTTACGATATGTCAAAATTGAAATACAAACTTAAACAAAAAATACACACACGGAAAACGATAAAACTCAACACGGCACCACAATTAATAATCACGAGAAAAACGTCATATAAAAATTATTTATTATATTTTTACTTTTACTTATATGGAGAAAGAAGATTTCTTTTTAAAGTGGACACGATAACTGTTTTGAATGAAATGACTAAGGCAGAGAGATGAATTTTTTAACCAGACTATAACTTTTGATTAAAGTTAGTACTTATGTTTTTTTCCTCTTCGCTTTCAAGTATGAAAAGGAAGATAAGAATGAATGTACATATATTTTTTTGAAGGAGAGGAGACTGATTTATCTTTGTTATGTACATAAAAGACAATAAGTAGTGGTGAAATGTGCAAAGTTAGTTATTAAAAAAAATTTAATCACAACGTTGAAGATCTTTTAACCCTAAAAGGAGTAATATGGATAAATGGAAAACTAAAGTAAAATAGAAAAATAATTCAAAAATTAATGTTGTGTACATACACGATCATAGGTTGGCCTATATATGATCATACATGATCTTAAATACTTGCATATACCTTCTGATACTAAATTTAAGGGTATTTGGCAGTATATGGTCATATATGTTTTAATATGCTCATATATGATTCATATATGGACATTAGACCGTACCTCAAAAAAAAAGTTCACCGTACACCCTCAAATATAAAGTATTTTAACAAGAAAATTTCGAAAATGTTTTTTTTTTTTTTGGCCGAACGTAGGGGTCGCCATTTTATATTTTTCTTTATATTTTCGCCATTTACCGTCGGATCTTAAAGTGTTGTATATCAATGTTTTTTGTCTCGCGGAGACCGATGTTTTCCTCGAAGGAGCCATTGACCTCAAGTAACCCGTTCTAGTATTAACCCACTAGATCTCAGTTGCTACCACTTTAATGAACTACCCTAATATTTTAAAATGAAAGCTCGCAAAAAGGCAATAAACTTTTGCTAAAAAAGTATTCCAATAATTCCAGCGGAACTATTATTTTATTTTTTTTTTTTATTTTTTTTGTTGCCGAATGTAGGGCATTTTTAATTTTTTTGTCATATCTTTTGTATTTACAGTCGGATCTTAAAGGGTTATATATCAATGTTTTTGTCGCAATGATACCAATTTTTTACATCAAAAATCATTGACCTCAAGCACCCTTTTATACCACTTAAGGGGTAAAACCTACGTAAAAAGCCTATATATAAAAACTTCCTATTTTTATTTTCTTTATTTACGGAGATGTGTTAACAAAGATTGGTTTTCACAAGATTTATGAAGGAGTACAAAAAATATTTGTTTTTCACAAAGTTTTACAAAATGATAGTATATTTAGTATAGAGGTCCATGGCACGCAGCATTACTTAATAATTTTTTGGTGGATTTCTCTGAAATTTATAATGCATATGGAAAACTAAATTTTCTATGGATGCGCGTAGGAGTTTTTGATAGGTCAAATACTTTTTGACTTAGAGCTATTTCTTTACGAGTATAAAAAATAGATATTTTGACTTTAACACTTCGCTGTTTTGTCAAACATTAATATACCCAAAAGCTCATACGCTTTTCTTTAGATAATTTGGTTAAATTATAGGCATACGAACCATTGCAAAGGTCTCTGTAAATGGCGTTCCATTCTTACAATGACTCCATTTTTGTAGCCAGTGTTGGTAGGAGTTCCATCGCAACTAATAGCTATTAAGAAGTCCATATTGAAGTTCTCTTGACTCAAATAATACAGCCAACTTCAATCACGCCAAAATATGATCGATTAAAATTTGTGTTATTTTATAAGTGATCTACGGCACTCAGCATAATTTAACCAATTTTAGGTGGATCGCTCTGAAACATACACTTTATATAGAAAACTAAATTATCTAAAGAAAAGCGTATGAGTTTTTGGGTATATTAATTTTTGACAAAACAGCGAAGTGTTAAAGTCAAAATATCTATTTTTTATACTCGTAAAGAAACAGCTCTAAGTCAAAAAGTATTTGCCCTATCAAAAACTCCTACGCGCATCCATAGATAATTTAGTTTTCCATATGCATTATAAATTTCAGAGAAATCCATCAAAAATTGATTAAGTAATGCTGCCTGCCGTGGACCTCTTTTGTAAATATACTATCATTTTGTAAAACTTTGTGTAAAACAAATATTTTTTTGTACTCCTTCATAAATCTTGTGAAAACCAATCTTTGTTAACACATCTCCGTAAATAAAAAAATAAAAAAGGAAGTTTTTATATATAGGCTTTTTACGTAGGTTTTACCCCTTATTTGTAAAATGATTTCTGAAATTAGCAACAAAAATTTGTAAATATTCTGTAAAAATTCTGTAATTTGTAAAATGTAAATAGCAAAAAGATTTGCTAAATTATAATTTTTTTTTAATAAAAATCAGTAAAAAAAATAGTAAAGTGGGATTGAAATCCGCTTACAAATTATTTTACTAACTTTTTTTTTTTGAGTGTAAGAGATTCATAGGGATCCACACAGAATTAAGAGATGTTTTTATATGAAAAATGTCATAACTTTCAAATAAGTTCATATTAACCCATAATTCGTCTTAACCGAGTTCGTATTAAAAAATTTTGACTGTATTATTTAGGGACTTTTCTAGAATTTATGGTTGCCTACATTAGTTTAAGACTTGGACCAAAAGTAGTGCTAATTTTTTCGAAATACCTTCTGGTTACGAAGAATGATAATTGCCAAGACATTATTTTAAAGATCTGTATAATAAAGGGATTGCGAAAATTTAAAAAAAAAACTAATCCATTTTATTATTTTTGCTACATCGATTGACATTGAATTATTAATCAGAAAATAAAATTTTATTTTTTAAAACTTCTGGCCATATGTATTTAAATTTAATTCTTAATATTTTTGCTTAAATAAAAAAAAAATAATTAACCTTTATAGGGTTAATGAAAGCATCAACAAAATGAAATAAAAAGAAGATAAAGATCGGTAAACACAGCTAATCTGTATAAGCGTGCGTGTACATATCAGTTACTGTACCTTCTCTATCTCAATTATTACTTCTTATCAAATAACAACATTTTAATCTAAATTTAAATCACATTTCAACCGTGATATTGTTCATGTTAATTGTTGTATTGACATAACATGCGTTTTAACCAAGGTTGGTAAGCGATATCTTTTTAATACCGTTATTTGTTTCGAAAACTACTTCAAATTGATAACCGATGCCAATAACTCTTGTATTCAAAAGCAATTGTATTACAAAGAAAAACATTTTTTCTTTTTTTTTGGGGTGGGGGGGGGGGGGGGGGTTGAGCACAGTAAATTGTTTTTTTCCGTGCAAAAAAATTTCGCTCGAACTTAAATGGTTTCAAATCATAATTTAAATTTTGAAAATTACTAATTTTTATTATTTTATAAGAAAAACACAATCACAATAAACATAAAACGTTACTTTTTGACAAGCAAAATAATGATCTTGTAAAGGCTGGTTAAATTTTGAGAACCGATGTTCAATGTGAACCACACCTAAACGTCAAGTTTTTTTCTGCATTTCATTTAAGATTTCTCAATTTCAGACTAACTCAATTTGATACCATGGAAAGATACACAATAGAGCAAGGCGTTAGAGTTATTCAGGCTTATTATGAAAATGGGCGTTCAAATCAAAATGCATTTCGTGCAATTCGTAATTTTATTTGGTCAGCATAATCGACCAAATGTGTCCATAATCGGGAGAGTTGTGGGCAAATTTCAGCAAACCGGATCTGTGAAATCATGCTCGCCCAGTTCGTTCGGCGGAAAACATTGCTGTTGTTCGCGATAGTGTGTCATGAGGTCGGCCAAGCATTTACCGTGAATGGTGTTCGCTATCGCGAGATGATAATGAACTTATTGTTGCCAGGAATTGAGAATATGACCCTGGACGATATGTGGTTACAACAGGACGGTACCACTTGCCACACAGCTAACGAAACAATTGCTCTTTTGCGCGACAAATTCAATGGCCGTGTTATACCACGTGGTGGCGATGTCAATTGACCGCCAAGATCATGTTGGATTTCTTTCTTTGGGGTTATTTAAAAGAAAAGGTGTACGTCGATAAGCCAGCAACAATTCAAGAGCTAAAGGATGAGATAATTCGGTACATTAACGGCATAGAACCTCAATTATGCCTCAGCGTCATCGAAAAGTTGGACCATCGGATGGAGGTGTGCCGAAGAGGTCGCAGCGGCCATTTGGCCGATAGTTTGTCCCATTCCCAATTGAACCATACCATATTATCATTATAAAAAGAAATGACAATCATTTCCTAAATAATTTGTGTTTAATTTAAAATTAACATCGGCCCTTAAAATTTAACTACCCTTTATATAAAATTTGTGTGAAAAGAAATTGTACCAAATTTTCAAGTGAAATTCATTATCGTGAAAAACTATTTTTTTATTAAGAGTAGAACAGTTTTTTTTTACATGAAACTCGAACAACTTACTGTGCTTTAGCAAAAAATATAAATTTCCTCAAACAAAATATCCAAAATCGTAAACTAGTTTTACTTTATCAATTTTTGTTATGAGTTAACAACATTGTGCTTTTTATAATAACTATATATGTATATAATAACTATATATATTATTTTTTAATAATACCGGTAACGGTAACACTAATGCGAATGAAATACCGATGCCAGTACGAATACCGAAACAAACAATACAGATACCAACCTTGGATTTAACATAACGGTTGCCAACCTTGAATTTTTCATTTATTTACTTAAAACTTCTCTATTGTTGGTTTTTTTATTGTTTTACTTTAATTTTTCTAATTTTCAAAATAAAAACAATAATTTGTCTTTAACATAACGGTTGCCAACCTTGGATTTATCATTTATTTACTTAAAACTTGACTCTATTGTTGGTTTTGTTTTATTGTTTTACTTTACTTCTTCTTATTGTCAAAATAAAAAAATAATTTGTCTTTTACAATGATAATATTTTTGTTAAAATTTTTTTTTTAATTTTTTTAAGATAAATATTTAAAAATAAAAAAATATTTTAAATCAGCTTAACGGTTACTATTTGAAGTGAAAGTTTTTTTTATTTAATATAACTACTGTAAATATAGCAGCTTTATATTATTTTAACATAAAGCTGTAAAGCTTTCAAAAAGCTTTTGAAAAAATAAGTGCTGCCAAAGTGTACTTTAAAGAAGGAAAAAGTGAAGAAGGCATATTATTCTGTTCAAACCTTTAAAAAAATAATTCATTCATCAGAAATAATATAATATCTCAAAAATATAATCGATTCAAGAATTATCTCTTTAAATTTTTTGATCCGCGAATTAAAATCATTTGCTTAAAATTTGCAAATTAATTTTTGTTTTTAAATTAAAAAAACTACAAAAAATAATATTAATATTTTTTTACCAAAATCACAGAGAAACTCTTCCATTAATATGACCCAGGCTAATCGGTTAATGTATTATTCGAAAAGTCAGTCGTTTAATCAATAAAATTTTATTCGACAACATTGGTTTATAAAAAGCAAGTACTTGCTAACTGGGTACCCATGGAACTAAAAATAATTTACTGGCCGAAAACTTATTTGGTACACTTTATCTGCATTTGCAAAAAGCATTTTGGCAGTATTTGTTTTACAAAAATTTGGAATAACATTTAAAAAAAAGCACTGGCATTGAATTGGTTTTCAGTTTAATATATGTATGAAATTTGCAAGTCGAAGACTTCCTCAGTATTAGCTGACCAATTGCGATTAAATGGTATACGGCAGCTTCAAAATTAGTCCCCTTATTAATGTTTCCTCTAAATTTTGGTTAGAAGATCTTCTCAAAAATATGTCAGGGGAGTCCTCAGAAGAATATCTCCGTTCATTGGAAACCCTGTTTAATAGGCAAAGTTTTTATCTCTTTTTTTATAAAAAACATAATTTTTGCACACAAAAAAAACACACGCAAATTAAAAATTAAGTTTTTACTATAATAAAAATAAAATCAAAAGTTTTGATGTAATTTATTTTAATTTTTTTTTTTTATAACTGTAGTTGATGGTATTTAATCATATGTAAATTCCCTCTTGAAAATTATTAACTGTTATTCATATTTTTTTAGCTGGTAACGCTTTAACTTTGCAAGCTTTTTATTGGAAAAGTTATAAAAAGCTTTTTAAAACTGACATAACTGTTTGTACTGACTAACTTCATTTTAGGGGTAAAATGTGATGTGAATTATTTTTAAAAGAAAACTTAATTTTTACTACTATTTGCTTTTGATAAAAATAACATAAATTATTTAAGACGACAGCTTAATTTAGAGCCTTCGAAAAATCGGAGAAAAAAATTTCATAAATAGTATTTTTCCACTAAAATATCGTACTAAAATTTTGAAATGATAAAAAATCTCTGAAACCTTCTTAGTGTAGAAACAGAATAACAACGTGCCGTTTTTTTACAAACAAATTGTAATTGTATATAACCATCACAGCTGACTAATCACATTTAATCAAAAACCACGTCGGATTTTTTAATTTTTTGTTGCTCATTCTTTTAACAACTTTTGTAAACAAAAAACATATAATGAGTAAAGGTAGCAAGAGCAAATGAGGAACGTAAAACAATTAAAACCAAAAAATATGGAAGTGTTAGTAAGAGAAGGAGATACTGGAGAGGAATCTCTGTGGTACTTTTGCACTAAAATTAATGTGACTGTGTTTGCGGTCACCGTTGTAAGTCATTATTTTGGGCGCGTTTGCTCTCAGCGACAATCTTTGTACGCCACGTTCTTATTTTAGACCGACACTTATTATGGATTTTTATAAGACCACAAAATTAGAATACAAAGTTTTCCTATAAAAATGGAGTAAAAATAGTCCACATTTTTTTTTTTTTTTTTTTGATTCATCTAGAAAGTTTTTATTTTCTTTAATTTGGAGCAAAATTTGGAAATCAGCTGGCTAAAATCTTAGAACTAAATAGGATTTTGTTCAGAAATTTTTTTATGATATTTTTGTAAAAAAAAAAAATAATTACTATCGATTAATGCAAAAAAAAAAAAATTCGAGTTCCTGATGTCTCTAAATCAGGCTGTCCACTTAAATAACAACAAATCCTGTCAAATGAAAATTACTAGTTTGAGATGTTTAATTTTTCGTTACCTTTTTTGTGGTTTATTTTATTTACTGTGGCAACTCTCACAATAACAAAATATCACCCTTATTAATTGTTGTTGTTGTGTATTCTTGTTGTTGTTGTGTATTCTTACAATTAAACACCCTGCTTATTATGGAACACTTGTAATTACAATTATGTTCTCCCACTTTTTAAATAATAACAGTATCATGCAGGGATGGATAACCCAATACTTAACTACAATCGATTTTTAATATTCAAAAAAAAATCTCTTTTTAGAGAAAATTCTTAAGATTTTAAAATCTAATAGGTAAAGTTTTATAGGAAAAAAAAAAACTTTTATCTAAGAAAAAGTCCCAAGGATGAACTCCTTAGTCCTAAAGGAAGAACTCCTTAGATTTTAGGCAGCATTCTTTATATAAAAACCAAAAGTTTATTATAAATATTTTTAAAATACTTCTAAATTAAAGAAAAACTTTAAAAGAATATAACTGGATTTTAATAGAAAAAGTTCTCAGGATAATAATAACAACAAAATAAACCCCGCGGGAAAAAAGGGGTCAGTTGTAAATTGGGACCTGTCTCGTTATAGGTGAAAACTGAACCGGTTCCGAAAATACATATCACGAGATAGGTGGATAGAGGACCTGCTTTTAAAGTACCTACCATTTGAACGGTTTAATAGTTAATTTTTCTGTTGGTTCTTTAGGGTTAGTTGTGTGACATGTTCATTCAGACCAGTCCTGTGACATGTCACAGAGGGCAATCGACCCCCTCCTAGTGACCGGTCCTTTTCATAGAAAAAAACCGGTCCCTATCGAAATGAACCGGTCACGTGGCGTGTCCAGGGATAGTTCCTTTTACCGCAGGGAAGATTCTTATATCCTAAAAACGAAGTTTTCGGATGCTATTGCCAAAAAAAACTAGTTTTACAAACAAAACAAATATTATTTATTATGCCTTCTAAAAACTTTTAACAAATTCATCAAAAGTGAATTAAAAAATATTTCTAAAATCGAGTTTTCCATCCCTGGCATCATACAATTGAATGAGAGCAAGCCTCACTATCACAATGTTATGTTAGCTAATAACTGTGATTTTAACTGACGCAGTTGTTCTACATAAATTTTTAATTTAACTGTTGGTAAAATTTTAACGTGGCATTTTCTTACCGGGCCTAAGAGTGATGTTTCATATTAATTCTCGGTTATACTGTGGCTTTTTTATTGACCAGTTTTTAAAGCAAAGCTTGCTGCTAACAGGCCATTAAAAAACACCAAAAAGTGCTTAATGATAAATTTGATAAAAATGTGTACTTTTTCAACACATTTATGCGACTAAACGGTGAAAATTTGCTAAAAAGCACTATTTTTAGTGGCTTTTGAGAACAATTTTAAATTATGTTTTATGTAAAATTATAAAAGTATATCAAAAAATATAGCATTTTGGCCAAAATCATTTAAATTGGTTAAAATTATATCAAAATAAACGTTTTACTAAAAGAGTGCCAAAAACCGTTAAATAAAAAAACAACAAAAAAGCGCTAAAACTACATTCACACTTAATCAAAAACTGTTAATTTTTGAAAATTAAATGCCTGTATTTAGTGGAAAAATTCTATAAACATTTTGAATCAAAAGACTACTAGTTTTTGAATGTAATTTCAAATGTGGCCAATATTTTTGTTGAAATTAACATACTACAGAGAAAAAATAACATTCTTAAGCCCGGCGGAAATCTGGCTACAAAAAAACTATTTGTCAGCGAAACCGGTTTTGGAAATTCCGCAGAGCAGAAACCCGCTATATCCGGCAGAAGACCGACCACCTACAACTCCTTTGTTTGGCAAAATAGTCGATGATCAAAACACGGAATTGGAAAAAAAAACTATGAGGATTATGATTTGGGCTTTATGTACGTTTTCTTTTGAAGATTACAACCGAAAATACCTCCGTTATAGTCTCAACTTCCAGTGTGACGATTATGTCCACTACATTACATCCAAAAACTAGAAGTTTTTAAAATCTTCTAGTTTTTTATTTAAAATTTGTATGGAATTTGACAAGTATGTACATATATTCAAGAGGTTTTCAAAAGCTATTCGATTTTTGGTGTAAAGTTTAATTCGCATTTGGGTTTATTTTCAAACAAAAAATAAGTTTAAAATTATATATATTTTTTTATATATTTTAATAAAGCAAAAAGGAGTTTCGTCAGCAAATGGGCCCAGACTTATATCCATATTTTTTTTTTTGAGGGGGAAATGACGATTTTACAAGTACAAAAAACTCTTGATTAGATTTTTAAATTTTTAATTAAAACCACACTGTAACCGAAACTATGCAGTTATCATTAAAAATATTTCGGTAACGGTATTTTAAAAATAGCGATATTTCAGTTATTTCGATAAGAGTATTTATTTTAAGGATAACGATATTTGGATTATTTTGAAGATAAAGGTTTTTCGGTTATTTCGGTAGCGGTATCTTAAGGTTAACGGTATTTTAGTTATTTTGGTAACGGTATATTTATTATGAGAAAAAATTAAATTACACAAAATTTTCGACCAAACAATTTATATAAAAAATTTAAATCAACAAAAAATTTTAGTCACCCATTTTAAATAAATCGTTTTGTCAATAAAATTTTTGAAAAAAAAAATCAAATAAAAACTTCGATGCTAATTAATAACTTAGCTATTTTTGCAACTGTAAATTTGTCATCACTACCATCACACTACGTTATTAATATTTAAAAAAAAAAAAATAGAATAAAGGAAAACTTGCTGTGTTCAAATGACATACATTTTGTGTTTTTGGCAAAATAAGTATGTTAAAACAATGACAGACTTACATATAAACACTTAAATTTGCAATCCTATACATACACACAGACACACACACATACCTATAACCATGCATTTGTTGTTATTTTTACTATATGTATACACACACAAACGTACTCAATACACTTTTACCCTTCTTCCTGTCTGTCTCTTTGCTTTGTTTAAATAGTAGTAAAATATTTTTAGTACTAAAAACTAATAAAAGGAGAACAAAACATGTGCTAAGTTTTTTTTTAACATTGTTGTTGCTGTTTTTATGTGCTTGTACTTTCTGTTGTTTTTGACATTTACTGTTTTTTTTAGCCTATTATTAGGCGCTTTGTGTAATTTGAGTAGTGTTGTATACTTTCAAGGGGTTTTCGTGATTATATTTTCCTGATTTGTTTTGACTTACATTATTAATATTTTTTTTTTTTTTAATCGTTCGTTATATTGCGTTATACTAAATATGCAAGTGAATGAATTGTATTTGTGTTAAAAGGAAGTGGTTAGTGGAAAAAAAAATATGAAACGAATGAACTTTTAGTGAAGAAACGAAGGAAAGAGAAAAGAGAATGTTATAGAAAAAAATGACAAGTGTATATTGTGTGGCAAATATACACAGACACACTCGTTAGATTACATATTAAAGGCGACTTAATAATTTTGGACGACAATGCGATGACGACAAAAGTTTTTTATTTTTCATATAATAAAGCGAATGGCTACAATATTTTGCGGTAATTTTTTAAAAAATAGTGCGTCTTTTGTAGATTCTTAGAATTTTTTTTGTTGTATTTAAAAACTCTTTACTTCAGATAAACTCACAAAATTTAAAAATTACTCAGCCTTATGGGTCAGTTACAAATAATATACATAGATTTTTTAACGCTAAATTTGAATCTGGCTTTAAAAATTCAATTTAAAAAAGTCAGCTTAAAAAAATTTTAAAATGCATTTTAATGCCAATGATAGATAGTGTTTTCAGAAAGTAAGAAAAATATAAGATGTTATTTTTTGACATTGTATGCTAATATTTTAAGGTATAAACTATCAATAACTAAATTTAAGAGTTAAAGAAATTCGATGGTCACAATGAATTTTGATTTCCATGCTAATTTAAATTTTATTAATTTTTGTTTTTTGCGCACCTTTCTTTTTGTACTGTTTGCAACAACTTGGCAACCCTGTCATGAACCATAGGTACCTGCACCTTTTGTTGAATACATTATTGGAGTACTCGGACTTTTTTCCTAATAGATATTATCCAAATATCTGGTTTTAGGGTTATTTATGAAGAATTGTCTTTCATAATCCCAACTATGGAAATCGTTATAACGCCAATAGGTATTATGACCGCTTTTAATGGGATTAAATTATTATTATGTTGTAGTTATGCATAGAAAAGCATAAGATAAAAAGAGATCCTGAAGTCCTTCCGAAACCGGTATTGAACATAATCCAGAGGAAAAATCCTATAAGTCCGGCAGAAGGACGGCAACCCACTAAAGTAGTCGTTGAACATGATAATGAATTCAAAAATTATTACAATTATGATCCTAACTCTGGGCTTAAGGTTTGTTTTCTTTTGCGTATTTCCACCTTAAAATGCTTCGGTTATAGTTCCAACTTCCAGAGTAGGCATTCCAATTGCTTCTTAAGTCACCCAATGCTGTTATACAATTTTTGACATTCGTAAGTTTTCGACATGCTCCCGAAAGAAAAGTACCAAAAATTGGCGATTTTTCTCGCCCTATTTAATCTGTTTATTCTCCAAGGTGGCCGAAAAAAAATCACATGAATCAAAGAATTTAGCTTGGAATACTTTCCTTGTTAGTTAACATGTAGTTTTGGAATTCAATAATATTATATATATGTTTGGAATTAAAAACTATACACTCAGAAAAAAAAGTTAGTACAAAAATTTGTTTGTTCTCCGAAAAAATTCCACATGAATCGAAGAATTTAGCTTGGAATACTTTTCTTGTTAGTATATATGGCTGAATTCGATAAAATGTAGGTTTAGAAACGATACACTCAGAAAAAAAGTTAGTAGAAAATTTTGCAAATGGTTTTCAATCCCACTTTACTATTTTTGTACTGATTTTAAGTAAAAAAATTATTAATTAGTATATTTTTTTTGCTATTTACATTTTACAAATTACAGAACTTTTACAGAATATTTACAAATTCTTCTTGCTAAATTCAGAAATCATTTCACAAATATTTGAAAATTAATTTGCTAAAATTAGCAAAAAAAAAATAATAATTTAAAAAAGTGGATATTGAAGGAAATGTTTTTTTCTAATAACTAAAAGTTATACATGGAAACCTAATTGAAAAAAAGGGATCGGAAGTGAAGATACTTTTCACAACCGACTCATGTCTCATTTTTTTAGTTCTAAGAATCAGCCCTTAAAACAATTAAAATTTGACCTTAAAATCCAAAAAATTTACTAAAAAAAAACAAAAATTAGCAAATTAAAACAAAATGATAAATTCGTTTATGATTTTACTATTTTTTAAGCCTTTGTTTTTTTTTAATTGTGTCTAAATTATTTTTTGAAAAAAATAAATAAAATAAAAAATTTTGATGCTCGATAAAAAAAAATAAATTTTAAATTTTCCACTAATATTAATAATATTTAGTAAATTTTTTTTGCCGATTTTAAATTCCACTTTACAAAAAGTTTACTAAAATTTAATAGCGGTTACTAATTTTATTGTACTACACGTTAGCAGACATGTGTGGCTGAAATTAGCAAAAAATACTGCTGGGCTCAAATTTGCAAAATTTCCCGTAGTAACAGCAAAATTTTCAGTTGCCATTACAGAATTTTTTTGGTGAGTGTATTAAGCATTCTAGTCGATAAAAGCTCTGCTTGTACACCATGAGATAACTATTTGAACTTTAAACTGCAGTAAATTTGGAAAAATTATGAAAAATCGTCAAAGTTAAAACAGACATATTGACTCCCCTGTAGAATTCTGATGGGGTACTGACAGGTCACTGCTGGACTGCAGTTCTTGATAAAAGAGCAGAAATGCCGGCGAGTAATAATTGTAGGTTGTCTTGGGTACCAAGGGAGCATATTATGTACCCTTTTCGGGCTCTTGTTTGCTCCAGGGCAAGTTGCTTGGTAGATTATCTATTCCGTGATGTGGAGGAAATCACGAGAATCGAAATTTTAAGACTCCTGGTAGTTTTTAGGAAAGTATGGAACACCCTGGGTGCCATCACATCTGTGTGATCTTTTATGAGGGTTATTGTTTCTTATCTGGCAACGTTAGGGACCCAATTGATCTATACAAGCCAACTCAACCCAAACTAATCCCTATTACCAACATGTGGACCAACATGATATGATGTCTTCCTAAAGTTTTATTCTCTTTTACATACCTTAGCTTCTTTTATAAGATTCAACACATCTCAAACACTTTTAAGCTGCCTGTCGCTTTCAATGTGTTTAACCTTATATTTAACATTTTGACTGCAAGAGAGAAGAGGAAAATATTTGTAGTGAAAAGAAAGTAGATTATGAGTTGTTTTTTTATATTTAGAGAAAAAAAAATCTATTACACTTTAACATTATACTTAATTCATACAACGACAAAACGTCGAAACGGTTGTAACGAACGTTGTATAGTTTTAGTAACGGGGATATTAAAACAACGAAACGTTACTTAAATAATAAAAAAAAAATAATAATAGAAAAAAGTATAAATTTATACAATTTTTTCCTACTTTCCTACTTGAAAATCTTTGTTTTTTTTTCTACTAAATTTGTTTTCCTATAAAAAAAAAAATATTTTAAAGACTTAAAGGGTAATTTAAAAGTAAAATTAAATGGAATTTTAATGAGTGCTAAAGAGTTGGAGAAGTAGAAATATAAACGTATTATAGCATAATAAAATATTAAATAAAACTATTTTTTTTTTTCTAGTTTTCGTTAAATTGTTCGTAATCTACTAAACAACTACTACTATTACACAAATGAAATAATATGGAAAAAAACGATTTTTCCATTAAAAAAAAGAGCTAAATAATGATGAAAAAAAATTTATAATTTGCCAGTCAAACTAAGCAACCAGCCAAAAGGCAGCAAATAGAAAATATAATGGTGTTAAAAATCAATAAATGGCTGAAAAAAAATTATGAAAATCAATTTTGCAAATAAATAACCTAAATTTTTACATATTTATATAAAAGAAAATCTAAAGAATATAGTTCTAATATATATTAAGTAATTGAAAAAAAAAAAAAAACATATTGGGAAAATTAAAATAAAAGAAATAAATATAAATGAAGAAAGAAACTTGGTGGCAGCATCTTCAAAATCTTCAAAATCAGCAGCCGAAGCAGAAGCAAAAACAGCATCATCAAATTAAACTGGATAAAAAAGAAGAAAAAATTCATAAAAATTCTAAAAGCTGAAATTTGTTAGAAAAAAAAATTATCTGTGTGTGTGTGAGTGAGTGTGTATATGTATAAGTTAAAAAAGTGTATATGTATAAATAAAATTATACCTATATATAGAAAAAAATTTAAAATTAAAGTGTTGAACACTTTAAAACCAAAAGAATATAAATCATCCGTCGTTAACCCAAAAAATTCTCTCAAAACAAAAGTACCAACAAATGCTGATTAAATAAAATATAATAAAAAGCCTAAAATTAGGCAAAAATAAAATTTGTTAATCCTTAAATTAACCTTTAACCAACCACAAAATAAAATCAAATCATCTTAAGAAATTCTTAACAAAATTTCAATATTATTCCAAACAATGGCTTCTTCATTATTGGATTTAGATGATTTAATAGAATTTCAATTGGAACGTTTAAAATTTGAAGACTTAAATTATAAAGATGAATTACAATTACAAAGACAATTATTGGATTTGGATTTATTGCAATGTTCTCAAAGACGTCTCAAGCAGCAAACGATGGCTAAAACCCTAACCAATCAACAGCATCAGGCATTACAGGTACCAGAAACATCATCATGTGGAGATTTACCCTCCTCGCTGTCAACAAAACAACAACAAGAAGCCGTCATAGCAGCTTCCTCAACGGGAGCCATAGCTAGGACAAGTAGTCGTAAGAGTAGAGCCAGTGTGGCTGTGGGTGGCAGTGTTCAAAATATTAACATTACCAATGGTAGCATAGAAATTGCCATGGAGGATTTAGGTCTTGGAGCTTGTGGTGGTAGTGCGAGTGTTGGAGCTGCTGCTGAAAGACAACAATCTACACAAATAATCAACAATTTCCCTAATTTTAGTGATAGTGAAGATGAGGGTTTTAATTTAGATCATCAAAAGGAATTTAGGTAATTTATATTCCTGATTTTATTTTTCTTATCCCCAAGTTTTATCCTTAAGCCTTCGTTTCATTAATTAATAAAACATATTAGTATTTTAAAGTGTTTTTTTTTTTTCTTTTTATTTCAATCAATTTGCATAATTTTTCAAAGGTATTTTATTAAATCATTTATAATGAATTGCATTTTTTAGTACTTTATACGTAAATTCTATTCAAATTGTTTTAAATTAAATTGCTTTGTTATTTCACTACTAAAAAATATTTACTCACACCCCCTTTTAACAATTTTCCCTTTTTTATTCACCCACTAATATTATTTACTCTATGTCATCCATTCTCCTTTTTTCATCTCTCTTTCTTAACCCACCTGTCTTACTCGCTCTTTCCCAATTTTTACTCTTTGTTTGTTGTTAGAGTTATAACATATTATTACCCTTTCTGGGATGATGAAAAATATCCAAAATTACCTCAAAGGAGAAGGAGAACAATTATTTTTTTTTTTTTTTTAAATTCCGAACCTAATTTAGTTTATTTGTAGTTTGGCTTGTACACTCACAATATTATTTCGTTAAAAATAATTTTAAATACATATTAAATAAATCGAAAATACAATCAAAAAGAGGATAACTGATTTTTCATTATATTCAGCCCATTTTGTTATTTATTTTCAACCATTGTTTAATAATCGACAAAAGTAATAAAAGCAATCGAAAGTCGTTTAAAATAACCATCAATTTTTAACTGACAAAACGTAGGAAAAAACGATTTTTCTGGTTTGTTTTTTAAACTGATTTAGATTTATTTGTATATAATTTTACAAAACGCAACACACACACATATGTATATATTTTTATTTTCTATGTGTGTATGCATATTTGAATAATTTCTTGTAATTTTTATTGAAATAATTTTATATAAAAACAAACTATTTTGGTAAAAAAAAAAACAAAAAGGAATTACATGAATTTCTATTTTTAGAATCAGAAAACATAAAATTTTACATTTAACAGAAAATATCCACTTCTACTGAATGTCTGTAAATGTTTATAGTTTGTTTCTTTTTTTTTTAAATGATTGATTCAAATAGTTAAAAAATATATTTCTATGAATTTCAATTGATTCTTCATTTAAAAACAAACTCTACGTATTACTTTTTAAATAAACTACAGTCGTTAACGAAAAATGTATTGTGAGTGTACGCACAAAAAAATAAAGTGCTTATAGAATTGAAAAATGTATTTTGATTGCGACAATCTATAAATTCGTTTGGCGCATAATTACGCAGATATGACTGCTGTATATTTTTGGTGTTGCAACCAAAATTCAATTAACCAAATTTTGATGGGCAATATTCAGTTGTACCAACGGATTTTGGTCGCATTAACCAAATTTTAGTTAAAAAGTAAGAAAAGCTTTCTGTGTAAGTACACTCACCAAAAAAAATCAGTATAGTAACTAAAAATTTTGCTGTTATTAAGGGAAATTTTGCTAATTTGAGCCCAACGGTATTTTTTTGCTAATCTTAGCAACACATGTCTGCTGAAGTTAGGTACAATGAAATTTGTAGAAAAAATTAGCTGACGCTACTAAATTTTAGTAAAATTTTTGTAAACTGGAATTTAAAATCTGTTTGCTAAATTCAGCTTAAAAATTTATTAAATATTATTAATATTAGTACAAAATTTAAAATGTATTTTTTTTTATCGAACATTAAAATTTTTTATTATATTTATTTTTTTAATATTTGAGACAAAATTAAAAAAAAAGCTTAAAAATTATAAAAACATAACATAATTATCATTTTGTTTTAATTTGGAAATTTCTGTTTTGAAAAATATTTTTATTCAATTTCTTTTACTTTTAAGTTCAAATTTTAATTGTTTTTAAAGGCGGATTTTTTATCAAAAAAAACTTTTAGTGTTATTTTACGTGGATGGCCTATTTTTAGACATGAGTCAGTATCTTCAGTTCCGATCCCTTTTTTTTAATCTATGTAACATTTTAAGACTATTTAAGTTTGTAGGTATAAGTTTTAACTAGAAATAACATTTCCTTCAATATCCACTTTTTTAAAATTAGTAAATTTTTTTTGCTAATTTTAGCAAATTTATTTTCAAGAATTTGTGAAATGATTTTTTGAATTAGCAACAAAAATTTGTAAATATTCTGTAAAAATTCGGTTATACATATGTAAAATGTTAATAGCAAAAAGATTTTGGAAATAATAATTTTTTTACTAAAAATCCGTACAAAAATAGTAAAAACTGTTTACAAATTTCTCTACTAACTTTGTTTTCTGAGTGTAGTAACAGTAAGAAAATTCTCCAACAGTTTTTAACCTTTTATGCCACTATCCATTTTAATTGTTGTCTATTTATATTCTTATTTATTTTAATGGCGCCCAACGTGTGGCCTAGCAGATTTCTTTATTTGTTTAAATACAAGTTTTAAAATCACAAAACTTGGGTTTTTAACAACTAGCTGTATTATTTACTATTTTCTATAATAAAATAAATCAAACAAAAGCTTATGTTGGTATTCATACTGAAGTTTTTTGAGTTAACTGTTTGTTAACCCAAAAATTATGAAATTATGAAATATTCTCATTTTTAGAAGCTTTTTTAATATGAACTTGACTGCAGCCTGACTGTCGGCATAATATTTTAATATTTGTTGTGGTCAAGATAATGCGTCTCAATTATTCAAATAGTCTTATTGTGACTTCGTGCCACTTGACAGACACTTAAATAGTCCATTAGTCTCTTAGCTTGCAACTAATATCAGCTCCTTTAAATAATTTTGGATGCTAAATTTCTGTGGTGAAAAGGAAAAACTGCTTAAGTCTGAATCATTAAGTCTGAATCATTGTTAATTCAGGAATAAATTGTTCTACATTCCAATAAAGAAATTGTTTAATTTAAGGAGCGAGTCAAAAAAACTTAAGCACTTTTTCCTTTTCACCACAGATTTGATGTTAACCTTAAATATAGGTCTGATAGATTTAGACTATGTAATATCAATTTTATCATTTTTTCACGATGTTGCATCATCTGATAAATATTCTTTATTTATAATTGGCAACTCTAATAACTTCCACTTTTCCTTTTTTTAATATTTTTTTTCACTTTTTCTCTTGGATATTTTTCATACTCATTTTTGCTTGAAAAAAAAATCAGGTCACGTGTATCGTGAAAACCTAAAATATGTTTCACATGCATTGGCGTGTTTTGAATTTTTCATTAATGTTTGTGTTTTTAATTAAAATTGATTTCGTATTCTTTGTTATTACTACAATATTGTATCCTTTTTTTATGACCACAATTCTTGGCGCTTTTTGTAGTTTTTTTTTTTTTTTTTTGATTTTGGAAAAAAAAGTAAAATTAAAGTAAATAGACAATGGCTCAATGTATTTATTGTTGTAATATTACAATACGTTCACTTTTCGTTTTTGGCAAACTGTCATTTCTATATGTACTTAATTAATAGTTTTGACTTTATAATATTTTAAGGATTTCGTGCAAATTTAAGTGATTCTTTAGATACATACTAATTGTTTTTCCCCCTCTCATACAAATAATAAGTAACGAATGAATCACTGTCAATTTTTTTGTGTTAAATTTTGACATTTACTGCAGACATTTGTTTGGTGGGATTAATTTTTTTTTCTTTTGGTTTATTTTACACAAAAAAAGAGATTTTGGAATGAGCTCCTTCATATGTTTGTAAAAATTTATATGTTTTATTCACAACTAATTAAAATGTATATTTGTTGGGCTCCGCTGTGTCTGCTAACCACGATTTTTCTTAATTTGTATTCATTTTTTTTTAGTTTCCTTTTACTTTATCATTGGTGTTCCATAGTTTTTTTTCGCATCACTTTTTTCTTTATCCGTGTCACTAGTTTTACTTGCAAGTTTACTGAAGTGTATACACATTTCCTGATTTAAATATGATGCATTTTTACTTTTGCATATCCCTTTAGTATTTCCTTCCCCATTTGTATCCTTTTATATCTTCCGGTTCACTTCCGCGGCCAGCGAATTTGATTATGTTTCAATTTTAAAAAATGTTTGTTTTACAATAGAGATGATATTCAATTATTTTTCTTAATCAAAGAGAGAGAGAGAGAATATTTTTTCAGTGTTTCTATTATCAATTTGCTGCAGTTTTCGTTATTGTAAATCCTTGTATGCTTCCTTTTTATAATTTCATTATACACATGAAGATTTATTTACTTTTTTTTTCATAATTAACATTCCTTTTATTTATTTTTAAGTTTACCCTCATTAAATTTCTTTAATCCTTTTTAAAAAAAAAAATGAGTAATTCTAAAACTCTTCAGAACTGCTTAAGAACTTTAAACTAGAAAATGAAATGTTAGCGAGTGACAATACTATTTGACTATTTGAACTTTTTAAATAATCTTCATGGACGATGTATGAACTATAGGGTCCAAGTTATACAACAGTTTTCAGTGATGTCCACATTGCCCTAGTCCACATTTTCAATCCTTTTGAACCCTTTTAAATAATGACATTTTCTATTGCCAATGCCTCCATTGAATTTGAGCCTTTTCCCTATGTGATAATGTATTTTTTATCCTCTCAATCCAGTATTTTAAGATTTTGTTGACAGTTTCTGGTTTTATCTCATGAATAGTTTCGACGATATAGGTCTTAAGGATGTGGATCGTTTATGGATTATTCACATAACATCAGTCTTTAACGGCTACGCATAAGAATAAGTCTAAAGGTGTCAAATTGCAGCTTCAAGGAGGCAAATTGACATCACCAAGACGGCTGGTAACACAATATAGATTGTTTGATGAGGCATGGTGCACCACCCCGCTGAAACCAAAGATTATCCAAATTCAGCTCATAAAAAGTCTGTAATCATGGCTCTGTAGCACTCGCCGAAATGGCGTTTCCAGCAGCATTTTCGAAAAATTGGGCCAATTATGCCACTACTCCAAAATATTCAGCAAACTTTCACTCTCTTTATATGCATTCTCGATAATGACATGCAGGTTTTCCGATCCCCAGATTTGGCTATTTTGTTTGCTATCAAATTCGATGCCCGACTGAAGCTTTTGTAAGGTCCAAACTTAGAAGTCATAGCGAAATGGATAATCGTTTGCCTTCAATTGCTTGTAAGGGAATAATCCAAAATCTTTTTGTCAAAATTCTCATCATGCTGGCACGAAATTGCCGAGTTCTGGAGATCGATTGCGATTCGATGTTCTTGGATTGAGTTGCACACTTTCGGCACACTTTCGGCACCGTAAGACGACGGGGACCATTATTGTTGTCCACTAGCAAGCCAGTCCCACGAAATTTTTGAACAAATTTGCATACACCACATGCGATTGGTGGGTGCTTGCTTTATTTCGGCCAAAAATTTGTACAGCACAGCACTGACTTTAAAAATAAGTTTGCAATATTTCGCAACGTTGTTTATGAGTAAAGCGACTGATTTTGGTCCGCGGAAGTATGATTCTAACTCATAGTCAACATTTCAAACAGAAAAAATCTGTCAGTGTCAAAAAAACATATGGTTTAAAAAGATACCTGTTTTATTAGTTCCTCTGAATAGGCCTTATCCGCATTTCCATCTACGAATCTCTGAAAATTCCAGTACTATTCGGTGTCTACTTCCCATCCAAGAGAGGTTTGGTTTTATAAGGCATCGACCATAGGGCTAAAACTATCTTAGGTTGTAAAAGATGTTCTCGTCTTTCTATCCATTATGTTTTGATTCCATTTAACAACTCTACCAAAGGAAATAAGAAAGCCGTTTGCATCGAGGTCCTGATCGAAGCGGCTTTTTATAATTATTCACGCTAATAAATCAAAGCCATATATTGCTGTCTAAAATACGCTTAATAAGATCTAGTATATATTCAAGTAAAAAAAAACTGTCTTTGCAATCTTGCCTTCAATATACCGTGCTCTAAGCATTGTTCCAGTCATAAAATCTCCCCATTCCGGTAACATGACATTTCCCCAACGGACATCCCAATTTTCCGTTTTGGGATTATGTGCAAAAAATATTTCAAACATAAATCCCTTCACTGTAAGTTGGTACTATGACCGAATCATTTTTGGTCCATTATCCATATTACAAAAAACATATATAGCGAGAAAGACCTCGATCGGACTTAGGGTTATTCCTCGAGGCTATTTCTATTATCGTCTTCTCTGAAAAAGGACTTCTCTAAAGACGGGTCTTTGGCCTAGCTTAGAGATTTTCTGCTTAGGGTATTTCCAACTTCGGCCAAAATCCCAATAGTAAGGATCATAATACCCGTTAGTATTAATACTGTGATGTAAAGTTATTCGAACATGATACCAAAACCGGATAAGCGATAATTTCCGTTGCAGTAATGTCCAAGTACCCCCTTGTATAATAGCTGACATACCGTCCGCCCTCTTGCTGTATATATCCATCGGCAGGATGTCGAGCATCACTTCCAGATCACTGTGTTTAGAATGTTTTTTTTTTACAAGTGTAATGTCTTGCTTGTCATTCTCCTATAGAATCTTACAGAAATTCAGTATTACTTCTCCAGAACTAGACTCCAGAAATAGTCCTGCGAAAAAAATTAATTCGGTTTTTGCTGGATTGAAATATAAATATAAAGAAACTATCAATTACTTTAATTCCTAAAGAAATCCATTAATGTATGACAAATTTCTGTGACCTTAAATTAATAAAGTTTTACTATTTATTATTTGTTTTAATCCTTTATTGCAATACATAATTATTATGTTCTAGTTTCATCTCACATATTTTCTTTCCTTTTTCAGATCTCTGGTTATTGAATGGTTTCAACAACTTCGCGGCAGAACTGAAGATTTTAAATCCGACGAAGAATCGAGAAGAATGCGAGAAGCCGGCAATGATTCCTATCGTAAAGAACGACATGCACTTAAAGCATGCGACCTCTATACGGAAGCAATATTTTTGGCGCCATCACAAGATAGTATAGCAGCTGCCATGGCGCACGCAAATAGGTCCACAGTATTGCATGATTGCGGCATGTTTGAGGTATGGTATAACCACAATCAACCCAATCACACAAATTTATAAACCTCAATTATTTAGTAGAAGTAGTTGGTTGGTGGTGGTGATGATGATGATGATGATGGTGGCAGAGTTGTTGAAGTAAATAACATGCATGTAATTATATATTCCGTATTATAACTTCATAATAATTACGGGGAGTAAGCAAACATTTCCTTTTTAAAACAATTTTTAAAAAGTATAAATTCTAGTTTAGTCATACAGCATTTACACTGACAGAATCTTACTCTAAGGTAATGTGTTGCATTGTTAAAAGGATTCTGAAAGTGAGGATACTTTCAATTTATCGATTGTAAGATAGGATCCACTGACTTTTTTCTTCTAGAAACCTTATTAAATTCACTGACGTACGATAAGATTCGTTGGCTGAGATTTCTTTAGAAACCCTTTTTCAATTTCTTACTTTTTTTCTCTAGAAACCCTTTTTAATTTAAAGGCCGAACGATAAGATTCGTTGGCTAAGATTACTTTAGAAATAAATTTAAATTCACGGTTGTACGGTTGGAAGATTCAAGATCGTCCTTTACAATACAAGGTATTTTGGACAAAATTTAGTAACTTTTGTTTTTATGAAATCTCAAAATCGGTGACTTCTTTTCCTTCAGATTTTATTTCCTTAAGTTTCTTCTTTCCTTTGGTTTCTTAATAAAGCCACGAATAAAATACAAGTGTTATTGACTTTTGTTCCTGAAAAATTAGGTTTCCTTAGAAACCTACTATCGATAAGGATCGATGGCTTAAATTTCTTTAAATATCTATCCACAACTGAACAACAAGAATCAATGACTTTGGTTTAGATTTAGCTTTCTAACCAAATCTGGCTTTTTCGTTTCACAGGTTCCTTCAAAAATCCTTTACTGCTTTAAATGCTTGGTCTAAGATTGAATTGTTTTTTTTTTATGTTCTAGCAATCCTATGATGACTGTTTATGCGCCTTGGATTTAGGCTATCCCGAAGAATATCATCCATTGATAAAACTGCGTCAAGCCTCTTGTGCCTTAAAAATGCGTAATTTTGCTTTATGCGAACAACATTTGCATGAACTTTTACACATGGAACTTTCGGAAACCTTCGAAGCTCGCACCCATGAGCTATGGCATGAATGTGAAGTACAGAAAGCCGAAAAAATTGAAATGGGAGTACAAACAGACAACGATTTAATAAGTAATGGTACTAAAATCTATGAAGTGTAAGTGAGATATAAAAATGTTCTATCAAAAATGTTGTATATTTACATCATATATCTCTCTCCTTTTTCTCAGGGCCTGGCTAGATAATACTAATGTTATAACTACTACAAAAAGCGCTTTTCTTAGAGCCATCACTAATATACCAAATAACACTCCCATTTTTCACGAGGAAGCCGCCGTATTTGTTCCAAGTGGTTCAGCTCGGATTTGTGATCATTGCGGCGTAACACAATTCGTACCGTTTCCATGCATTTTTTGTTCTAATCGTACGGCTGTTTACTGTTCACGTAAATGCCGTGCGGCACACGCTTCCATACATGCTCTCGAATGCTATGCTCATCAAATAGAACTTTTCGAAGAATTTGGTGTGGAATTTTCAAAGCCACGCCTACTTCAGCTCGCCTTTCGCATGCTCATCAACGGCCTACCTCAGGTGGTGCCTCACTGTCGTAAAAAACCCACAGTCAGTAAGATGTGGAATGCCTTTAATAGTATACTGACCGAACGGAACTGCAACTCTTCGTCCGCCTCGCTAGCTGCCTCCTCAACATCATACTCTGCCCTATTGCGTTTAGAATCACACTTAGATAAAGAGGAAAAACCAAGTATGGTTTCTTTTGCCATAGTCGCACACATACTTGCCATCTATTTGGGCGAGTATACCGATTTTTTCGAATTACTCGAACTGACAATGCCCGCTGCAGCAAAGCTAGCGCGTCAGGAATGGGAATTGCTCGCGTCTGCTTTGCTGTTGCGTCACATTTGCCAGTTGCGGCACAAAAATCTTGTTCACTGCCCATCCTTTGTGCTGCCCTCCGATCCTCATGTACTCTCGCCCAACGATGAGTTCACCCTGTGGGAAACCGTACGCCATGTACGTCGTGGCTATTTGCATTTAATAGCCGGCGATGTAACGACTGTCGCGTACGCAGTATTTCCACAAACCCTAAGTCATTGCCGTCACTCTTGTGTCGATATGATTTATCGTAAAATCAATGGTTGCAAATTGACCGCTTACGCAACAAGTGAGATACCAGCCGAAGCTTGCATTTGTAATTGTTTCGTTAGTGGGAACTATCGACAATCGTTATATAGTCAACGTAAATTGGAATTGGCTACACGAAACATTGATTGCAAATGCGAAAAATGTTTTCGTCCATATCCTGATGAGGATTTTGTAAGTATTTTCTTTTTAAATGTCATGTGTATAAAAAAACACACAAAGTTATGCTAATGTCTATAGTTTATAATTTGTACTCGGTGTTTTTTTTTTTTTTGAATTACTCGTTATTTTTTGGTGTTGTGATTATGTGTGTTGAAAGAGCAAAAAAAAAAAAAAATAACATTTGAAAATTTTTAATTTTAAAATGTGGCGGAACTTTAAAGTGTTGAATATTATAATGCTATGCAATATATTTTTAAATAACTCTATCAATTAAAAAGATGTGTTCTTATACACGTTATCTATACCAGTTGAGAATGCTTTATTCGTTATAAATTTACATACCCAATACCATATACTTTTTACATAATACAGAATGAAAGTTATTATTCAGTGTTTTTGGAACTAAAAAACTCAATTATTTTTCGTTAAGAATGACATTTTATTAATGTAGCAAATGAATGTTAAATTTATTGTATATTTTTTTGACAATTATTTAATTTGCTTTTTTCATGAAAATTTTAATTTGTATTTACCTTTTTGTTTTTCTTCTTATTTCTAATTTACTTTTTCAACTGCTTTGTTTGGGCGAATAGTTGGAATTCATAATAAACTGATAGCATTACAAATGATTTGGAATTAATTCTTTTTTAGAAATTCCAAATAAACTTTATCGCACAAACACGGCTATTAGTTTATATTATTTAACTTAGAAACAAGTTCAGAGTAATTGCCATTCCTTTAAAATCCCTCATATGTATAAACTTGATGTTATTAAATAGGTTCTTTTGGAAATCCTTGAATGTATGAAAATAAATTATGGATTTGCTTCTTTCGGAAGTACACATATAAATGACATTTAGCGAAAATGATTGCTTCATTAACCCAATAATAAATATTATCACATGCAAAAAAAATAAGATCTGATCAGATCTCTTTACATCTAATTAGATATGATTGAATCTAGTTAGATCTGGTACCAGATATGATCACATATGATAAGATCAAGTACCACATATGTTTGTACCTAAGGGGATTTTTAATTTATGTGGCCAGATATAAGCACATCTGGTCATATAGTATCATATTTGATTTCAAATTCTATTTTATCCGATACCGGATCTAATAAGAGAACTTAGTCATTTGGGCCGTTTTCAAATGCACCAAAATAAATCTATTGAGTCCCCAATTTATTTATTAGATCTGGCACAATAAGATCTGTTGAGATCAGATCAAAGCTGACCTTTTTACACTGAATAATTAGATTTGATGAATTTGGATTCTTTAGAAACCCACAAATGTATGGCCGAAATTTGTTGAATATGACAAGAATGTATGGCAAGATATGATTTAATGAAAAATAAGCTTTATTACAAATATATTTATATTATTTCAATTCTTTCAGAATTACATGAATAATAGTCAAGATTCTACTATGCCTTATTTCACACAGAGCAACTTTTGTTGCCAAGCTCTTGAGTTTGTGGGAGAGAGGAGAAAGAAGAGTGGTACTTGGTACGAAGTTGCTTGTTCTCGGCAATCCGTTTTGTTTCTTCATTCTTCATTCTTTGTTTTGTTTTTTTTTTATTTTTCGTTCTGTTTTTTATTCATTTTAAATCATGTAGACGAAAATTCCTGGAAAAAATTTCTATGTGTGAAAATAAAGGCAACTTTAAAAGGGAAAAGTTGCTCCGTGTGAAATTTCTTTGGAGATCTTCAAACCAGGGTCTCTCTGAAAACCTTCTATTAATCTCCGCGCGGCTATGCCTAACTCGAGAATCCTATTCTTCTTTTAAAGTTCTTCCATTGGAAATGAATTTTTCCCGGCCGTATTTTCATTGATAATCTATCTGCTTTAAAAGCTTTAGAATCTAATACTAAACAAAAACCAAAAAATTTTCCAGATTCCTTTAGATATGAACAGATATGCCACTATATCTGATCATATATATCTAATATCTTATTTAATATGATCTGATCTGGCGCCAGATCTAATTAGATTCAATCACATCTAATTATATTTAAACAGATCCACAATGGCGATTTCCCCATGGGAAATATGTGAATTTTTAACTGGAAGTTGTGACAGAAATCATCTTGGTCAAGTCCCATATTAGGTATGGTGGTTATGACCGAAAAATGTTCGGACACAAACCTAAAATTGGAAATGACAGTGTGACATGTCATAGTAAAAAGTCTCCATATTCTTAGTTCCTTTTTATCTAAAAAAAAAAAAATACTGTTACTACTAGAAGTTTCCAATAGAAATTAAATTTAGAACTGAAGCTCAAAACGATATATTTAAATTTTATTGAAGCAATTGTTAGAATAAGGTGATTATATATGTATATGGCGCCCAATAAGGGACCTTCAAAAATGTTATTCGCTTTAATTTCAAAATTTTAGTCAAAATGTATAAAATGAAGGGAAGAAATATATTCCCAGTGGGAATAAAAATTTCGCAAAAAATTTGGGTGTGATAAAAGCGAAAAAAATGTTGGACCCGTATTTTCGGATTTTAGCAGACTTCTCCCAAAGCGATTTTTTCACTTAAGTTTCTTATATTGCAAATAGCTGGCAGCTCTAAATTCAAATCATGAGCAATGAGGGTATCAACATATTTATTTTTTTTGCAGCACTTCAAGCTCAACGAAATAGAAATTCTTCTTGTTAGAATATTTATAATTTTTTCATATTATAATTTTCTGCATCTACTCGTTACTTTTTTTTATTTTTAACTACTACGTAGTTCCATTAATTAAAAGCTTTTAATTTTATTTTGTAAATCTGTGTAAATGAATTGTATTTAAATTTAAATTTTATTTTAACTAAATAAATATATATAAAAAAAAAAAAACAAAAAAGATACATATTGCAACCATTACCACTTGACACAAAAATTTCAGCATAAATTTCATCGTTACCGCTGTGATAATCCAAATTGCAAACAAATATTTACACCATCAAATCTTAAACGCACCCGTAATCTGCAATGGTGGAAATCCGATTATTATCGAAGGCCCGAAAATAATGGTTCCGAATTGTTAGTCTGCACTGAATGTGAGCAACCACAAAAACTCGAATGGTTTTGGACATTTACGGCCGCCTTGATGGACTGTGATACAATAGAGGAGCGTTGTAAACTTTATGCGGCCATTGAAAGGGCCGATACACAACTGGTTGATACACACGAATTGAAAGTGGCACTAGCACGTCAATTAGTTGAACAATGTTTGTTAATACACAGAGGTATGTTGGGTTTCTTTAAATTTTTGAACTGGATATAAAGAAAATTTTGCAAAAAAAAAATGTAGAAATTGCTAGTTTTTATTTTCTTATTTAAATAAATTACTAGTAGCAATAGGAACTACTACTCGCTAGTTTATTATACAATTCTAGTTAAAGATTTTTTTTTATATAAATTATAACTATTAGTTAAACTGTAATATTTTTATAAATATATCCCCGTATAACAGCCCAGTATATAAAAACGTCTTGAACTCGTTACTCGCTACTTTTTAAATGTATATATTTTATAAGGTTTTATAAACAAACAAAAAACTGAAATATAATTTTAAAGACAGTTACAAAAAAAATAATTATAAGAATTTGCAATTTTTTTATATTTATATAAAAATGTATACTCGCTAGTTTTTTTTGTAGAACCAAAAAATTATTATTTAGGTTATTCCGCCTATAAACTATTTTAGAAGTAAAGAAATTTTTCAATTATACTTGACACAGTTTAGAATTTTATAAAACTCACATTCTTTTTAATAATTTATAAAAAAAAAAAAAAAAATATTTTTATTATTTTCAACATATTTAATATATTTAAATAGAAAATTTTATTCTAATTTGATTGTTTATATTCTCTCTATTTTTCTTTCTTGTCTTTTTCAAAATTTCTTCCTTTCAAAAAAATAAAAAAAAAAAAACTAGAGGGTTCAAAACCACTTGATGAATGGGAGCTTAATAAATTGGGTTCAATTATGCGTAGTGCTTTACATATTGTATCGGCACAACATCGTACATTTAGTATTGAATATGTCCAGCACATGTCTTACTTTTGGGATGTTATGGCTTTAAGTAATTACAAGTGTGGTGATAAGGAACTAATGCAAATGTTACATGCCCTCGAATACATACCCGATGAGTACAAGGAAATATTTATAAATTATTATGAAGATTTTATAGCACCAAAATTTGTAGAAGAAACCTACGGCAATATATTGGATACGGAAGTGTAAAGGTAAAATGTAAACAAACAAAAAAATCGTATAAATAACACAACAACAAAACTGTTCTTAAATGTAATAAAAATTAAAATATTTAACTAATTGCTGATGAAATGAGGAAAGCAAGAAAATTATTTAATTTTACAAAAGTATTCGTATTGCAACAAAATTCACTTAAAAGTTTTTACGAAAAAAATAATTATGTATGTAATTGAAAATATTAAAAAAAATTGGAAGTTTTATTTCAAACTAAATTTCTTGAAAGTTGCTCAGCTAATTTTGGAAATATTTTTAAAAAATAATTCAATTTATTTAATTATTTTTTTTTTTCCTTTTTTATTAAAGCAAATGAAAAGTTATGGCGCCCAAAGTGCAGCATATTTTTATTAAGAAAAGAAACAACACTTTAAAGTGTTGTTAATTAAAATTTTTTTTTTAAACTTTATGTGTTTTTAGAAAATTTAGAAATCTTTTTGATTGCTTGATAATAAAAAAATCCACCATATTTAATTTGCTATTTTATTTTATTTTTATTTATTTTATTTTTATTTTTTTTTTATTTATTTTATTTTATTTTATTTTTTTTTTTAATTTTATTTATTTTATTTTATTATTTTAAAAATGTTTTGTTATTTTCGTTTTTAGGACTCCGAATGTTTCTTTAATTATTATTTTTTTTTAAGAAATGAATAACTTTGTAAAAAATCATCCGCCATATTGGATCCATTATTTTTGATTTTAAAAATTTAGCGACTGCCAAAAATTTCCGAGTAAATTATTTAATCTAAAAGACACATTTTTAAATGAATTTGGGTCACTGCTAACGAACCAGAAACCAGAAAAATTTTACACTCAAAATGGCGGATACAATATGGCGCCATATTGGATTTAACATTTCGTATTTAAAACTTTTAGTGACCCAAAGTCATAAACAAAAGAGTTTCTTAAATCTAAAATATACGAGGGCGGATAAATAAGTCCGTGACTTTTCGAACTTCACTCGTTGTTATATGAAATGCAACACTGCTGCCATAAAGTACCACCTTTTAATAGACTACTGTCAAATTTTGAGCAAGTTCCGTCATTTACTTGGTGTTTAACAGCTGTTCAAAACATACAACCTCGTGGATTTTTTTTAAAAATGGAAAAAAGTGAATTTCGAATTCTCATTAAATATTATTTTTTGCGAAAAAAGCCGTCAATCAAACTAAGAAAAAGCTTGATAAATACTATGGGGACTCTGCACCATCGATTTCAATGGTAAAAACGTAATTTACTGACTTTCGTTGTGGCCTTACAAGCACGGAAGTTGCTGAACGTTCTGGACGCCCAGTTGAGGCCTCTACACCCAAAATAATTGAAAAAATTCACGATATGATGTTGGCCGATCGCAGATTAAATGTGCGATAGATTGTGGAAGACATAGCCATCTCACATGGCTCAGTGGTTTCAATTTTAACGGACATTTGGGTATGTGAAAGCTTTCCGCAAGACGGCTGTCGCGTTTGCTCACAAACGACCACCAACAGAATCGTGTGACAGCTTAGTTTCCATGGCAAAAATCCATGAAATAGACTACGGAATTGCCCCCTCATTCGCCTTATTCTCCGGATTTAGCCCTCAGTAACTATTTCCTATTTCCAAACCTAAAGAAATGGCTTGGTGGAAAGAGATTTAGCTCCAACGATGAAATTATTGATCAATTATTTCTGGACCTCGAAAAATCCTATTTTTTAAAAAGGATACAATAATTGGAAAAACGTTGGACTAAGTGTATTGAGCTAAAAGGAGATTATGTTGAAAAATAATTTTTTTTATTTGCAAAAAAAAACTGTGTTTCATTCAAAAAGTCACGGACTTATTGACGCACCCTCGTAAACATTTTAAAAATCACGACCGCGATTTTATTTCAGCCATTTTCAATTTTTTAATTCTAATCTCACACTTATGATAAAAAGCCCCCAAAACATCTGATGTAATCAGCAGCTTGCATCTGTATTTCTCGGATCCTAGTTCTTGCTTTCTATAGGGTGAGTCACAGGAAATTAAATTTATATATTAATCTAAAAAAGATTACAAGGGGCTTTATTCATATATTTTTTCTCAATCTTATAAGGCATGATGTGGCAAATGTGTCCACAGCTTTAAAAGTTAAAAGCTCTGAAAAAATTTCTAGTAAAAATTTAATTAATTTTATTATCTATAAAGTCACCCTGTATTAGGTAGGGTGACCATGAATTCCTCGATGGGAAAAATTCTCGCATCAGATACAAGAACGGGGTGCAGTTCTTTTTTTTTTTTTCTTATGAACCGTAATCGATCTTCCAGCTATTATTGTAAATTTTTGAAGCGGCTGAGCCGTGTGACAAATACACACAATTAAAAAATCTAAATTTTTAATTCTTTCCCAATTGTCGTTTGCTAAAACTGAAATAAACTGCTTGCTATAACAGCTGCCCCAGCTTACATCTCTGGCATGGTCTTAAATTTAATTATTTTCTAATTCATTTTTGCAATTTTGCAAAATAATTTAAAATATCGAAAAATCTTTCAAAATAGCTGAGGAAATTCCAAGAGTAATTAAAAAATTAATTTATAAAAGAAACATAGAGCTGAGCAATAAAGGCGTGTGTTGTTAAATTATAATAAAAAAGTAGTAATGATAATAATTATATATAGGATACATAAATTAATGATATAAAAAACCCGGTTATTCAAAAGGCTAACTAAAGATAATCTATAACAAAAAAAAATCAAAATTTAAAAGCAAAAAAAAATTAATAAAAATTATAAAAAATATACATACATTTAATAAAAAAAAAACACAAAAAAAAACAAGCGGTTACTTTTGACAAAAAAGTAACCACTTTGATATATAAATAAAACTGTTCAATAAAAAATGTATTTTATTTAAAAATGATGTTAAAAAAAACCAGCTTATTTTTTAAACCAAAAAGGCTTCAAGTTTTGAGCTATTATTTTTTACCTCAAAAACCAATAAAAAAACCGATTACTTTTGCTTAAAAAAAACTCTTAATACGTATAAAAAAATTTTTTTGGCATAGACTTAAAGCTAAATTTAATTATATATTAAGAGTAGTTTTATATATACATATATGAAAAATTATTAAAAACAAAAAAAAAACATAAGTTATTTTTTAACTAAAGTAACTTACAACCTCAACAAAAAATAATACAAACAAAAATAAAACCAGTTACTTTAGGTAAAAATTGTTAATAACTTGAAACAAATTTATTTGAAATATAATATAAATTATACCAAACAAAAAAAATGTTTATAAATTTCAAAACACAATAAAAAAAATTTTTTGAAGCAATTTATGTAAATATATTTGCATTGTTTAAACAAATAAAAATTCAAAACCCCGAATAATTATTACTCGCATAAGTTTAAAAAAAAAACCGATTACTCGTTCGAAAACAAGGCAAAAAATTAAACAAAAATAAGCAATCATGCAATAATTAATTGACTTTTTATGTTTATGTTTTTTCAAACATTTGGATTTTAATTTAAATTTATAACTCACCACAAATTATGTATAGAAAATATTTAAACAAAAAAAAAAATTACGAAGATGATACAAACAGAAGAAGGAGGCTTTTTATTAAGTTCAGCTTCTAAGAAGCTTTAGTTTTTAGTCTTTTTAATTATAGCATATCAGCATAAGTAAAGATTACTTTGTTATAATACCAAATAAATACAAAAATCATACAAAATAACTAACAAATTGTAAACGAAATGTAAGCATATGAATAGAAAGAAATAAAGGCCCAGCCTTTGTACTTGAGAGAAGACACAAAACTATGATTGAAACCCCGAAATTGTAATATAATACCAGATGTGTGATTAATCTATTAATCAAAGAACATATTTGATTAAACAATAATTAATTAAATTTCTGAACTATTAATTTAAAATTTTATTAATAATTTATCCTAATAACATTATAACTGATTTCCATTGGAATGAACAACATCTGTAATTAAAGTACTGTAATTGAAATATTCAAAATTTCATTAAGCAAATTCTCACTAAATATATGAAAAATTAATTATTTTAATTAAAAATTAATTTTAATTAAAAAATTTACAATTAATTTATTAATTGATTTATCATTAAATTGCATATCACAAATTATCCAATCAAAATGTTGATCAAAAGAAATAAATTTATTAGAAATTGTATTAATAAATGTTTGTTTATTTAAAGTTATTAAATTAATCGGTTAATTTTATCAATAAAAATTTTTATTAATTTATTAATCAATTATTTATAACTTTTATTATCAAATTTCCTTTATTGTATGATTTAAATTTTCATTAATTTTGTAGTAAACTTTTAATTAATTTATCCCTTAAATTTTGCTTCAATTAACTATTCATCAAATTTCGATTAATTTAACTTCTTTGTTTTTATTAATTTTTTAATCAAATTTTAGTTAAGCCAGTTTTAAATTAATTCATTCATCATTCTTTTACATATTATTATATTTATCAATATTTTGACTGTTTGCAAATGTTTAATGAAAAAGTTTATTGATAAAAAAAATCTATATGAATCATTCAGTATTTTTTTAATTAAATTTCTAATAAATCATCATTTTGTTGATTTTTTTTTTTTGAATCAATCAATTATTTTATTAATCATAAGTTTAATTAAATTTTTCATTAATCACCATTTTGATTAAAATTTGATTACTTATTTTATTAATCATTTTAAGTACATATTCATAAATAAGAATTAATTAAAATCTTAAAGAATCAAAATTATATCATTAATCAATAAATATTAATTAGCTCAGTTTTTATTAATTGTTATTATAAAAAAAAATTTCATAAAAAAATATTGAATAATACATTTTATAGAAAATTATTTCTAATAAATTATTTCATAATTAATATAATTTAATTATTAATTCAGTATTTGAATAATAAATATTTGGAATGTATTAAGTTTTTTAATTAATGAGAAATTAAATTCTCATAACTGAGAAATATATATTTGGATCCGAAATGTATATATGAATGTCCATATATCAACCATATATTAGCATATATGATCATATATGAACATACAGGACCATATATGAGATTATTTATGGTCCTGTATTTAACTATGCATGGATGTATATGGTCATATATGCTCATATATGATAATATACAAACCCATGTATGATCATGTATGTTCATATATATTTTGGATTTTTACATTGGAAAGTTAAATTTACTGAATTGATCACAAATGTTGTTAATAAAAATCTTCATTAATTTTAATCTGTTGTTAATCAATTAATTGTTTAATTGAAGACCATATTGCTTAATCAAAATGTTCGATTAATCTGTTAATCACATAACTGTTAAATAAAATGTTATGAAAAAAGCCCTAGACAAAATTTATTAAGAACAAATTGTAATTGTAATTTAATTTCAAAATTTAACATTAAGTAGGACAATTTAAAATTCAATAAGTTTTTAAAGCTGTGTAATATTAAACTAAAGAAACCAAAAAAATACTCAATTTGAAATAAACACTTAAAAATATGGTAAAATGTTACAGCTATTTTTTTTTTTAGAAAAATCAGCATAACTCGTAGATAATTTAAAAAAAAAGAATGAAATGCGGAGATTTTAAACAATAATCATTTTTATAAACTAGCATGATAATATTGTTGCATTAGAATTTAAAAAAAGCTACAAATTGATGAAAGCTTTTAAGCAATAAAAAATTTTATTATATTTATGCAACAGTTCTTTAATACAACGAAAAGTTTTCAATATTAATGCAGCATTTCGAAAAAAAGCTTTTTTTTTATTAATAAAGTTCAATTTTAATCTTTTAAAACTCGAGTAATTTTTAAAATATTTAATACTTAATTTATATAAACATTTGTTTTCAACCTCCTTTAAAAAAAAAAAAGTTATAACTGTTTTTTCTAAAAAAAAAAAATAAGCTTTGGCCACTTTTGCCGTGCTTAATTGCATTGTTTTTAAATTATTTAAAAAACCACTGTTGTTCTTATTTTAATTACAAAAAAATTTTGCTATTGTTTAATAACTTTTTATTAATTAAATAAATATTAACGAGTAATCGTTTTTTACTCATTTAACACCACTTCTTAATTTTATTTTTATTTTCATTAAAAAACTTTTTCGGAAAAGGAACACGCGACGACCATTTTTTGAAGAAAATTTCTATAAGTTTAATGACCACTCACAATGATGTATTACTCCACTGTGCAGTGTTCCTTTCTTCTTTGCACTTACAAATTTTTTGTATCATACCATCTCTTTTTTAGTTAACTCCACTCCGCTGTGTAGAGTTTTTCATCATTTTGAATTTAGCTTGAGAATTAATACATTTGACTTCAAATTGATTTACATTTTGACCATTTCTATCTACTACACTCATAAAAATACATGCAAAAAAACACATAAAAATGTTAGCAAAATAACGAAAAATTTTCGTAAAATAAACCATTTTCCGTTCATTTTACGAACGTTTTTGTTATTTTCCCCTTGCCATGTATTTTTACCTAATTCTAAAATGTGATTTCTAATTCAAAAGTTTTAGCAATTTTTTTTTAATATTTTTTCTATCAAAATCACATATTTGATCACATATTTAACCCATTTCGGGCACGCCATATAAAAATTTTCTTAACCATACTTTGCAGATATTTTGATCTAAGCTTTATTAAGCAAATTTTATGCTTTAAAAAGCCCTTTAGTGAAAATATTGGATATCATGTATAATGGCTGAAGATATTTAAGAAATGTACATTTTTTTAATTTGAATAGTAAAATCTTTACACCAATATATAAGAAAATTTCTATTGTCTCGAGTTAAAAGATTTTTAATTTTAGTTTTCTTCTTTTTATTTTTTGAAAATATGTTACTTTCTGTAGTAGCAAAACGCAAAAAATTCTTATTTCTGGAAAATTCATAACCCGATCGGACAAATTTTTATAAATATATATATATATATAAATGACAGAACTTGTTTATTTGGTTTAAAAATAAAATTTTGCATTTTCTGATAAAAATATGATGCAAAAATATTATAGTTTATTTTTATTTATATTTTTAAATAATTTAAAAAAAAAAAAAAGTTTTACCAAAAAATAGAGAAAAATTTTAAAAATATTTGGCAACTCTGGATAACATTATTTTACTATTTTTTTCATTTAAGTTTGTATTTATGCCCTTAAACTATTTTATTTTTTCGATGAAAATTAGCTTTAGTTAATTTAAAAAAAAAAGAAGAATATGGTATGGTAGTATTATGTTCTTACTTTAATAAAAAGTTTTTTAAAAATAAGGCCATGTATCTCGAAAACTAAGCGAGACAGAGCGAATAAATAGTTTGAATACCGTTACGGATGATGTAATCCATAAAGCTTTTCTATGAGTGTACACCCAGAAAAAAAGTTAGTAGAAAAATTTGTTAACGGTTTTCAATCCTACTTTACTATTTTTGTACAGATTTTTAGTAAAACAAAATATTATTTAGCAAATCTTTTTGATTTTTACATTTTATTAATTACATAATTTTTAAAGAATATTTACAAATTTTTGTTGCTAATTTCAGAAATCATTTTACAAAATTTTTGAAAACCGATTTGCTAAAATGAGCAAAAAAATTTACTAATTTTAAAAAATTGGATATTGAAGGATATGTTATTTTTCATTAAAACTTACACCTACAAACTGAAATTGCCTTAAAATATATTACAAAAAAGGGAAAGGGAATTGAATATACCGACTTATGTCCAAAAATGAAAATGGCATTAAAAGTTATTTTGGTTCTAAACATCAGCTCTAGAAACAATTAAAATTTTACCTTAAAAGTAAACAAATTGACTAAAATATTTTTCAAAAAAGAAATTAAAACAAAATGATAAATTCGTTTATTTTTACAATTTTTTAAGTCTTTGATTTTTTTTTAATTTTGTCTAAAATAGTTTTTTAAAAAAAGTAATAAAAATTTTGATGTTCGATAAAAAAAAATAAATTTGAAATTTTGTACTAATAATAATAATAATATTTAGTAAATTTTTTTTGGCTGATTTTAGCCAACAGATTTTAAATTTCACTTCACAAAAAGTTTACTTAAATTTACTACACGGCATCAGACATGTGTTGCTAAGATTAGCAAAAAAAAAATACCGCTGGGTTCAAATTAGCTAAATTTCCCGTAATAACAGCAAAATTTTCAGTTGCCATTACAGACTTTTTTTTGGTGAGTGTAAGTAAATGAAATGTCCAACCACAGAAAGTGTTTTTGATATTTTTTTTTTAATTTCTAATAGATTTAAATACTTTTTCTCCCAAATAATAGATATGGGATGGGAACTCTTATCGAGATCGGTGTGAATGTCATTAAAAACTACTTTAGGACGATGTCTAAAATTTTAATAAAACATTTATAATAAAAATACAATTTGTTAATTTTATTTGTGCGGATGAAATATCTATACCCAAAAAAAAGAGCGAATAATCAGACTTCTTTTGTCGAATAATTTAATCTCATTACCAAATAAAATTTAACAGATAGAATCTTGTTTATAATCGCTGACTATTTTGATATTTGAAAGATTATGAATTCTTGAGAAGATTATTTATAAAAAAAGTAGCTGTTTTTTTTAAAGCACTTTTAGTCGGATTTAACGTTTTTTTTTTTTCTTTGTTTAAATTGGTAGCACCAAAAACGTAACAAATATGCAGTGTTGCATTCAAGTAGTAGTAGTAATATTGTAAAAATACAAATTTGTTTGCAAATCAGATTATGAGCTAAACTACCAGATTATAAAATTTTATTTTTTGTATAGGAAATCGTGCAAAATTTTTTAAATTATGTCTACATATAATAAAAACAATGAGTTAAACAAAAAAAATCGTTTTATAGTTTTCCTCATTTTTCACTTCTATCACCCATTTAAAAAAAATCAATTTTGGAAACCATCCTGCTAACTTATTTTATATACCTGTATTTTATAAAATAAAAACATTATACAATATTTAATGGTTAAAAAAAATAAAAAAAACGCTTTTTTCGATACCAAAAATTTTTTCCAGCAGTCGTATAATCTTTTAATCATTATCTAATTGTTTGGATTTTGAAACTGAAAAAAATAACCTCGCCTGTTTTTAAAGTATTTAGTAATGTTGAATTAATTTATATGATTATATATGATATTTTTATAATATTCAAAAGGGATTTAAAATTACAAAATCAAAAAGTATATAATTTTCTCTAGAGTATGTTTCTCTCTCACGAACTTTTAGAACACTAACATAGTTTGGCGGCAACAAAGGTGAGTTTTGGTCGGCAACTTTTAGTAGTGTTTAGCGGTGCTGCCATATAACCAATTTTAACTATTTTTTTTTGCCGTTTTGTGGGATGCTAGAGATTTTTCAGATTATTTCATAAAAAAAAAATTTTTAAATTCATGTGTTTTTCCAGATTTTTCATATAAAAATATAATATTTTTTCAATATACTATTTATTATACCCTCCACCATATATGGTGAGGGTATATATCAGTTTGTCATTCCGTTTGTAACATGTCGACATATAGGTCTAAGACCCCATAAAGTATATATATTCGTGATCCTTATGCAATTTTAAGGCGATTTAGCGATGTCCGTCTGTCTGTCTGTCTGTCTGTCTGTCTGTCTGTTGAAATGGCGATCACGACGCGAAGACGCCAGCGGGGATGCCTATTTTTACCCAGATTATTGTACATTCTCCCGAGCAGTTTGGTATTTATATGAGCAAAATCGGTCCAGCGGTTCAAAAGTTATGAGTGAAAGTGTGAAGATACTTCTAAATTTTCCATACAAACTGGTGTATTTTAGTACAATTTCATAGTAGCAACAGATATATAATATATTTTCTCGTATATTTTCACCAATCGCTTAGAAATTAATAATATTTTTTACACCTCAAATATTTTTCAACTCAAAAAATTTTTTTCACCACAAAATTTTTTTTTCACCACAAAAAATTATTTTCACCTAAAAAAATTTTTTCACCTCAAAATTTTTTTCACGTAAAAAAATTCGTTTAGGCATCCAAAAAAGTTTTTCACTTTAAACAATTTTTTTCACCTCCATAATTTTACTTCAAAAGTTTTTTACATTGTTTGTATCAAAAATAATAGAGAACATTGGTGGAGGGTATTCAAAGATTCGGCACAGCCGAATTTAAGCCTTTTTTACTTGTTTTTACTAAAATTAGACATGTCTAATAAAGTAAAAAAATACAACAAAAATTTGCAATTGTGTTAAAAAAATAGTTACGAATTCAAACATAACATTGTGACATGAAAAGTATTTTAAAGTGTGTACACACATTGACCAACTATGTCTATTCATATCCATTATTTCCCATTTCTATGGTAAAAATATATAATAAAGAGAATAAATATGCTATTAATTGCTGCAACATATAATTAAAAAACCTATAAAAAATGCAATAATTTTGAAAAAAAATTGTTTTCATGAAAAAACTGGTAAGCAGTTAAGAATCCCAAAAACTGGGATAAAAAATTACACTGTTTATGTGGCAACACTGCATACACGAAATTTAATGTTTTTCAACACTTTAGCAACTTTGAAAATGTTGCTCTCTCATTTAAAAATGTTGCCGCTGAACTCTGTACCATGTTGAATTTCTGGTAAAGCGAGAAAAATACTCGATAGAAAATTATATACTTTTTGACAAAATTAAAAAAATTAAGAAAACTCATTGCTACCATTTTAAAGAACCAATTTCATAATAAATTTACAAAAAAAAAATAAATAAAATAAAAATATATTTTAGCAAAATTAATTAATTTTTTTCTTTCTTTTTTTATGAAAAATATACTTTAATGCTGATTAAGGGATTTAAGCAGTTGATTTAAATAATAAAAAAAAAACAATTAAAAAAAATTAATCGAGTACGCAATAAAGAAATATATAAAAAATTTCAATGCAAACGAATAGAAATTGAAGTTTTATTTAAAGTAAGTTAAGGTAAGAGTATTAATTTTATAAAGATTTTTAAATAACATAGGGAAATGTTTTAGCATCAAAATATGTTTTAATAGAAAACTGCGATTAGGAATTTTTTATCAAAATTTGTGAAATTTTTTAATGAAAATTAATTAAATTATATAGTTTTTTCTTTTTTTTATCAAAATTGTAAGTTAAGAAGATTTATGTCCTTTTCTGTGGTGCCACTAAAGTTTTAGATCATATCCCTGTTTTGCAAATACAAATCGTTAAAATTCATAAAAAAAATTAAAAATAAATACCCATTTATAGATAAAAATCCATTTGAAATTATGATTCATAACAGACTTTTAAATAGTGGAATTTTTACAAATTTTAATTTATATTAAACTATTCTTAAATAATTAATATAATTTGGAGACGTTTTAAATTTTAATTCGGGCCTAAAAAGAAATTTGTCAAAATTTCCATTTTCTTAGTTAATAAAATTAGTAATTATTAAGGCAGCAACATTCGTGCAAACGCATTTTTGTACTCAGCACACTCAGAAAAAAAGTTAGTAGAAACATTTGTAAACGGTTTTCAATACCACTTTACTATTTTTGTACTGACTTTTAGTAAAAATATTATTTAGTAAATTTTTTTGCTATTTGCATTTTACAAATTACAAAACTTTTACAGAATATTTACAAATTTTTGTTGCTAACTTCAGAAATCATTTTACAAATTTTTGAAAACCGATTTGCTAAAATAACCAAAAAAATTTACTAATTTTAAAAAGTGGATATTGAAGGAATAACATTCCTAATAATTAAAACTTTGAATTTGACCAAAAAACCCAAAAAAAAAATTACTAAAAATATTTTTCAAAACAAAAATTATTAAATTTTAACTATTTTTTAAGCCTTTGATTTATTTTTTTAATTTTGCCTTAATATTTTTGGAAAAAAATATAAATAAAAAAATGTTCTATTAAAATAAATTACGCTCAAAAACAAACAACCAACACAAACATAAATGTCAATGTATTTGTGTGGGGATAACTGATTTAAAGACAAACCCGTAGGAAGCCTGGGGTCAAGTGCCTACAAGTCACCACATTTGTCGACTATTTTGGGTGACTTTTCGGTGACATGTCCACAAAGCGTCTATACTTTTTACATTCCTTTTATGCAGCTGCACGATAAAAACACATAGAAAATAGAAATAGCAATAACGTACTCTTAAACATGCAAATTAATATTTCTTTAAAAAATCGCATGTATAACAGAGAACTGCAAAATCAACTTTTTTCTTGATTTAATCATAGACAAAAATTCTTGTTCACTTTTAATAATTCAACAAAATTCACTGTAGAATAAAATCAGCATCATGTTACTGAACACTGTTAAGTGATTACATTTGCATAAAACATAAACGACAGATGATTCACACTGATTCCAATTACGCGTTCAGTAACATGATGCTGATTTTATTCTACAGTGAATTTTATTGAATTATTAAAAGTGAACAAGAATTTTTGTGTATGATTAAATCAAGAAAAAAGTTGATTTTGCAGTTCTCTGATGTATAACATGAATATAAATAATATAAATGTTTGGGCAAATATTCATTTAAATTAAGAACAAACAGAAAAACAACAACACTCTGTTAAATACTGTAGTACAAGAGTGCTAATGGAAACTGATTCCGAAGCAGAATATGTCTTATGGAGTGAATAGACTTTTCGCAGCGCCACCTATCAACAAAATTTTTTGGGTATTTGTAAGTAAAAGCTTTTTACTTTTAAATTAAAAAGAAGCTTTTTGCAAGAAAGAAATAAAATAGAATAATTAAAATTTACTTACCTCTTATTTTTCCATGTCCGATCAGCCTTTTATGTGTAATTTAATGGATTAATTTTTTCCTTTTTTACATTGCACAAATATTTTGAGAAATTATGGCATATATTTTTTAAGACCCTTTTTTATACTAATTACATACATTTTTATTACATACATTTTTAATAACTTTATTTGCATTTTATTCGCCATTTAATATAATGACATTTTATTTGACATTTTTCTTTTTACTTTGCTTTCTCATTTATTTGACATTTTTCTTTTTTTACTTTCTTAATTGCATTTTACTTCTATTGAAAGCTTATTTATAACAATAAGCTTTTATATTTATTTGCACAACAACACTATCACTTCTTATTAATAAAACGAAAAGCAAAAACAGCAATCAGAATGGCCGGCAGGTAAAATAAAATTTTCATTGAATTTTTAACACGATTTTCACGTATTAATTTTTAACTTATTGAAAAAATTTTCACATCAATATGTTACGCTACACTTGAACTATATTTTTATCAAAAAATATTTAAATTTTCTTTATTATTTAAACAACTATAATGAAATAACCACGAGCACTACTGCCGGCCACCTGTTTTCTTGGAAATTTGCGCGAGAACTAAAAAAGCCGAATAAGAATGAAAAGAAGTGACAAGTATCAGGGATGTAAAGTTCAATTGTCTAATACTTTTTCAGTACTTGTTGAAAAAGTACTGCAGTATTCCCATGGAAGTATTTAGTACTTTTTCAGAAAACCATTACACAAAACAATTGTTGCCATGTAATTAAAAGTATTTTAACTTATAAATTTTTTTTTTAATAAATTACTCAAAAATTAAGTAGAAAAAAATACTTGGTAAAATGTTACTAGTGTTGCTTATAATATTTGCAAAAAAAAACATTATTGGTTGAAATGCTTCTAATTAATTGACAACAATTTTTGTATGCATTTAAACTCGCGTACGATTAAAATCGGTAAGTCGTCGTTAGTCATGTGTCAATTTTGGACAGAAATAACATTTCAAATAGCAACAAAAAAAATGTAATAAATAGAAACAACTGCATTAAAATGTTTGCTAATTTCACGGTAAAAACACAATATGACGATGCCGCTCACGTAGTAAACAACGTTCTCTTGGTTTTATACGGGCAGATTTCGGCTTCTTTTCTAATTGATTTTTTTTCGCATTTTTTTTTTTTTTGCGAGTCTAATTGATTTTCTTTGCAACTCCAATTAGTTTTAGTAGATTTCCCAATTGAATTTGAAAAAAGGTTGAAAAACAAGGAAATTTGCTCAATTTTCCCGCTTTCAAGCCTTTGTAGTCTGAATAAAATTTTATTTGGCCGCTGCCGGCATTGCATTCTCTATAGTATTCTTATTCTAATAAATTAAGTTAAGAAAAAAAAAATAGTTTTTGTAATAAAAACTAGTATGTAAAGAAGCAGACATATTGTTAGAATTAGATTTTTTACAAAAAAGTCGTTCAAATCCAAAAGGTTGGGGCTAAATATAAATTCGTTAACACCTTGCAATATTATTACTAAAATTATCACTTTCATAATTTTTGCACAATATATGGCACAAATATTTTCGTATATTTTGGAGGGCAAAAACATCATCTGATTTTCTTTCGCTATAACTTTAATTCAAAGCGAAACCTTATTTGCGTTTTAACTGATTATGTTTATTCGCAGTTACAAAATTTGTTTTAATTAATTGTGGAAAATTCTGTATGACAAATGGCAGCCGTCGGTATTGATGTAAATGTGGGCTGCTTTGACCACATTTTGCATAACAGTGTGTAGCATTTGTGGTGTCTGACAAGAAAAACTCAGACGTTACCATCGGTTTCCTTCGAAACTGCATACCAGACGGTGACTTGGAGAGGGATGCGTAGATTTTCGAACTTTGCTGGAATATAATAAATAAAAAAATTATGTAAAAATAAATAAAAGAATAAAATAATCTAATATTTTTGTAATATTTGTTACGGAAAGCATTTTAGTTTCCTTGAGAAAACAAAATATTTAATCGGTTTTAAAAGAGAAGTTAAATTTTGTTGTCATCTTAATGATGAGAGTTTTGAATTTTAAATTATTACAATATGGATGACTAATTTTTCAAAAATGTTTTCATTAGCGAAAACTGAAAAAGTTCTTCAGTGAGGATGTCATACCCTACTTTCAGATATACCAAGTGGGGCAATAAGTATCACCCTATTGGAAAGTGGTGTCATTTGCGTATAAAATAACGATGGCTAAATTAATACCACTATTTCTTTTTTTTGCATGTAATATTATAAATAATATAAGAAAAAGTAGAATTTTTGCATTAAAATTTTGAAGGCGCTCAGAGCGCTAAATAAAAACCAAAAATCTCCGTTTAAGCACCTTTGTATAAAAAGTGTCAACAGAAAATTAGTGCGAAAAGTGCTAAGTTGATAAAGCCGTGCATGACGTTTACATACAAAGAAGAAGCAAAATGCATATTTGCATTTTTAATATATTTTTTCTATGAATTAAATATTTTAATATATTTTTTCTATTAAACATTACAGTATATAAAACATTTTAACAATATTTATGTCTAAAAATTAGAGTAATTTTCCAAATTTGGTTACATTTATATTACATTTACCAAGTTTTTAGTCTTTTTTTATGAAAAATACTTCGATGGAAATACTGCAGTACTTTTATAACAAGTACTGGAAAAGTATTAAGCAATTGAATTGTACATCCCTGATACTTGTCACTTCTTTTCTTTCTTATACACACGTTTATATGACAACGATTCTTCTGACACCAACACAGCTACACGGCTACACGACGACTTTTGCCGCTGTAGTTGGCTACAAAACAAAAAGTGCTGACAATATAACAATATATGTAAAACAAATAAGTGATATGAAATATTTTTTGTTAAACAAAAAAAAGAAAACATCGAAAAATTAAATGCTATAATTGCATTAATGATCAAGAAGGGTTAGATACATTCATTTACATATTTTTACGTTATTATAAAGGGTGGTTAAATTTTAAGGGCCGATGTTGATTTTCAATAAAACACAATTTATTTAGGAAATTATTGTCATTTCTTTTTATTATGATAATATGGTGTGGTTCAATTATGTATGGAACAAAATATTGGCCAAATGGCCGCCGCAACCTCGGCGGCACACCACCATACGATGGTCCAAATTTTCGATGACGCTGAGGCATAATTAAGGTTCTATGCCGTTAATGTGCCGAATTATCTCATCCTTTAGCTCTTGAATTGTTGCTGGCTTATCAACGTACACCTTTTTTTCAAATAACCCCAAAGGAAGAAGTCCAACAGTGTCAAATCACATGATGTTGGTGTACAATTGACATCGCCACCACGTGAGATAACACGGCCATTGAATTTGTCGCGCAAAATAGCCATTGTTTCGTTAGCTGTGTGGCAAGTGGCACCGTCCTGTTGAAACCACATATCGTGCACATCCATATCTTCCAATTCGGGCCATAAAAAGTTCGTTATCATCTCACGATAGCGAACATCTTTCACAGTAACTGCCTGACCGACCTCATTTTGGAAAAAATACGGCCCGATGATGCCGCCAGCCCATAAACCGCACCAAACAGTCACTCTTTGTGGGTGCATTGGTTTTTCGACAATCACTCTTGGATTATCCACTGTTTCCATTTCTTGCCACCATTCTGACCATTGACGACGTTTGGAATGGTTAAGAGGCCTTAGTTCTTGAGTCAATTGCACCTTGTAAGCGTGTAAATGCAAGTCTTTATGCATAATGTTCATTAACGACGAGCGTGAGAGGTGCAATTGTTGGGCACGACGACGAGTTGAGGTGGACGACTCTTCAGCCACATTTTAATAATAAGCCTAAATAACTTTAACGCGTTGCTCGATTGTGTATCTTTCCATGGTCCAAATTGGGTTAGTCTGAAATTAAGAAATGTCAAATGAAATGCAGAAAAAAACTTGACGTTTAAGTGTGGTTCACATTCAACATCGACGCTTAAAATTTAACCACCCTTTATAAGAAAGAGCTGTTCATATTTTACAGTTGTTTGGTGGTGTCTTTAGTTGCTGTCGTTTTCTATTAAGTAGCTGCCTACACGTCTACAATTGCAGCCATCAGCATGTGTAGACATGTAGTCGTGTAGCCGCAGTCATCAATGTGTTTATGCATTATTCGGCTTCTTTAGTTCTCGCGCAAATTTCCCAGAAAGCAGGTGGCCGGCAGTAGTGCTCGTGTTTATTTCATTATAATTGTTTAAATAATAAAGAAAATTTAAATATTTTTTGATAAAAATATAGTTCAAGTGTAGCGTAACATTTTGATGTGAAAATTTCTTCAATAAGTTAAAAATTAATACGTGCAAATCGTGTTAAAAATTCAATGAAAATTTTATTTTGCCTGCCGGCCATTCTGGTTGCTGTTTTTGCTTTTCGTTTTATTAATAAGATGTGATAGTGTTGTTGTGCAAATAAATATAAAAGCTTATTGTTATAAATAAGCTTTCAATAGAAATAAAATGCAATTAAGAAAGTAAAAAAAGAAAAATGTCAAATAAATGAGAAAGCAAAGTAAAAAGAAAAATGTCAAATAAAATGTCATTATATTAAATGGCGAATAAAATGCAAATAAAGTTATTAAAAATGTATGCAATTAAAATAAAAAAATCTTGCTAGTAGTATAAAAAAAGGGTCTTAAAAAATATATGCCATAATTTCTCAAAATATTTGTGCAATGTAAAAAAGGAAAAAATTAATCCATTAAATTACACGCAAAAGGCTGATCGGACATGGAAAAATAAGAGGTAAATTTTAATTATTCTATTTTCTTTATTTCTTGCAAAAAGCTTCTTTTTAATTTAAAAGTAAACAGCTTTTACCTACAAATACCCAAAAAAAATGTTGATAGGTGGCGCTGCGAAAAGTCCATTCACTCCATAAGACATATTGTGCTTCGGAACCAGTTTCCATTAGCACTTTTGTACTACAATATGTAACAGAGTGTTATTAGGTCTGTTCGACGTACGTTACCGCGGGCACCCGCGGGAACGCAATATTAACAGAAAGCGTTTCTTGTAACAAAAAATTGTCAAATGAGAGCGTTTATGAGAGACTAATTGTGTTTCTCATTTTATCAGAACTTACCCGTACTTTTTGTTTGGGTAAAATGGTAAAATTGTCAAATCATCAGCTGCTGCTAATAAATTAACCGTTTTGCATTTTTAAAAAAAATTAAAGTTAAATAAAAATTTACTATAAAGAACTTTTCCTTCTTAATAATGAAAAATACATTTGAAAATGTAAATAGATATTTGCCATTTCAAATATATTTATAAATTAAGCTGTTTTTAAATATGAATAAATTTGACGTTTATTTTTGGTTATGAAATGTGGTTCTGTGCGTTCGCAGTATTTTGGGCATTTTTATGGTTTTGTGAGAGAATTTTTTTCTTACTCTCATTTTAACAGACTTTACCCAAAATTACCTCGTACAGACCTATTTGTATTCTATATGCATATTACACTTGCGATTTTTTTAAAGAAATATTACTTTGCATGTTTAAGAGTACGGTATTGCTATTTATATTTTCTATGTGTTTTTATCGTGCAATAAATGGAATGGCCATCAATATACATTGCCCAATACCTCAATCCCTAAATATAATACAAATTTATGGGGTTACTCTGTAACTTCGTGAAAATTTGTCACGTTAAAATATGTAACTCTGATATATTTAGCACAGATTGAGTCACTAATATCCAAATTATATTTAGGTAAATTTTTGGATATACCTTTAGAAAAATTTAGCATTATGTGACTCTCCCTATCCTAGATATGGTAGAGTTGCATAACAAACAACTATTTTTAAGAAAACGATAAAAATAAATTTTTAGCCCTTGGGAATTAAGATTTATAAGAGACTTTGGAAATAGTAGGCTTTTTGGAAGGTTTTTTTTTTTGGATGAAAATAGGAGAATAATTAAAAAAGGACTTTGCAAAGTTTAAATCCCAAGAGATATTTGTTCCTAATTTTGTTCCTAATTCTATTAAAATAAAAATAAAAAATAGAAATAAATTTTTATCCGTCGGGAATTATGATTTCTAACAGGTCGAGAAAATAGTTTAGTTTTGGATGGAAATAAAAGAATATTTAAAAAAGGACTGACCAAAAAATATTCACAAATGAATAAGAAAAGTAAAAAAATTTAAATATTTTACGAACTTATATAATCGTGTAATGGTCCCATTTCATAAAAAATTTTTACTAATATATTTTAAGCCCTGTTTTGATTAAATTTTAAGCTCAATATAGTTGTATTACGATTTATAAAAATGTAGTCAAATTGATAGTTGTTACACTCAAAATGATACGCTGGTAATTTATCGAAATTTTCTTTGAATTTTCGGGCTTAAATATATTAAATATATTAATTATTAACAATATAGTCCAAGTATGATGTAAATATTGTTACGATTTTACCTTTTATAAAATCGTTGATTTATTTACTTTTTAAATAAATCGAGTTCTTATTATATTGCAACCAATAAATACAGTTTGAAATTATTTATAGCACTATTTATTTATAACATTCACTAAAATAACTTTAATAGCACGCTTTATTTACACGATGTAAAAAGACTAAACGTTAGCCACACTTTAGTTCTTAACACTTCAGCGTTTTATTTAAAACTGTCTTGCTGCATCACCAAGTACCCGTATTTATATGAGTAGTCAGGTATTCTAGTTATTCCCAGCTATTACTACACTAAATTTTTCCAGCTGTCAAAGAAATGTTTGTAACCATATTAAGAATGTTTTCCAAACATTTTATTTTTAACTTTTATATAACTTTTTGCTTTTATTTTTAACTTTTGATATTCTTTGATCTTAAGGTTGGATTTTTTATAAATAAAAATATTTATATTAAAAATATTAAATAATATTTTTATTTATAAACAAAACAACCTTAAGCCAGAAAAAATTTAAGAAGTTAAAAAGCAAAAATTTTAATTATATTTAAGGCGAAATTACAATAGATAAATTGAAATATCAATTATTTTTTGCTACTATCAACAGAAATATTTACTAAAAAAATAGTAGATTGCTGATTTAAAAAGAGTAGATCGTTATTCGCAGTAAAAAAAAAAAATTTTAAAAAAAATCAAATTAAAATTATTTTGTGCTTTTTTACTCTACTAATGTTTAATCAAAATTTTAGCTGAAATTTAGCAGGGTAAATTGTTGTCATTTGAAGGATTGGGTTAATAAAAAGACTGGTTAATTTAAGGATTTACTTTCACTATCGATATCTGAGAACATTTTCCTTTTATAGAGTCCTCAGATTCCTTCAAAATAAAACTACAAGATTCTAAGGATTCCAAGATTCTAAAAATTACTCAACAAATGACCCTGTTCATTGTGCTTATATTGATAAAAAAAAGGGGGAAGAAATACAATTATTTTCCATTCAACGATTAATCTCCAATTTGGCCAATTAACAATTTAAGTGATTTTGAACTCAACAAGGTTTATTTAAAGGTATGTTTGTATTTAGAAATTTTGATACTGGTATCGTTAACGTTCTATCAATTTGTAGGGGTTCATCCTTGTTTTAATAAAATTTACTCTTTTTTTTTTTGTTATTAAAATAATTCCATATTACTTTTTTCAAAAAATTTGATTCATTTTAATTTATCTTTAACAGCTTATTTAAATTATTTACAAGGTCAGCAGCAAATTTTTTTATAAAATTGCATGAATTAATTGACTATTAGATTAAAGTTTTTTCTTTAACAAAATATTCCGAACGATTGAGATGAACATATAACACCGATGCTGCTAAACGAGCCTGTAATTCTTGTTGTGCTACATCATGAGCCCATTCAACACGACCCCAAAATTTTAATTGATATTCTTCTTCGAGGCGGGCCAAAGCTACAGCTTTATCAACGCTTATATGTTGATCAATAGTAGCAAATGTTAAGATAATGGATTTTAATGTATCCACAGCAAAAACAAAACCTTAAAAAAAGTGAAAAGAAAGAAATTTATTTAGTTTAATAATTCATAAAGGCCTTAACTTGATTTTTAATTTCTTAAGAGATGAGGGAATAAACTTAATAAAATCTGAACGATTAAATGCAATAAAATATGCCATGAAATTTAAAATTTTTATACAAAACAACAACACCTAAGAAAATTATGTTTATCATGAATATTTTAAAATTTACTATTAGATTTTTTTCTATAGAATTCATACAAAAAAAATAAACTTACCATATAAAATATCATCTGAATGTGATAATAAATATTGTGATACTTTCATTTTATCCTCTGCCGATATCTTGGGTGGTGTTATATCCATAGTTTTCTTAATATTCGTACCATATCTTTGATTAAACCACTCAACTATAGGATCCCATTCATTACGTTGCAATTCATGTAAGGCCTTTTCATCATCATATTGAAAGAGTATAGTATCAGTTTCCACAAAATTTAGTAAATAATTAACCATATCTATTTTTGAATGATTATTTGGATTATCAATTGCAGTAAAACATAAGGCGGATAAATGCATTTTTGAACGTTCTATAGTCTCTCGCTGTTGATCGAATTCGGTGGCCACAGCTATAGCTAATGGCTCACTTTTGAGGGTAAATGGTGCTCCCTTGGGAGTTTTAAGTTTACGATGATCTAAAGTTACTTCATATTTACCGTCATTAAATAATACCGAAGTGTTTTTGTAAAATCGTTTAGGAGCAGCCGCTATCAGGAAAGAAAATGAAAACAAAAGTTAAATAACACATTTCCAAAAAAAAAACTTTTGCAACCCCCAAAGAATTTGTTAAATTCTTACCATAAAAACGTTTTGTTGCACTTTGTTGTTGTTTTATTATATTACTCCATATTGGTTTAATTATTTTATTCATATTATTCATAATTATTTATGAATTTTCTGTGATGTTTTGTTATATTCCTAATAAATTTAAATTTACAAATAAATAAAAGAACGTGAATAAAATCAGCTGGTGAAAGGGAAGAGTTGTATTTTCTGTGGTGTTGCCACATTAAAGATCTCAATATCAGCATATGGGATTTTAATAACGGTGGAGCAATTGGCAAAAAAACTGATTTGATTTCATAACAAAGTGTTATGCCTCGTTCACAAGCAAGTTTTGTAGTGATAAAGTCACAAGATTTGAAAACTGATGAAATCTGATGGAGGATTCAATATTTCGTTTCATTATATATTAATAAAAAATTTAAAAAAAACATATATTCTGGCCGGAATACAAAATTTAACAAATGTGGCTAAAATAAAATGTTAATAAAATAAAACCAGAACTTTTTAGACTGAACTACAACGAGCCGATAGCCTTTGTTGCTAGTGCTCGGTTAGGGATTTAGGATATAATATATAATAATTTATCTAGAATTTTGTTATTTAGATAGTAGCTTTAATTAACCACATAAGGCCCTATTGGCTCGGTTACGTAAATGAAGATTAAAAAAAAAACAGATCTCACTTTATAATAAAATGTTAAATTTAATTTGGAAAACCTTATAGAATAGAAATAAGCAGTTTAAGATGCAATTTGTTTTTGTTGTCTATTGAATACACACTTTTATCTTACTCTAAAATCACACTAGACGATGTCGCTCACGACGCAAAAAATGTACTATTGGTTTTTTTCTTATAGGGTTTTTCCAAATTTATTTATTTATTAATGTCATATCCTGCAAAACAAGATTTAATCTTATAATTACAGTACAGGATTTACCAAGCAAAAACAATATAAATGACAATTCTTGAAACATATTTAGAAATAAGTTACAATTAGGTACAATATTTTAAAAGGTAAAATTTAAATTACACAAATTTAAAAAATAAAAATAAAAAAATTAAAGTTCAAATAAAAACAGGAAAAGTAAGAAAATATCGAAAATTCCAATTGATTTTTTGCAATTCCAATTGTTTTTTTTTAGCAGATATTCCAATTGGTTTTAAAAAAGATTTCGAAATTGCGGAAATTTGTGCAAAGATCTGGGAAATTTGTTCAATTCTCATGTTTTCTCTGAGTTACTGAACCTTTGTAATCTGGCTGCTACCGATGCTGAAATCGTTATAGTATTCTCCCTATATGCTTAAACTCCATTTTTATTTGAAAATTAAAACAATTTAATAATATCTCTAAGGGTTTTTTATAGAAAAATAAAATTTTGCATTTACATATTTTATACAAAATTTAAATTAAAAACGAATATATGTCTTTTTGAGTTCAGAATGAACACAATCAATTAATTTTTAAAAACGTTTAATTTGCGACTGACAACATAAAAAATTCAAACGATTATTCTCGCATAAAACTTATATTTCTGGCTTAAATCCCTTAGCAAAAGCATTGGCAGGCAGCCCTTTCATTACAAACCGACAAAATTTATACATTCACTTATATACAACCCTGTTCTTATTTGTGGGTACGCAATCTGGCAGTACAGACAAAAAGCGAATATCAGTAAGAAAAGGAACTACGAAGAAAAGGCTACAATTTTTCTGCAACGCGAACACATCAAATTTATTCTTCGCGAAAAAAATCACAATATTTAATAAATTATTTAACTAAAATCTAAAAAAGGTAACATAAAATTATAAAAAATATACTCTTAACAGTTTTAAATGAAATAATACTTTTTTTAAATTTTACCAGAAAAATCTTGAGAAAAAATGAGTGTCGAGGAAGAAGTTTTTAAAATACAAAAGAAAATGAGCAAAATCACAACAAATGATGGCGAGGTAAGTTTAAAAGATATAAAGAAAAATGCATACCAACAATACAGGAATTAAATAATAATTTAAAGGAATTAAAAAAACGAATCAGCCAGATAGATAATAAGCATTCTTATAATTAGCACTCGGAAGTGGGAAATCCATGCGCGCCTTTTTTTTTTTTGCTAAATGGAAAAAAACAGGTACAGCCAACCGGCAATTTATACCACAAAAGTAGCGGTTTTAAGCTGTGTACTGTAATGTGGGACATACTTGGGAATTTTTCATTGGCATAGAAATTTAGTTTTTTTTATATATTACGAAAAATTTTTTTTAAAGTAAAATTTTAAATTAAAGTAAAACAAAGTGAGATAAATTTAATATAAATTTCATGTGATTTTCACGTGTTTTTCACGGAATTTTAATATACAAAAGTTATACACTCCAGCCATATTTATATGGCTTTAAATCTTGGGATTTCAATGGCGATCTCGCACAAAAATCTTATTTCCACTTGGCGAGATTTAATAACCACAGAATTTTGTAAACAATTCCCAGCAAAACTTTGGAAATTGGTACGATGTGCTCATGCGTTGCCTTGCAATGATAGCTCGTTACCGTTTGCATTATTTGCTAGCACAAAGTAATAAGTTACCGATTATTGATTATGTATTACACTATTTATAAATGAAAATCTATTTTTAGCTACATTACTTTGTGATTTTTTGTAAGCAAAAGGGTAATGTACTTTTGTTTTGACGACACTAACGAAAAAACAAAGTGCAACTTATTTTTCCCTTAGAAAATTCATTTCAGTTTCAAACTGTTATAGCAGATGATTTATATCTATGCCCAGTGGTGGGTGTGGGCGACTATTGGCCCTTGGTCGAAACGACCTATGGACCCTGACTGGATACTTTACTGGGCATTGCGACCTTGCACAAGAAGGATCAATCGGACATTGAGTTGTGCAGGTTTTGCGGGTTGAAATCGAAGATGTCAGCATGTCCTCTGTAATTGTCCTGGGCTTTGTGTCAGGAGGATAAGGTTTTTGGGTGACCGTTTCTTGCCTTCCGATATTTGGAATTTGGCTTCATAAATAGCTTGAACCTTTAGGGGGGTGGTTCTGGGCAGCACAAAAGACTGATTATGGTCGCGGTGCGCAGTGCCATTTGAAATAATACTGCGCGATTTACAGAACAAAACAACTTTAGTTGTTTTTGCTTATTTTAAAACTGAAACTTTATTTCAAAAATTGTCGCTATTCTTCAATTCAGTCTAACTTAGAGCAAAGATTAAAATTAAGAGTCAGCAGTCTGGCAGTCATGGGATTGTGGTTGTACACAAAAACAAAACTATCAGATTGCAGTGAAGTACAAAATATGTTTTTATGTTTTATATATGTATGTATATTCAAGCACTCGCGCTTAATAAGATACATTCGAATGCTGATGGTTAGATTGTAAACCACCAAAATTTTTCAAGATTATTTATCCCTATATTTGTGCCTCTTTCACTCATGTTGTAAATACAATTTTTTATGACTTCCAAATTTCCTGCTGATTGAAAGATTTTTTTTTTTTTTTTTTTTTATTTATTTAGTAGTATTTAAAATACTTTCAATGTATCTTACAAAAATGTTTCATAAAATATATATATTCTAAATGCCCTGTTGCGTATTATTTCTTACAAAGTTTATTACATTTCTTTTAAAAACATTAACATTTCTTTCATTTTTTACAAAATTTGGTAACATATTGTATAACTGGAGTCCTTTAAAAAATAATGATTTTTGCATTGTATTCGTTGTTGCCCTCATCAGTCTAAAGTTATCCATATTTCTAAGGCCGTATGGTTGAATGTCTCCAACATAAGTTAATTGTTCTGTTAGATATTCTGGTGCATTTCCCCTTTTCAGTTTTTGTATAAAATTTATTGTATTAAATTCCAATCGTTGTTGAATGTTTAGCCATTTCAATGCATCTAGCATGTGTTGTATCGGTGTATATCTGTTGTATTTCAAAATTGAGCGCATTGCTTTATTTTGCAGTTTTTGGAGTCTATCTATTTGTGTTTTATTGCAGCACGTATATAAAATTGTTGATGCAAACTCAAAATGTGGTTTTACCATTGTGTTAAAAATGTTTATTGCTGTTATTATTGAAACTTTGCTTCTTATTCTTTTAAAAAATCCTATCTTTTTACCAATTTTTTTGCATATAAAAAACATATTGAGTTTTTTTAGTTTTATTTCTTTATCTATTATAAATCCCAAATACTTTATACTATCAACTTTTTCTATTATTTCATTATTTATTTTAAATATTGATTCACTATTCATGTTAATTTCCATCAATTTCGTTTTATTTTCATTAAGTTTTAGTTTATTCATTTTTAACCAATTATTTATCGTTGCCATGTCTTCACTTAAATTTAACTGACATTGTTCATCTGTATCCGTTTCCGTAAAAATTAAAGTATCATCTGCATATAATACAATTTCACATCTTTTTATTATATTTGGCATATCATTTATGTAAATAATAAATAATAATGCCCCTAGGATTGAACCCTGTGGAACTCCAAAAAGATATCACGTGTTGTGCCGATTAAGAAGGATGGGAATTCAAATCTTTTACAAAATTTTCGACAAATTTCTGTGACACCATTATAAAGCATCGGATGATGTTTTATATTAATGCTAACAGATTGCTTTATCCTAACCAATGTGGTTTTAGACAGAATTATAGTACTACAACTCTTCTTCTTGTGTTAACTGATTTAATAAGACTTAAACTTAATGAGAAAAAATGTAGTGTGTTGCTTTCCTTGGATTTATCAATGGCCTTTGATAAAGTTTTACATTCAAGGCTGATAACTAAAGTCTGTAATTTTTTTAATTTCTCCAAATCTGCATGTATACTTTTATTTTCATATCTTGGTAAAAGGTCACAATTCGTTTCTGTAGGAGACAGCAACTCTAGTTTATTATAGGTTACCAGTGTTCCACAGGGATCTGTAATTGGTCCTATTTTATTTATGATGTATTTAAATTATTTTATTAAAGTCATTGATAATATCTCTTTTGAAACATTTATTTATACGGATGATGTACAGATTTTATTTTCCGGGCGAAAAGCAATTCTTTGGTGTTTTGGAAGCGAACATAGAGTTTTACCTTAATCGGATTGCACAGTGTATGGTTGAAAATTATAGGTCTGTTCGACGTACGTTAACGCGGGCACCCGCGGGAACCCAATCTTACCAGAAAGAGTTTCTTGTAACAAAAAATGGGCAAATGAGAGCGTTCATGAGAGAGTAATTGTGTTTCTCATTTTACCAGTACTTACCCGTACTTTTTGTTTGGGTAAAATGGTAAAATTGTCAAATCATCAGCTGCTGCTAATAAATTGACCGTTTTGCATTTTTGAAAAAAATTAAAGTTAAATAAAAGTTAACTATAAACAACTTTTTCTTTTAATAATGAAAAATACATTTGAAAATGTAAATAGATATTTGCCATTTCAAATATATTTATAAATTAAGCTGTTTTTTAATATGAATAAATTTGACGTTTATTTTTGGTTATGAAATGTGGTTTTGTGCGTCGCAGTATTTTGGGCATTTTTTTGGTTTGGTGAGAGAACTTTTTTCTTACTCTCATTTTACCAGACTTTACCCAAAATTACCTCGTACAGACCTTATGTAATCCTGACAAAACAAAGGCAATGTGTTTTGGTTTTGGCTCCAGTAATTTGAATGTATCATTAGGAGGTGTCAGTATAAATTTTGTCACTGAAATAAAATGTTTAGGTGCTTTTGTGGATGTGTGCTCGTGTGAATGCTACCTTAAGGCGATTGTAGTCTCTGGACTTATGTTTGCCTCTACATGTGAGGAAACATGTTGCTAGTGGTCTTCTTACGGGTACTAATAATGTTTTACTTAGACGCCTTCATCTTACATTTAATCGTATCATAAGATATTTTTATAGATGATTAAGACGAATTGTTCTAGTTACATTGTTGAGAACTTTAATAGAAAGCCTTAAATAGTTTTTCATCGTATAACTTAATCCGTTTATTAAAGATCCTTTAATGTGAGGATAACTGAAAATTGGAATTCACTACTTAGAGACCTTTTTTCAAAGGCTACGTTTAAATGCAAATTAGTGCAATATTTCGGTATGTTAAACACTCTCTAATTCTGATAACTTTAATTTTATCTTTTCTTTGATTTTAATTGCTACATTATGGACCTTAAATTTTAAATTTTATTTTACATTTTAGTTATTATTTTAGTTTTAGGCATTTTTAGTAGGCTTAGAATAACAACGTGATGTATTTTTCGATACAAATTAAATATTAATTAAAACGCGCCAAACATTGCAGTTGTGATATATAATCTATTTTATTTTCAATAAGATTTTTCTTATTCTTTTGTTTTTTGTTTCTAATTATCTTAAAAGATTTTCCGCATTTTTAAAGTTTTTTGTTAACAAAAAACATATGATAAGTAAAATTAGCATACGATATTCTATGGCTCTAATGTTCTCGTTGTATGCTCGCGAATGAACCATCTTAGTATGTTCGCTTTAAAATTTTTATTAAAATAATTATTTTTTTTTATTGTTTTAATAAATTTAAAATGTAAAAACCAAAAAGAAAAAAATTAGGTCGTTAATAAGAAAAGGAGACACTGGAGAGTAAAGAATATCGACGGTGCTTTTTACACCAAAGTTTGAAAATTTGTGCAGTCGTTATATTGGGCGCGTTTTCTCTCTTATTCTAGGCCGATACTTAGAAACACATTTTTGTAGAGTTAAAATTTAATATTAATAAAATTTAATATTTATAATTATTCCATTATTTTGTAAAATTTTTTTTTGTCAGATGTTGACCAGCGTTACCACTTTTTCATGCAAAATGTCTACAAGATAAGCTAAACTCATTGTTGTACTCCGCTAAAGTCTACACATTTGCGATATTTTTCTGAAATTTCTCAGAAATCTTTTGAATTTACGGAATTACATTTGAATGGAAAATTTTGAATTTTTACAAGAGATTTTCATTGAAATCTCGTATTCTCGTGATTTGATTGCAGATGTAAACGAGGGATTACTTTAACACCAACTCAACTTTTTTTTTAATTATCAGTAGCTGTGTTTATGATGCAAGCTATCAAAGTTGTCTTATGTCATTCCCATATAAATTTGACAGAAGCCAACGTTTAGTGTTAACGCTTAACGTTGGTTACATATGTTAAGATTGTGTGAGAATGACAAAAGCCAACGTCGATATCTTACCGCGTAACCAATTATAATTGAATAAAAAATTTGTTTATAAAACAATGGTTTTGTTGAAGGCAAAATTGAGACAAAATTCTAAAATTTAAGTACTACAAGCAAGTATAACAAAGTAAGTTATTTATATAAAAAAAAATTTTTCAAGATAATAAATTTTACCTGAAAACTTTCGAGATATGGGGAAAAAGAGTATTTTTTTTGGACTGGCGCACTTAAACTTTTCTAACTCAGTCATTTTTTAACCGATTTAGAAACGGTAAATGGCATTTATTAGAAATGAACGTCCTCGTTCCAAGTATATATACTTCCCGTATACTATTAATATAAATATATGGATATTTTTTCAATAATATAAAAATTTTTAATTTTTTTTTAACCTTTTTCATTTTCTACGAGGGTTTTTTTTCGAATTTTTTTTAAACAACAATAATCTCAAAGTCAGTGTCCTTCTGAGTAAAACAAGCTTTTATTCGTGTAAATCAGTTAAAAAATGACAATGTTATAGTACTTTGGATTTTTTTTTTTTGTAGCAGCGTGTAATAGGTTCGTTTTTTTCTATATCTATAACTATATAAACTATAACTATATAAACTGACTATCCCTACTTACCTGACTTCCTTATTTTTTGTAAACAAATATAATTTGAATATTTGCGGCCGCCTTTGCTGTTTTCGTACATGGACTTCGCGGGAACGCAAAATAGAGCAATTATTTTGTTTGCCCCCCCTCTACCTTTACTTACAAACGCATAATTTATTTTTTTATTTATTATTGTACAATTTCAATTTTATTTGTTAGCTTTTGTTGTTTTTAACATTTTATCAAATTAAAAATACAAAAATTTTAAATATTTTTATGACCAATATTTTTGTTTACATTTAAAAGAGAAAAGACAATAATTTCTAAGACTTGGCAGCACTTGTATAGATTCTTAATTTTTAAGTAGCTAGTATATCTATAACTACTTAGCAAGTCTATATCTACTTAAATTTGTGTATGGAATATTTATAACAAATTCGAAATAAAACAAACCTAATATTAATTTTTTTATATAGAAACTTTTTCATATTCTCATAAATTTTTTCTTTAGAAAGTTCTTCAGTTTTTTAAAAATTTTTTCTATAGGTTTTTTAGATTCTGAAAAATGTTTTCTATAGGAAATTAATTCAAAATCTGATTTTTTTTTAATTAATAATTTTTCAGTTTTTTTAATTACTCCTATAAAAAATTTTTCATACTCTGGAATATTTTTTTTATAGAAAATTATTCATATTCTGAAAAGTTTTCTTGTAAAAAAGTAATTTTTTTATAAAAATATATATCGAAGTCCTAGAAATTTTTGATAAAAAATGTATCTGTAAAATGTAATCTGTAAACTAACTATTACAAAAATTTGTCAAAAAACAATTTCTATTGAGTCGTCAATTTACGCAGATTTTGGATTATAAAAAGGTGTTAAGACAGAAACTAGTCATACAAATTAATGTTTAAATATAATTTTTCTTCTCCTCATTTCCTAGGGTTTAGCACAAACTTTGGATACATTAAAAATATTACAATCCTTAAATATGAATTTAGAGATTTTTAAAAAAACAGGTATTGGTTGGACTGTTGATGAATTACGTAAAAGCACTAAAAATAAAGAAGTGAAAGTTATGTGCAAACATATACTTAATAGCTGGCGTCGTTTCTTACCCACCCCTTCTTTCGAAAAAGATTCTTGTAAATCCGATAGTTTATCCACATCTAACTCTTCACTGGAAGAATCCACATCTAACTCCAGCAAAAAAAAAGAGAACTTTTCATCAAACTCTTTACCGAAAGGTATAAAATCCCCTGAATCATCATCAACCATAGGTAAATGTAAGCCAATACCATCTCCAATTCCACCTTCATCGAATATAAGTAATGGAATATGTTTAATATGTCGTAAAATTTTATATAATTCCTTGATATTTGGTGAAATAATTGATGGTTGTACAGAATTCACATCTAACTCCACTAATAATAAAGAGAACTTGCCATCAAACTCTTCACTGAAAGGTAAAAAATCTCCAATCTCTCCTTCAACGGCTATAAGTAATGGAATATGTTTTAAATGTCGTAAAATTTTATGCAATTCCTTGAAAATTGGCGAAGTGATTGAAGGTTGTGCGGAATCCACATTTCACTCCAGTAATAATAAAGAGAGCTTGTCATCAAACTCTTTACCAAAATGCAAAACATTCCCTGCATCATCGTTAACTAAAGATAAACATAAGCCCACACAATCCCCAATCTCGCCTTCATCGGAAATAAGTAATGGAATATGTTTAATATGCCGTGAAATTTTATATAATTCCTTGAAAATTGACAAAAGGATTCAAGGTTGTGAACAATTTACATCTAACTCCACTAATAATGAGAAGAACTTGTCATCAAACTCTTTATCAAAAGATAAAAAATACTCTGCATCATTATCAACCCATACGGTCGGAAAAGATTCTGGTAAATCGGAAAGTATATCCATATATAATTCCAGTAATAATAAAAATAACTGGTCATCAAACTCTTCACTGGAAGGTACAAAATTATCTGCATCATCATCATCATACAGAGCTACACGTAATCCAACACAATCTCCAATCCCGCCATCATCGGATATAAGTGATGCAATACGTTGCAAATATCCTAAAGTGTGTGGTAATTCCTCGAAATTTGACAAAATGATTGAAGGGTGTGCAGAATCCACATCTAACTCCACTAATAATGATGAGAACTTGTCATCAAACTCTTCACCAAAAGGTAAAAAATCCTCTGTATCATCACTAACTATAGGTACGCTTTCCTCTATGGTCGGAAAATATTGTGTTAAGTCGGATAATTTATCCACATCTAACTCCAGTAATAACAAAGAGGACTGGTCATCAAACTCTTCACTGAAAGATACAAAATTATCTGCGTCATCATCATACAAAGTTATACGTAAGCCAACAAAATCTCCAATCCCGCCATCATCGGATATAAGTGATGCAATACGATTAAAATATCCTGAAATGTTAGTTAATTCCATGAAATTTAGCAAAATGATTAAAGGGTGTGCAGAATCCACATCTAACTCCACTAAAAATGAGGAGAACTTCTCATCATACTCCTCACCAAAAGGTAAAAAATCCTCTGCATCATCAACAACCATAGGTAAACGTACGCTTTCCTCTATGGTCGGAAAATATTTTGTTAAATCGGATAATTTATTCACATCTAACTCCAGTAATAACAAAGAGTACTTATCATCAAACTCTTCACTGAAAGATACAAAATTATCTGCGTCATCATCATACAAAGTTATACGTAAGCCAACAAAATCTACAATCCCGCCATCATCGGATACAAGTGATGCAATACGATTAAAATATCCTGAAATGTTAGGTAATTCCTTGAAATTTAGCAAAATGATTGAAGGATGTGCAGAATCCACATCTAACTCCACTAATAATGAGGAGAACTTATCATCAAACTCTTCACCAAAAGGTAAAAAATCCTCTGCATCATCACCAACCAAAGTTAAACATATGCTTTCCTCTATGGTCGGAAAATATTTTGTTAAATCGGATAATTTATCCACATCTAACTCCAGTAATAACAAAGAGAACTTATTATCAACAAACTCTTCACCAAAAGGTAAAAAATCCTCTGCATCATCACCAACCAAAGGTAAACGTACGCTTTCCTCTATGGTCGGAAAATATTTTGTTAAATCGGATAATTTATCCACATCTAACTCCAGTAATAATAGAGAGAACTTGTCATTAAACTCTTCACCGAAAAGTATAAAATCCTCTGCATCAACGTCGAACAAAGATAATCGTGAGCCTCTAACTATGGTCGCAAAAGATTCTGGTAAATCGGATAATTTATCCACATCTAACTCCAGTAATAACAAAGAGGACTCGTCATCAAACTCTTTACTGAAAGGTACATCATCGGATATAAGTGATGCAATACGTTTAAAATATCCTGAAATTTTAGGTAATTCTTTGGAATTTGGCAAAATGATTGAAGGGTGTGCACAATCCACATCTAACTCCAGTAATAAAAAAGAGAACTTTTCATCAAACTCTTCACCGAAAGATATAAAATCCCCTGCATCATCGTCAACCAAAGATAATCGCAAGCCTTCCCCTACGGTCGCAAATGGTTTTGGTAAACAGAATTTTTCATCAAACTCTTTACCAAAAGGTAAAAAATCCTCTGTATCATCACCAACCATAGGTAAGCTTTCCACTACAGTCGGAAAATATTGTGTTAAATCGGAAAGTTTATCCACATCTAACTCCAGTAATAACAAAGAGAACTGGTCATCAAACTCATCACTAAAAGATTTAAAATTATCTGCATCATCATCATACAAAGTGAGACGTAAGCCAACACAATCTCCAATTCCGCCATCATTGGATATAAGTGATGCAATACGTTTCAAATATCCTAAAGTGTTAGGTAATTATTTAAAATCTGGTAAAATGATTGAAGGGTGTGCACAATCCACATCTAACTCCAGTAATAAAAAAGAGAATTTTTCATCAAACTCTTCACCGAAAGGTATAAAATCCCCTCCATCATCGTCAACCAAAGATAATCGTGAGCCTTACCCTACGGTCGCAAATGGTTTTGGTAAATCCGATAGTAAATCCGATAGTAAATCTACATCTAATTTCAGTAATAATAAAGACAACTTGTTACCAAACTCTTTACCGAAAGTTAAAGAATCCCCTCCATCATCATCGACATCATCAACCACAATACGTAAGGCAATACAAAATCCAAACCCGCCTTCATCGGAAGTAAGGGATGCACTACGTTTAAAAGTTAAAAGGAAAAGTGATTCCTTCAAAAATACTAAAATGAGTGGTAGTTGTGCTAAATCCCTTGCATCACCGTCAACCAAATGTAAACGTAAGTCAAAACGATCTGCAATCCCGGATCCATCATCGGATATGACTGCTGCTGAAGCACGTGAAAGATATCGTGGAATGTTATGTACTTCCTTAAAATATAACGAAATGGTTGAAGGTTGTGCAGAACCTGAGGAAATGGCCAAAGAATTGGAAGCTGCCATCTATGATGTATTCAAAAATACTGATTTCCCGTATACACATCGTATATTATCAAGAGTGTCCGATTTAAAACATCCCATAAATGCCACCTTACGCGATAATTATATGTTTGGTATTATAACCGCTCAACAATTGGCTATAATGACATCCAAGGAAATTGCCAGTGATGAGATGAAAAAGATTAGGGAGAATTTTGTTAAAGAAGCTTTTCATAATACGGTGCAAGGCAGTAAAACTGATCTTCTTAAGTGTGGTAAATGTAAGAAACGTAATTGTAACTATAATCAACAACAGATTCGTTTATCTGATGAACGTATGACCACTTTTGTTAGGTGTAACGAGTGTGGTAATCGTTGGAAGTTTTCCTGACATAATGAGATGTGTAGCTTAAACCTCAACTGTCATCAAACACAATTTTATTATGATTTATTTTATTTTCTTAACACTCTGTTCTGAAATATTTAGAAATGTTCATCACATAGCGAAATAGTGGCAGTATAACATTATTATTATTAAATTATTCTTTTTGATTCTTTGTATTTAATTCGTATTTATGGTAAAACATTGTTTTGATTAAAACTCTTGTTCTTTGTGATATTAATTATTAATTTTTTATTTTATTAATTTTAGAAATCTTATTTTAAAAAATACATTCTGTGTGATATTGATAAATCAAGCTTTATTATTCTGAGGCTGTCTCTCTTATAATTGTGGATCTTTTTAAAATAAGTTGCTTAGAAATAAAATTTAATTAAACCATAAAATTTATGAAAATTTTCAAAATTCAATTTTTTTTATCAAAACTATCTTCAAAAAGGAGAATAAAACTTATTTCATTTTCTTTCCTTCTCTCTTGGGACGCGTATTACAGCCATAATTCTTTATGGCCGTTGACAATTTTTTCATAAAAGTAATAAACTTTTATTAACTTTATCAGTGATTCCAAACATCGGGGTATTTCACCTTGGCAAGGGTGGTCCCCTAAGGGACATTAAAATAAACTTTGGATATAAAAATTAAAGAATATCGTTACCCTTAAAATACAGTCGCTGAATTAACGTTACCCTTAAAATGTCATTACCGCAATAACCTAAAATAGTTTTACCCTTATCGATGATCGTTTCGGTTACTAACCATTAAAATAAAAAAGGGTTAAAAAATAAGAAAATTGTATTACTTTGTGCAGAGCGGTGCCAAAAAAATTCATATTCTGGCATATTTTTCCTGTAGAAAATTATTTTTTTCTATACAAAATTAATTTGTTTTATAAAATTTATTTTTTTTTTTTTTGTAAAAAATTTTATAAAACATATTTTTTTTTTATAAAATTTTTTTATATAGGGTCCGCCATCTAACGTTTTTTTTTTTTCAACTAGTGCTTATTTCGTCTGATTTGACAGATAATTAGTTTTATCCTTCCGCTGAACGAATATGGTTGTGTTTACGCTTGAACAACCCTGGGAAATATTGCGACATTACTTTGAAAATCATGGTAATGTTGCAGAATGTCATCTTATTAATGTAATTTTTTCAGATCAAGCTCATTTTGATCTTGGCGGGTATGTAAACAAGCAAAATTGTCGCATTTGGGGCACAGAAAACCCGCACGCATACATTGAAAAGCCGATGCACCCAAAACGAGTCACTGTTTGGTGCGGATTTTGGTCCAGAGGCATAATTGGTCCATTTTTCTTCGAAAATGAGCAAGGAGTGGCCGTTACAGTCAATGGCGATCGTTACGGGCCATGTTGAACGAATTTTTGTTCACAAAAATTGAAGAGGAGAATGTTGGCAACATTTGGTTTCAACAGGACGGCGCTACGTGCCACACAGTCGAAGCTACACTCGATGTTTTGCGCCCTGTTTTTGAAGATCACATTATCAGCCTCAGAGCTGATGTCGTTTGGCCACCTCGGAGCTGCGATTTGACACCGTTGGACTATAATTTATGGGATGCCGTCAAAGATAAGTGTTACGCCGACAAGCCAGAGACAAATGACGCTTTAAAGGACAATATTCGTGAAGCCATTGGTGAAATACAGCTGCACACAATCGACATTGTGCTTAAAAATTGGACCGATCATGTAGGCTACTGCATGCCAGCCGAGGCAGCCATTTGAATGAAATTATTTTCCATTATTAACCGGAAGGATTGTACTTTCAAATAAAAAAAGAAATTTGAGAAAATATTCAGTAGTTTTTTTGATAGCATTTTCAAAAACAAAAAGTTATTTGGCGGACCCTATATAATATATTTTTTATAAAAAAATTTTTATAAAACATATTTTTTTATAAAAAAAATTATATAAAACATATTTTTTTATAAAAAAATTATATAATATATTTTTTATAAAAGTTTTATAATAAAAAATATTTTAATAATTTTTTTATAAAATATATATATTTTTTTAAATATATTTTTTTTTATTAAAAAATTAATTTGTTTTATAAAGTATATTTTTTTATCAGAAATTATTTTATATTTTTTTATAAAAATTTGATAAAATATATTTTTTTAAATTATAATTTTTTATAAAGTATATTTTTTTCTTATATAAAAATTTACGATTTTTTTTACAAAATTTTATATAATATATTTTTTATAAAATTTTTTTATAATAAATTTTTTTTAAATTTTTTTATAATATATTTTTTATAAAAATTTTTTGTAATATATTTTTTATAAAAATTTTATAAAATTGATTTTTATTTTAAAAAATATATTTTAATTTTAAAAAATATATTTATTTTTATAAAATGTTTTTTTTTATTGAATATATTTTTATTTTATACATATTTTTTTTTTTTTTTTTTTTTAATTTTATAAAATATTGAACCTATCTATCACTGATAAGCTAGCACGCTACAACTAGCCTACCGGGGCGCTAAAAAAAAATGTATAAAATATTTTTTTTATAAAAATTTTTTATAATATATTTTTTTCTTATAAAAAAATTTATGATTTATTTTTTTTTATAAAAAAAATTGATAACATTTTTTTTTTTTTTTTTTTAATTTATAAAATATATTGTTTTTATTTAAAAAAAAAATTATATATTTCATTTTATTTTGTTTGATTGATATATATAATTACAAATTATATCCTAATACCCTAACCGAGCACTAAAAACAAAGGCTATCGGCTCGTTGTAGTGAAAACAGACTAAAGCCTCTGATGGGAATTGAACCCACGACCCCGGCATTGACAAGCCAGCACGGTACCAACTAGCCTAGCGGGGCGCTCAAAAAAATTTTATAAAATATATTTTTTTTTATAAAAAAAAATTTTAAAAAATATATATTTTTTATAAAATCTATTTTTTTTTTTCTTATAAAACATTTTATAATATGTATTTTTTTTTTAATTCAGATAATGTTTTTATAAAGAACTACTGTTTTAAAAATTTTTTTTTGTCTTAGATTCTTAAAATAAGTTTGATTTTGGATCATGTTAGTGAATTATAGAGAACAAAATTGAAAAAATCCAGCAGAATAGAATACAAGTATTTTCTGTTATGGCTACAAACCCATCTTTGGTATTCATGGTGTCTTTGGGTTAATAATTGATAATTGGCTTATTATTACATGATCTTGACATCGCCACCACGTGAGATAACACGGCCATTGAATTTGTCGCGCAAAAGAGCCATTGTTTCGTTAGCTGTGTGGCAAGTGGCACCGTCCAGCTGAAACCACATATCGTTCAGGGTCATATCCTCAATTCCTGGCCACAATAAGTTCGTTATCATCTCGCGATAGCGAACACCATTCACGGTAAATGCTTGGCCGATCTCATGACATACTATAGCGAACAACAGCAATGTTTTCCGCAGAACGAACTTGGCGAGCATGCACAGTTGTTTTCACAGACCCGGTTTGTTGAAATTTGCCAACAATTCTCCCGATTGTGGACACATTTGGTCGATTATGCTGACCAAAAAAAATCACGAAGTGCACGAAATGCATTTTGATTTGAACGCCCATATTCTTAATAAGCCTGAATAACTTTAACGCGTTGCTCGATTGTGTATCTTTCCATGGTCCAAATTGAGTTAGTCTGAAATTGAGAAATGTCAAATGAAATGCAGAAAAAAACTTGACGTTTTGGCCCTTAAAATTAAACCACCCTTCACATTTTGTTAATTTTTATAACACACTTATAAATCAAATTAATATGCAAAACAATAACAAGTATTCTTTATATTACTGTTATTAGAACCAGAGAACTGCAAAATCAACTTTTTTCTTGATTTAATCATATACAAAAATTCTTGTTTACATTTAAAAATTCAACAAAATTCACTGTAGAATAAAATCAGCATCATGTTACTGAACGCGTAATTGGGATCAGTCTGAATCATCTGTGGATTATGTTTTATGCAAATGTAATCACTCAACAAAAAGTCAGCGTTGAATAAATCAGAAAAAACAACAAACAACGCGTATGAGTGTAATCATAATCAAAACAAAATAGAAACACATTTCATAAATTATATTGTGTACATTAGAGTGGGACTTAAATCCGCTTTTTCGAGTTTTTATTAGTAATACAATACTAAAAATATTCTTCTTGGTGAAATAAAAATATATTTTTTTTTGGAAAAAAAATTAGGTCGATATCATCTCAGGCTTGCCTAGTCCGGAAAAATTTAAATATTGTCAAAATTTTTTTTCTTCTATTTTGATTGGAAAATTAGGCAATATTTAACTTTAACCGGATTGGGAGAGCCTGAGATATCGACCTAAATTTAAAAAAAAAAATTCACAAAGAACAATATTTTTGGTATTCCTAATAAAAATTATAAAAAACGTATTTTAGACCCACCCTAATTTATGAAATGTGTTTCTACAAAACCCACCCCCTTTTTATAGATAAGAAACTATTTTGTTTTAATTATTAATACACACATACGCTTTATTTATTGCTATTTCTGATTTATTCTACATCAAAATAATTATTGTTGACTCCAACGAACAGAATAAAATCAATGGTATAAAAACGACCGATGATTATAAATCAGTGACAAAAATTTACACGTCGTTTGATTGATTTAGAATCATCAACAAATATGTGTGTTGGAGTATATTCAATGTTTGAACGCAAACACATATTTATTCTTGTGTTGATTGCGTATGAACGTTTTGCAATCAGCATTTGCAGTTCTCTGATAAGAACCAACAAAATGTCTATGCATACAGCTGTAATATTTTTCTTTAAAAATTGAACTTACCCTGACATTTTTTCCATAGAAAAACTTTTGACATTTTATTATTAATTTGTATAAAATTTCTTTGATTATAAATTTTTTTATAATAAATTTTCTTAAATACTGATGCATTGTTTTAATAAAAATTTCTCTTATTGTTTTTTTTTTTTGAGATTCTACCAGTATTGAGTTTAAAGTCAATTTTTTTTATTGCTTTTTTTTCTAGGGGCAAGATCAAGCGTTGGATTTATTAAAAGCTTTGCAATCTTTAAATATCAATTTGGAAATATTAACAAAGACACGTATTGGTATGACTGTGAATGAATTACGTAAAAGTAGTAAAGATGAAGAAGTAATTGCGTTGGCCAAAACTTTAATTAAAAATTGGAAACGTTTCTTAGCCGCTCCACCTTCAGGTGGTAAAGATTCAAATAAATCGAGTGCAGATAGTAAATCATCATCGGGCGGTAAATCTACATCTAGCTCTAGTAAAGATAAAGATAAGTCGTCATCAACCTCTTCATCAAAAGATAAAAAAGATGAGAAAAAATCGTCCTCATCTTCATCAACCAAAGATGAACGTAAGCCCATACAATCCTCATTTCCGGCATCATCAGGTATGACAGATGCGGTACGTTTAAAATGTCGCGAAATGTTATGTAATGCCTTGAAAGTAGGCGAAATTATTGAAGGTTGCCCAGAGCCCGAAGAAATGTCTATTGAATTGGAAGATGCCATCTATTTGGAATTCAGAAACACTGATATGAAATACAAAAATCGTATACGCTCCAGGGTGGCCAATTTAAAAGATCCCAAAAATACCACCTTACGTGGAAATTACATGTGTGGTGCTATAACCGCTCAGCAATTGGCTAAAATGACACCCGACGAAATGGCCAGTGATGAGATGAAAAAACTTAGGGAGAAATTTGTTAAAGAAGCTATTAATGATGCCCAATTGGCTACGGTGCAAGGCACTAAAACTGATCTGCTTAAGTGTGGTAAATGTAAGAAACGTAATTGTACCTACAATCAACTACAGACTCGTTCATCCGATGAACCTATGACCACTTTTGTTATGTGTAACGAGTGTGGTAATCGTTGGAAGTTTTGCTGAAATAATGAGCTGTGTGCAGCTTAAACCTTAACTACCATCAAAATAAACAATAACAACAACATTGTAATGATTTACATTATTTTATAATTACATTTTTATTAGGATTAAATTATTATTTTGTTTTTTTTTTTTAATTCTTTGAACTTAATTCCTATTTATGGGAAAACATTTTGTTTGTATTAAGATTGTAATTTTTTTTAACTATTCTATTCTCCTGCTACATGATTAAATAAGTGTAGTTTATTTTTTAAATTAGTTGTTTTCTTGAAACATTTAAAGAAATCGATTAACATTTATAATCTGAATATTGTAAAATTTTGTAGTTATAGTTAGTCCTTTATTTTTGGAGAAAAAAATCCTCATAAAGAAACACTGGTTTTATTGAATAAATAACCGGTATAAATGGGATTTTCAAAGTGTTAATTGGACTTAGTTTATAATCGATGCTAAAATACACAATAATAAAGATAAAGTTTCAATAAACCAATAAAGTTTATGGAAAACTTTTCAACATTAAATAAATTTGTTTTTTTTTTTTAATTATCAGGGAATATAGAAATAATCACCAAATAAACAATTCAAGATCCTTGAATTCGGTTGATTTTAGTAAATTAGAAGGTAGTAAAGAAAGGGAAGTTAATTTTTGGCTCAAAAAAAAAAAACTGGAAATCACTCGTATTAAATGGATTTTCGTGAAATCAAGTTTTTTTTTTCAAGTAAAATATTTTTCGAACATAAACACTAAAATCGTAAGAATTCAAGAACACCGTTTTTGCAAGGTTACTGTAAAAAATTTTGCGTTTTGAATTAGCAAACATAGACGAATTTTAAAAAATAAATGTTACGAATTACAGGACGTTAGTTGTTTTTTTTTTTTTACTGATAATTGTTTTGCATTTTGTCTGTAGTTAAACAGTTAAAAAAAACTGTAATTAAAGTTAAAAACAACTACTGTCATATAGTAGCTGTTTTTTAAATACAATACTTTTTAAAACCACTTTACCATTTTATGCTGGGCATGAATGTTTTCTTTAAAAATTAATCGAATTAAAGAAATCATACGCTGAAAGGGATTCAGTGACTTAACTTTGTTTTGATTTGAAACAAAAATGTAGTGATAAAAATTTTTAATTTAAAATTTTTTTTTTCGTTTCAGCCTAAGAAATTCGCACTCAAAAAAGTTTGTCTGCAGAATAAACTGAAAATTATAGTTAAAACAAAGATATATGCATTAAACAAAGGTGACAAAGGTAATTACTTAAAAAAAAACTAAAAAATCTTAAATGTTGCAAACAATTAACAAATCTAGTAAAAAAAAATAAGTAAAAAATTTTTTAATACAAAAATTTTGAAAAAAAAAACTGACAAAAATTGTTAAAAACTACAGTTTTTTACAGTTATTTTTAAGCAATTTTATAGCAAACAACTTTAAAAGATAAAGTTGGGCATGCGGACAATATTCTACGTAATGAATCAAATAACGTTAAAGAATTTTAATGAACGGGTCAATAAATATAGTGTAACAGTTTAATAGGTGTAATAAAAAGTGGGTCTGGGTTAAATACTTTTGGTAGTAACATATATCAGAACAAAATGACTATACTCTGTACCACATATCGTAGTTTAAGGGGCACGAGTTTTGGCCTTTTTCGAACTCTGTAAAAAACCAAAGAATATTTCTACAATCTATTTTATTATTTGTTTATTGATTCGAGGGCGGATTAATACAGGATGGTTGAAAAGTTCCTGCGCTCACCAAGAGATGACACTGCTAGCTCTAAACTTTTTTTTCTCAAGTTGGTATAACTGTCCTGAGAACACATGCAAAGTTGCAAATCATTCTGTCAATTCTTTCTTTGTTTACAAGCCATTTGAAGTTGACGTGTCATTGATTTTTTTTAATATGGAAAAAATTGAATATCATGCAGTCATTAGATTCTTTGATTTGAAGGGTTTAAACGCAAAGGAAATTTATGAACAATTGTTAGAAATGTATAAGGAGTCCTCACCTTCAAAACGCACCGTTGAATTTTGGGCTGGTGAATTTAAACGTTGTCGTACCAGCCTTAAAGACGATCCACGCGAAGGACGACCAAAAACTGCAACCACAGCAGAAATCATTGAGCAGGTACATAATATGGTTAGTGAAGATCCAATAATTTGGAGCGTTTTAAGCCGAATAAAATCGACTTCTTGCGTCGTTTTATAACTATGGATGAGACTTGGATCTACCACCATGATCCTAAATTGAAACAAGAACGTTTACAGTGGACTGAAGCTGGTTGTTCAGCTCCAAAGCAGGTGAAGTCACAACGATCAGCAAAGAAGGTTATGGCATCAGTTTTTTGGGATGCAAAAGGAATTCTGTTAATTGATTATCTTCAGAAAGGTAAAACAATCAACTCTGAATATTATTGCAGCCTTTTGGATCAGCTTGATGGAAAAATTCGTGAGAAAAGATCTGGTTTAAAGAAGAACAAAATCATTTTTCATCAAGAAAATGCACCTGCTCACAAAAGTGTTTTAACGATGGCTAAATTCAAAGAATTAAAGTACGAATTGCTTGAACATCCACCGTATTCACCAGATTTGGCTCCCAGTGACTACTGTCTCTTCAGTAATCTCCAACAATTCCTTCGTGGAAAGCAGTTTTCGTCGAATGAAGAGGCCATAGCAGCCGTAGATGGTTATTTTGCAGAGCTTCCGGAAAACCATTATAAGGATGGGATAAAATCATTGGAACAAGTGTATTGAGCTTCTAGGAGATTATATTGAATAAAAAAATATATTTCGTAACAAAAACAGTATTCTTTCATTTCGAGCGCAGGAACTTTTCAACCAACCTGTAAATCAGAACAAAATGACTATACTCTGTACCACAAATCGTAGAGTTTAAGGGGCACGAATTTTGGACTTTTTCGAACTCTGTAAAAAACCAAAGAATATTTTTCTATTTTATTTTTTGTTTATTGATTCAAGGGCGGATCAATAAGTCCGCGACTTTTTGAATGAAACACAGTTTTTGTTGCAAAAAAAAAAAATATATTTTTCAACATGATCTCCTTTTAGTTCAACGTTTCTCCAATTTTTGTATCTCTTCCAAAAAATAGGATTTTTCGAGGTCTATAAAATAGGCATTTGTTTGATCAATATTTTCATTGTTTGAGCTAAGTCTCTTTCCACCGAGCCATTTCTTTAGGTTTCGGGGCTAAATCCAAAGAATAGGGTGGATGAAAGAGCAATTCGTAGCCTAATTCATCGTTTTTTGCCATGAGAACTAAGTTGTCACACGATTACGTTTATGGTCAATTGAGAGCAAACGCGGCACCCATATTGCAGATAGCTTTCTTAAATCCAACTGTTAATTTAAAATCGAAACCACACCGCCATATGAAATGCCTATGGCATCAACAATCCCACGCACTTTTACTCTTCGATCGGCCAACACCATATCGTGTATTTTTTCGACATTTTCGGGTGTATTGACCTCAATTGGCCGTCCAGAACGTTCAGCGTCATTTGTACTTGTGCGGCCACAACGAAAATCAGTAAACCACTTTTTTACCATTGATGAATCAGCAGTGATGCATCAGCAGTGATGCTTTAGGAGTTATGCATCAGCAGTGATGCATCAGCAGTTATACATACTAAAATTTGAAGTTTTGACTTGAGTGAGCGTCTAACCATAAAATCATGTATGGAATGTTCCTATCAAATTGGTAGGTAGAACTTGAGATATCATGCACACAGCCTAAAAAAATAGTTTCGGTGAAAACGCGTTTAAAGTTTTGAGACTAGTCGAAAGGCTTTAGATGTCGCGTCACTATAGTTAAAAATAAAAAAATTAAATTTTTTTAAATTTCTATATTAAAAAAGCAGGGACTGAATCGCTGAAAAATGGATTTAGGTTCGGGTTAACCGAAAAAAAAGTTCGGTTTCGGTTCGGGTTCAACATTTAAAAAAAGTACAAATATTTTATTAATAGGAAATTTATTTATTTTTCAAAGAAATTTTCGTTAAATTTTAAAATTAATATTTTATTTAAGTTTTCTTCTTTTAAATTTGTTCTTTGTGTCGACAAAATTAATTTCAAGACTGAAAAGTCCCTGCCATTTGAAAAAATTTTCTTTTGAAAATCGTTCCTTCTTCTTTAGAATTTGTTCGAGCATATGTTCATCATTTTCTAAAGAACAAGATATTGATTCTCTCATAAAATTCTCTTCTTTTCTTTCCTTTAGCAAATTTTTGAAAATTTTAATTGTTTTTAAAATATGTTTTTCAACATCTTCGGGACTTATAGCATTAACTTAAATCTGCTATCTAGATATAATGCTGCATTCAAAAATGGATTATTAATAAAGTAGCTTTCTCTTTTTTATAATATTTAAATATAATTCTTAAGAAAATGAGTAGGTTTTGTCATATTTTGTTAGCTCTAATTTAAAACTAAGCCAGATTCTAAAAAATCGCCTAAAGTCATAAGTTCATCTTGTAGTTTCAGCGTTAATTTTTAACAGTTGCAAAAACTTCAACGAACTCTTCACAAATATTCCAAATATAATCATTCATAGTTAATGCAGCATCCAGTAATTCCGAACAAAAACTTCTGTATTCCAATAAGACTTGAACCATGTCATAACTGGATTACATCTATTTTGACATGGTGTTTCCATCTAGTTTGGCTTTTTTTAAGTTTAGCTTTTTAGCTAAAGAAGAAATTTTTGGTGTTCGCCATTTTTTTTTTTTTTGCAAATAGTTCTGAATTATTTGCTTAAAAGGACTAGATATAGTGTCGAGTAAATCAAACTGAAGTGCAAAAAATTTAATCTTTTTTTTATGATTTTTATATCAAACATTTCTCACTCCATAAACAGCAAGAATAATTTTTTATATTTTTGAACCCGAACCTGGTTAAATTTTTGGCTTCAGCGGGTTCGGCTTCAAAGATTTTATAAACAGTGAACCTGAACCCGTTTGGGTTTGGGCTCGGTTTCAGTTCCTGCTAAAAAGTCTAAATTCCCATTGCTCCAATATCAGAAAGTAAGTCTCTTTCCACCGAGCCATTTCTTTAGGTTTCGGGGCTAAATCCAAAGAATAGGGTGGATGAAAGAGCAATTCGTAGCCTAATTCATCGTTTTGTATAGGGATTGGCGATTATGAACTGTCTGTCTGTTAGGACAAATATTCTAGTTTTCGAATTGATACGTCACATGAATATTGAATTGACAGTTTCCGAGATAAATTCAAAATCGTGCATTTTTCAGGTTATTTCGGTTTTTTTGTGGTCTCAAATTTGTATATCTCTAACTTTTGGCTTTCCAGCCGAGTCGGGTGCCCAAAAGTTAATCCACTAGTATTATCTGCTTGATAAATAAAATTAAATGTCAAAATAAAAAATGTTAATAACGACTACTGATTACTATATAGACAACTGTCGTGTAGTAACTGTCAACATTTTTTGAGTGTAAATATTCAACCAGTCATTTAGAAATGAAAACCAAATTAAGCACTGAATTCTTTAAAAGCTCTTTTTTATGTTCATGTACAAATCTTAATTTATATTCATGTAAAAATCTATTTTTTTTATTAAATTTTTAAGTATTTTAAAAATTTGTCTCTATAACATTGAGTTAATCGATTAAATTTTATGCTAAATAATCGGTTTTTGTTCAAACACTTGTTGCATCATTATTTTATGCCGGCTCAAAGAAAATACATCAACCACTCTTTAACAACTTTATTACCACACTAGCGCTCACTTATACCAACAAACGATCTATTTGGTACAAAAAATCGAGTCGAATAGAGTACAAATAAAAAAAAAATAAGAAGAACTAACGCAAAATAACAGATAATAATAACCACACAAAGTGCGAGCAAACAAAATTGTACGTTATGGTTTAGTACGAGTTTACCTGTCGTCGTGTTAAGTTGTATTTAACGGAAAAATACTAAATAGTAAACCATACAAAACGGGAAACAATAGTGGTGAGCAAACAGAAGAATAACAAGAATTATAAAATTAAAAGAAAAAGGTGTAGATACTCAAAGCAAAAGCGGTTATTTATTAAATGGAATAAAAAAAGTGTATACGCAGAAAATAACTGAAGTGAAAATAAATTTATGGTAGTTAATAAAACAACAACGAAAAAAACCCTCCAACAAGTGTGTTATCTAAAAAAAAATATTCATAATAATTGTGGAAAATTGCAGCAATAAGAAAATATAACCAGGAAGTGCATACATATTTAAGAGCAACCTGTTGAAAAATATATGAATTGACCTATTTTTATGTAACCTGTTTTATAAAAGTCATAAATATTAAGAAGAAGAATCTGGGATTAACCGTTTCTTTTTTTTTCTCATCTCATCTCAATAACACTTTTTAATCATATCTCAATAACAACAACAAAAACAACAAATTTAACAACCTTTTGATTGCAATAAGTGATAATTATTAACATGAATTGACAAAATGTTGTTAACAAAAAAAAAAGTTAATTTTCAAAGCTAATTATGGTTAAAAATGATTAAATAAACATAATTAACACTTTTTCTAATATGTAGTAATTGCTAAAGTGAGATGTAAAGATGTTTTTAAAAGAAAAGAGGGAGAGAGATAGTTACAGATGGAAAGAGAAAGAGGGAGTGCATTCACCTTATTGCCAAAGACTGGAGAAAATAATAGAACCTAATAAATACTAAAACACAACAAGTAGTAAAAATATTTAGTTCAAAAGAAATTCTAGGTTTTACAACATATAGAACAAGTTAGAGATGTTAATAGAAGAGATAGAGAGAAAGAGCTTGAGAGTAACAATTGTAATGGCAAAATAAAAAAAAATAATAATAACAATCATTAAGTACCCGCATTATTAGGTGTTTTCAAAAATATATTATTGCAAATTATAATTTCAATCTGCCTTATTATCAAATAATTAGCCTTATTATCGAATAATTTCCGAAGTTTTTGTAAAAAAAAACGTGCGAGTGGGGTTGATGGGGATTTTCATAATTTTGCCAAGTACGTTTGTGTTTAATTTCTGGGTTTTGCTACACTCCAAAAAAAAGTCAGTTGTTTGTATAGTAATTAGCAGTTGTTTATATTAACTGTAATTACCAGTTGTATTTTTATGAAAAAAATACCAAACAACTATTATGATAGTTATTCAAGAAACAACTAGTAAAAAGGCCCGGTATTTCGTAACAGTTGCTTAAAGCAGCTATTTTAAATATTTTAATAAACAACTAAAAAACAGTTTTTTTTGCAATAAATAGTAAAATTTTGTTAGTTATTTAAAAAAAAAAATAGACTCACAATATATTTACCAGGGACCCGAAATAACTGTTATTATTTTTTAAATATGCAATAGGTTATGGAAAAAATAACTGAAAAAATTGGTCCTGTAATAATAATTAAAAATTACCCAGAAAATTATGGTACTGCCATAAACATAATGAAAGATTATTATTTTTTTGGTCTTTGATAGCCACTGTGAAAGATTATTAAAATCGTGATAAATTATTATTTCAGGATTTTTTTAAATATTGGTTATAACAGTTATGTCCCTGATATTTGCCATTCATAGAAATATATTTTTAAACTATTTGAATCAGTCATTCAAAAAACAAACTATACAAATTTACAGACATTCTGTAGGAGTTGATATTTTCTGTTGAATGTAAAATTTTGTGTTTTCTGTTTCTAAAAGTAGAAATTCATATAATTAATTTTTGTTTTTTTTACCAAAATAGTTTGTTTATATACAAAATTATTTCAATAAAAATTACAAAAAAATTTTCAAATATGATACACACATAGAAAATAAAAATATATAAATCTGTGTGTGTGTGTTGTGTTTTGTAAAATTACATACAAATAAAAAAAAAATTCAACTTGAAAAACAAACCACAAATATCATTTTTTCCTACGTTTTGTCAGTTAAAAATTTATGGTTATTTTAAACGACTTTCGATTGCTTTTACTACTTATGTCGATTATTACACAATTATTGAAAATTAACAACAAAATGGGCTAAAGATAATGAAAAATCAGTAGTCCTCTATTTGATTGTATTTTCGATTAAGTTAATATGTGTTTTAAATTATTTTTAGCGAAATAATATTGTGAGTCTATATTTCGTTTAAAATAATAAAATAAACAAAAAATTGGATTGTATCTCCAAAGTATAAAAACGGATTTAAATTTTGAATTGAATTGAAATTTTAAATAGGTTTAAGTTCAAAAAATATCAAAATTCTGTTGTTTTATAAAACATCTTTCTCAGACCATTTTTGTAAATAAAAAAAAATTATTTTAAAAAAGCACCAACAATGGAAATACAAACATCTTTTTATATTTTTTTTAACTGCTCTTTTCATAATTATAAAAAATTTATATAAACAATAACAATTTCCAAACATATCAAATAAAAAATTGTTTGGAAATCAAATTTGAATTTAAGTAAATATTTATAATAATTTAAAAATGTGTGATAATTTTTCTGTTACATTTTGTTTATAAGAAAAAAATGTTTTTTTTTTATTAAACAAAATTAACTGTAAAGTCAGTAGTAGTTTTTCACCAAATTTTCTAAGTTGTTTCAAAATTTGTCACGTGATATATTTTTAATTTTTATCAGGCTAGAGATCATTATTTAATGTTACTTACGAATAATAAACACTATTTTTTTTATTAAATGGAAAAAATTGTTAGGATCAGGGCTAATTTAACGATTTTGTTAGTTATTTTTACTGCATTTTTAAGTGATTTTTTAACCATTAAAAATAAATACATTTTAAGTTATGTTTAAAAGAAATAATACCTTTGTCGGCTTATTAACTACGTAAACCTTTGTTTTAACTGTCATCTTTAGAAGAATCTTCCCACAAACTTTTTTGAGTATTCAATGTCAAAATTTTTCTAGTCTTGTGACCCACGCAAGTTTATATTTATAGGGCCAGAAATTTGTTTTAGGAACTTTTTATCCTATTCTATATATATCTTCAAATACCTTTCATTTGATACTCAATTTTAGTTTCTTTGAAACAAATATAAAAGAAAATTTTAACAGGGTCAATTTTAACCCTTCTTCTTAACCTTTATATTTGAGATTGGTCCGCTAAAAAGGAATACTTGTATATTTTGTTTTCCCCTCTTTCACATATCCAAATTTTCAACCCAAGTAAAAAATATTAGATCTGATAAGCTCTGTTTAGATCTAATTGGGTATAAGTGAACCTAATTATGTCTGATGCCAAATCTGATCATATTAGACAAGATATGGCACTTTGTGGCCAGATTCGATTAGATCTAGTACCAAATATATTGATATCTGTAGGGATCTGGAAAATTTGATAATTTTTGTGGACAAATATGAGTACATCTGACCATATAGTATCATATTTGGTGCCGGATTTGTTCATATCTGATACCAGAGTTGTTTGAAATATACCAAATATTTTTAAAGTGTAAAAACAAAATTTTTAAAATGTTGACATATTAATTTAAATACGAAAAAAGTTAATTTTAACTAGTCTGATATTTACTTAAATAAGATTTATGCTTAATTTAAAAATAATGGTAAAAAAATTAGATGTTGATGAAAATATGATTTTTTTTCTCTGTGTAGTTTTATTTATATTTTATTAATTTTATTATTATATTTAAAATAACATCTCTTTTTTTCTTATGGACATTTTTGAATTAACCTTTAACTATGAAGGTGAAATTTTTGGAAATTGTCCAAATTTTACCCCTTTTAATTTTACTAAAAAAAATTTGAAATCATTTTTATAATTATATGTAAACGGGCCAGAAAACGGATTTTAAGGGACATCGAAACTGATTCGAATCCGTTTAAAAACCGTCAATGACGGACCGTTTACGGACCGGATATATCGGATGAAAAACGGAGTTATCCGTTAAAAGTCCGTCAATGACGGACCGTTTACGAACCGGATATATCGGATGAAAAACGGAGTTGTCCGTTAATATACCGTCAGTGACGGATCGTTTACGGATCCGTATTCGATCCGCATTCGTTCCGTTTTTTCAACAAAAATCGGATTTGTGTAAAGGCATATTATTTTAATTGTTAATAGCAAATTTTTGTTTTTTTCTTTAAATTTATTAACAAAAATATTTTAATTAAAATAACAAAACTTATAAACTAAATCCAACAAATACCAAAAAAATACCATATTTATCTCCTGCACAATTACCATCTACCTTCACTGCGACTGTGGCCCATTGAAAATCATGAAAAAAATAAAACAAATATTTAATTTTGGTTTTAAATTGTGGTACTTACGATATGATGAAGCAATGCAAATTTGCAAATTTTTTCACAAAATTATTTTAAGCTGTCGGGCAATATTTTTAATTGCAAATCAACATAATTTTGCACACATCATCGTAAAACTTGTTTTCAATTTCATAAATATTTACCTGAGGGATATTTAAGTATTCGTTTTTTATTACTAAGCAAATCCAAAAGCAACGGAAAAAAAACTGATGAAAAACAGTGACTGTACAGAAACGGATACACCAAAACCGAGTAAAATCGTATTGTTTTCGAAAATTCAATTATACGGTCCGTTAATGTTCCGTTTACGTACAAGCTTTGACGGTACGTATTTTCGGACCGTAAACGTACAGTAGAAGCCGGATTCATAAATCCGTACGTATCGGAGAGTCCGTAAAAATGTTTCTTGGGTTGGTTTGATTTCAAATGTGTTCCTATTTAATTTGTTGCTTCTGCTTGATTTTTAAAATAAAATAAGGTTAGGTTTTACTACTATTTTAGAAAAATTTGTTTCTCATATACAGAGTATGTCTCAAAATTTTTTACAAACACCTAATATTGTTTCACATATTCATAGTATCTAAAACATTGTAACATTTACACGTTTGCCGCAAAAGAAACTTACCAGACATTGACAAAGTATAAATATTTCATAAGAAACCTAAAGAATTAAAATAATACTTGTAAATACAACACGGTTATAGTCACAAAATATAAAATATTCGCAAAAATAATGCCAGGTGCAATTACCTGTTTACAAACTCTGGAGGAACATGCAACAGAAGAGGCAAAAATGCAATAGCAACTAAAAAAAAAAAAGTTAAGAATCAAGTGCGTTCGTTGAAACGTTGCATGCCACATATAAAAAAAAATATATATACAATTAATAAAATATAATTTTCAATACCGGTTGTTTTGAAAAGAAAAAAAATATTTATATATATATAAAGAAAAACTAGTTATTGTTTAACATAAAAACGCAAAATTAAATGGAAAAATAAAGCAAAAAAAAAAATTAATTATAAACGGGATTTATATAAAAAAAATATTAAAACAATAAAAATAATAAAATATTTTATAAAAAAAAAATTTTAATTAAATTATAATAATTCTACAAAATATAAATTTTAAATTTCGTTTTTAGTTATTGACAAGTGGATTTTTTTTGTTCAATTAAATACTAAATTTTGGAAAATTTACGGATATCAATCATAATTAAAAAAAAAATAAACAAAAAGTGGTGAGTAATAAATATGTATATAAAAAAGTATTTTATTAAATTGTTTAGATTTTATTTAGAATTTGGCAGATTTGAGAAAATAGAAAACAATAATTTTCAATAAATGACCTAAGTGGGCCTCAGACTTATTCTGATTCACCTCCCACAACATCTAAGAGGTTGAACCGGCTTATATATTAACCACTTAAAGGAAAATCGTTAGGCATTGAGTTTTTTTTATTTTAAATATTACTATTTAATTATAATCTCGCACCTGAGAAATTCTAAATATAATTTAAACTTCAGAGATCAACATATTAAATTATTAAGATTTATTTTTAATTAAATTATAAAATTTTAACATAACAATGGATTCTTTTTTTAAGCTAATCTGTTTTAACATACATTATCACTAAAGTGAAATTTTTGTTTTATTTAACAAAAGATTTATGTTTTCTAAAAATTTGTTAAAATTTTAACAAGGTATTTTTATTTATAAATACTTTTTATGTCACTATTTATTAAAAAATTCTCAATGAATTTCTTTCATATTATTCAATACTTTTTTTTTTTAAAAAACCCCATTGTCTAAATTAAGCTTTGGTTATCTTTTTTATTTATTTTTTTCATTTTTCTTTATATTCCTTCTCATTGTGATCATGAGATTTAACTTTAAACATCATTATTTTATATATTTTTTTAACATCATTGACTTAAATTCAGTATAAACCGGCTTTTATATTAGAAATTTCTTTATTTTTTTTATAAATTTTTCTCTTTTATTTTGTTGATTTTACTGTTTAATTTCTCTCTTTGTTTAACCATTTGGCGACCACAGACAAGTATGCTTGCCAAAAGGGGTTTTGTCACATAATAGTCTTCGTTAAAAATGGAGTGAATGACTTTGAGATGTATATTGTAAATGTTTAAAGTTGGTTTAAAATTATCCCTTATGTAGCTCCCGGTCTAAATTAAAAATAAATAAAATACAAAAAAATTGTTTATTGCCGAGCTTATGTTAAGGGTATGAGAACACGTTTTATGCTTTCATATTTTTCATAAATTTCAAGGCAAAAGATTGTTCTAGGATTACAAATAAATACTCTTGTAAAATTTAATTTTCTTTTAATATTTTTTTCTTATAATTTGTTAAAATTCATTTAATAATTATTTTAGTTTTCTTCGATCTTCTCTATTCACTCAATATTCCTTATCGAGCTAAAGATCCTTTATTTATAAAAAATTTAATTATAAATATTTATAATTAAATTTTTTATAAATAAAGGATCTTTAGCTTTATAAAAAATTTAATTATAAATATTTATAATTAAATTTTTTATAAATAAAGGATCTTTAGCTCGATAAGGAATATTGAATAAAATTTATTTAATTCTTTTAAATTTTTTATTATTTATCGTATGTTCTCATATTTTTCATAAATTTCAGGGCAGAAGATTGTTCTTTTATTACTATTAAAGGCCTTTCTAAAGTTTAAATTTTTTTTTATATTTTTTCCTTTCATTTTGTTAAAATTCATTTAAATTTTATATTTTTTTTTTTTTGTTTTTCCTTTATTTTGCTATTTTTGTTCCTTTTTGGCGTCTTGTTTATAATTGTCAAACAAAAATGCCAGCTGAGTTTCTTATTTTATCTTTTTATCTTAGCAATAATAGTTTTTGCATATTGCCGAAGAACTATTGTGACATATATTGCCGGCAATAAATATGTACGAAATCGTGTGGTCCACACAAGAGATAACATAACTTTAACGTTTGCTGTAATATATGTCTATATATTTATATTCAGTATAGACTGCGGGTAGGGCTTAAAGAAAACTAGACACACTTAAAAAAAAAGTTTGTAGAAAAATTTGTAAACGGCTTTCAATCCCACTTTACTATTTTTGTACCGATTTTTAGTAAAAAAAATTTTACTAATTTTAAAAAAGTGGATATTGAACGAAATGTTGTTTCTAATAATTAAAACTTATACATACTAACTTAAATTGCCTTAAAATAGCATCCACTTAAAATAGCAACTGAAACTTTTTAAGTTCTGAAAATCAGCCCTTAATATAATTAAAATTTGTTCTTAACAACCAACAAAAAATTTTTTTTTTATATTTATCATCCTTTATTCGATCTTCAATATTATATTATTCCTTCAAATCGAGTTAAAGACCTTTTTACAAAAAATAATAATGATTATTTATTATTTTCTTCCAATATTTCGTCTCTACATTGGGTGTCTTCTTCAGGGAAATTATATAATTTTTTCAACAATTAAAACTTATATGTATATAAAATTTTTTAAAAAAGGTGGGAAATCAAACAATTGCATCTAAAAATAATTGAGTTAATTTGTGTATTTTAATATATATATTTTTTTTAAATTAAAATTTAACTATATTTCACAATTCATAGAGTTTACAGGAATTTACTAAAATTTAGTAGCGCTTACTAATTTTTTATACTAATTTGATTGTACTAATATTAATAATATTTAGTAATTTTTTATGCTGATTTAGCAACCCGATTTCAAATTCCACTTTACCAAAAGTCATTGTACTTCACGTCAGCAGGCATGTGTTGCTAAGATTAACAAAAAAATACCACTGGGCTTAAATTAGCAAAATTTCCCGTAATAGCAAAAATTTCAATAGCCATTACAGAGACTTTTGTTTGATGAGTGCACACAGAGAATAAAAGTGATATTCAAATCTATAGATCTTTTGAATTGAAATGTTTTTTTAATTAAAGTATGAATTTTTTTATTTTTTCGTATTTAAATTAATATTTCAACAATTAAGATTTTGTGTTCGCATTTTTAATTAATTATATTTAAATTAAAAATCAAATGAACTAAGTTTAATTTTAAAGCTGTGTCTAATTAATTTAATATTATTTCTATTTGATTTAAAAACAATTTTTTTCTGTGTGTTTTTTCTAAATGAATTGAGGGGCAAGGCATGGGAAGGAACAAGCTTATTTTTTTACAAACGTTTTAAAATAAAGCATGAATCTTATTAAAGCAAATATGATTCTACTTAAAATAAAATTTGTCGTATTTGAATTAATTTTTAAATATTTTAGATTTTGGGGTTTTTTTATCATTTTAATTAAAAACATTTTTATGTATTTAAATTAATATTCAATAGATTTTAGAATTTGTGCTTGCATTTTAAAAATACACAGAGAAAACAGATTTATTGTAACAACCAAAGCGAATCGTTTGTCGCAATCAAAATTTAGTTAATGCAATAGAATTTGGGTTCAAACCAAATATTTCAATTATTTCAGGAAAGCATTTGGTTGGGACAACTAAATAATTCGGTTGCTCCAATTAAAATATTCATTTGGCAAGAAATTCGATTGTCTAAATGAATCTGCTTTTTTTGTGTAAGTATAAACATATTTAAATTAAAAGGAAAATAAATTAATTCTTGTTTCTGCTTTATTCTAAATTATTTTCCTATAAAAATCGCTTCAACAAAAATTTCAAATCGTTTCTGCCGGAAAATATCTGGTCATCAAAGGGTTAAGTGGATTTTTTTCATGAGTGTTAAATTAAAAAAAAATATACATATTTATTTTTTAATTTAACTTTGTCTATTTTTGTTACTGTCAACATCATTAGGCCCAACGGTCAGCCATGTGAAGTTTTAATTGTTTTTTAATCGTTGATTCTTTTTTTAAATATTTCTTATAACTTTTAGTTTTGAGTTGAAAATATGTAAAAAAAAACTTTAACAAGTTTTAAAATATATTCTAAAATTGGATTACAAAATGATTTTAAAATGTAAATGACATTATGTTGATCAAATATCGTTAACAAAATAACTTTAATTAAAGAACGTTAAATGCATCCAGTAAAATATGTTCCAGTAATTAGTGCTGGAATAAAAGAGGGTAGTGGGTATCAAGTATCCGTGTACTCGATAGCAAAAAGTATCAACTCGATATTTATGTATGCTCAGAATTTTTGTTATTTCTGTAAAAAAAAAAGAAAAAATAGGATATTTGAGTTGACTAACTACATGTCTACACAAGACATTAAATCAATGTTAAAACATGAAAAATACATGCAAAACAATAATGAATAATTTTTAGTGTTTTAACGTTAACTTTATGTCTTGTAAAGACTTCAAGTAAGTTACATCCAAATTGGCTTGTAAGCAGATATTTTCTATAAAAAACTTAAAGATTTTTAATTTTTACCTCGGTTTCCATAAGAGATAAGGATTATTTTTTTCTCACTGGATGTTCTTATTCTCTCATTTTTTCTTACTAATGTTTCAAAAGCAAAAATCGTCGGCCGAGCAGTTAAAAAGGGCTAAATTAAAAAAATTACCAATTTTTGTGTTTTTCAGTTTATTTTATTTAAAAATTTGTAATTTTTAGAGATCGATCTTACGTTTAAATGTAAAAAATACATATTTGATAAAAAATATTACTCAAAATTCGATAAAATGTTCGTTTTCCAACAAAATCGAATTTCTTCTTCATCTTGGGGTCATAAAATTGTGTTTATATAATACTTGGACTTTTCGTCAGTTTGGTTTGAACTAATTTTTGCCGTAATACTTAACGGTATTTTGTAATTTGAGCAACGTGTATTGCTTATTTTTAAGCCATATTTTATATGGATTAAACAATTTAATGCTTGCCATACACGTTACAACGTAGGAGCAACTCTCTTAGTAATCAAGTTGGGCGTTTTGCACACAAAAGACAATTTTTTGTACAATCTCAATGCCTCGTCGGATTAGTTTCCCAAGATTTTCTATATTTTTAGTTGTAACATAAATTTAAAGGGGATTTCTGTAAAAATAGTTACACTAGAAATTTATGAAAGAAAAATTCAAACGATTGTCAAAAATTATTATGTAAAGTACCAACAAATAAAGTTGCCAGATTATGGACAAAACTAACAAATCATCCAAAAAGAGCTAAAAGGGCTAAAAAATGTAACAAAAATAGCTATTTTAGCTTTTAAAAAAAAATAAAAGGGTCAAGTGAAAAAAGTGCGCGTTGAAAGCAATCAAAAAGGACTGAATATAGCCCGAAAAGGTTAAATTGGCATCGCTGAATGCTGCCACATGTTTACAAAGGCATTTCAATTTTGTAAACAAAAAACATATGTTTTAAATTTTTTATTACGAATTGTTGAAAAAATATAAAAATAATTGATAAAATTGTAAATAAAAACATTAAAATATAAAAAATACGAAAGAAAATAAATTTAATGTACTATTTTTAAGTCTTCAAATTGATTAAATACAAATTCTAAAAAAATGTTAACCTAAAATGACAAGTTTCAGTTTTCCGGATTATTTTGTTTCTTTTTGCCCCTGACACGGTTAAAGATTTCATTTCCTTAAGCGGAAATTTTAACCAATCTGCTTAAAAAACCTTCCCCCTGAAAAAAAAATTCGAAGAATAATTTAATATTTTTAAACGCTTTTTAATAGAATTACACACGTAAACGGAACGTGAAAAATAGCATACGGAAATACAACGAAAAATATCCCTTCTAATCAATTTAACAATACAATTATTGTTTGTGTTTTTTTTTTTTTTTTGTTTTAAATTATTCAAACATTTTCTTTTTCAAGCACGTTTTGTCACACAAAAACAAAAATTCACCTTTTGGCCAGGGTTTCTTTTAAAATGTAAACAAAATAAGGTGAACAATAAAAGTTTGTAAAAAGATAAAACTTTGTAGTGATGGAATACTAAAGAAATTTTTTAAAATATCAAATAATACATATTTATGTAAGTAGTATGAAACATGTTTAAGCATATAATTAAACGCTTAAAAACATATAATTTGTATTTGAATTAACTTTGTAAATGTCAATTTAAAATTTCGTTTTCATTTGAACATTTTAAAGATTTCAATTAAAGATATACAAAAACACTTATAATTTTTACAGTTTGTTTTGAAATTGTTTTTTATTACAGTGATCTTTTTTGATGAACTCTATGAATGTGGTGGTGACTGATTTTTATTATGGAAAATCTGTGTTTTTTTTTTCTTTTAATATTTTATCATTTTTTTTTTCTACCATTTTGATGGAAGGTATGTCATTAGTGAAAGTTGTTTTGAAAATGACAACGAAAACGTCAAAGAAAAAGAAGATACACTTTTCAAATGTTATGGGTTTTTGTTTTGAAAAACAATTTTTTTTTACAGAAAATTTGCAATTTTGTCTTACTAACATTTTATTATCAATGTCATGAGAGTTTTTTTTTGCCATTTGTTTTTTTTGTATCTTCTTAAAAATGCTCATTCAATTTGTACTTTGACGTTTATTAGTATTAGATATGAATAATTAGCAAACAACTTTTTTGTATTTTTTTTTTATAATAAACCTGTTAATTATATATTTTTTGTAATTTACTTTATTAGTAGTTAAAAAAGATGATATCATGTACACGTGAATTTTTTGCAAAGAAAAAAAAAGTTTTATTTTGGCCAACTAATTTTTGAAATAGTTGGTAACACTATAATGCGTTTTCTCATCCGTAAAATGTTGGCAATTTCCCGCCTTTGTTTCATAAAAAACACGCGAACAATTATAGAAATTAGTATTTAAGTTGGTGATTTATTAATTTAAATGGTTGGCAACACTTTTAAAGACAGTTCTCATACTTAACGTGACCAACTAATACAATGATAGGAAAATAAATAAAAACAAAAATCATAGTCCCGCACTAAAGTCGGCTTTTTTTTAAAAACGACTTTAAATTAAAAACCTGTTATTATCTTGTTTGCTATTATAGTCAGAATTAAAGCCAGTTTTAAGTTGAACCGGTATCACATCAAATGTACCAAATGCCCGCATACATTTTTTACTAAAAAATAAACAAGTGTCAGCATTGATCAGCTGAAAAAAGGAAAAGTGAGTAAATAAAGAATTGCAAAGGCAAAATGTAAAATAGGAAAAAATTTATAAAAAAGGACAGAAAAGTGTATTTTTTTTAAATAAAAATTTATTAAATTAATAAATATTATGAAGAATCCCTTATTTATTGATATAATTTTTTTTTTTCAATATTTTGCAATTCAAACATTTTTTTCACAAAAATTTTCTTGGTGGAAAACAGAGAACTGCAAATGCTGATTGCAAAACGTTCATACGCAATCAACACAAGAATAAATATGTGTTTGCGTTCAAACGTTAAATATACTCCAACACACATATTTGTTGATGATTATATCAATCAAACGACGTGCAAATTAATCATCGGTCGTTTTTATACCATTGATTTTATTCTGTTCGTTTGAGTCAACAATAATTATTTTGATGTAGAATAAATCAGAAAAAGCAATAAATAAAGCGTATGTGTGTATTCATAATTAAAACAAAATAGTTTCCTATCTATAAAAAGGGGGTGGTTCTGTAGAAACATATTTCATAAATTAGAGTGGGTCTAAAATCCGTTTTTTTAGAATTTTTATTAGTAATACCAAAAATTTTGTTTTTTGTGAAAATTTTTTTTTTAATTTAGGTCGATATCTCAGGCTCTCCCAATCCGGTTAAAGTTAAATATTGCCTAATTTTCCAATCAAAATAAAAGAAAAAAAAAATTGGACAATATTTAAAATTTTCCGGATTAGGCAAGCCTGATTTATCGACCAAAATTTTTTTTCCAAAAATATATTTTTATTTCACAAAGAAGAATATTTTTAGTATTGTATTACTAATAAAAATTCGAAAAAAGCGGATTTAAGTACCACCCTAATGTACACAATATCATTTATGAAATGTGTTTCTATTTTGTTTTGATTATGATTACACTCATACGCGTTGTTTGTTGTTTTTTCTGATTTATTCAACCCTGACTTTTTGTTGTGTGATTACATTTGCATAAAACATAATCGACAGATGATTCACACTGATCCCAATTACGTGTTCAGTAACATATGCTGATTTTATTCTACAGTGAATTTTGTTGAATTATTAAATGTGAACAAGAATTTTTGTGTATGATTAAATCAAGAAAAAAGTTGATTTTGCAGTTCTCTGGTGGAAAACAGCTGTTGTAAGTGTTGTTGAATTTGATAAAACCAACTTCAGCTAGTTTTAATTTTAAAGCAGACTTTAACGGTGAGTATACACTCACCAAAAAAGTCTGTAATGGCAACTGAAAATTTTGCTGTTATTACGGGAAATATTGCTAATTTGAGCCCAGCGGTATTTTTTTTTTGCTAATCCTAGCAACACATGTCTGTTGACGTGTAGTACAATGAAATAAGTAGAAAAGTAAGTAGCCGCTACTAAATTTCAGTAAACTATGTGTAAAGTTAAATTTAAAATCGGTTTGCTAAAATCAGCAAAAAAAATTACTAAATATTAGTACAATCTCAAATTAGTGTACAAAATTAGTAAGTGCTACTAAATTTTAGTAAATTGCTGTAAACTAAATGAATTGTAAAATATAGCAAAATTTTAATTTATAAAAAAAATTTATTAAAATGCTCAAATTATCTGAATTATTTTAAATACACTTGTTATAATTTAATTTGCTAATTCCTTTTGAAATACAAATTAATATATTTTTTTTTTCGAGCAACATTTTTTATTTTATTTATTTATTTTTTTTTAAATATTTTAGACAAAATTAAAAAAAATCGAAGACTTAAAAAATGGTTAAAACATAAGCAAATGTTTAATTTGCTAATTTTTGTTTTGAAAAATATTTATAGTAAATTTTTTGGATTTTAAGGTAAAATTTAAACTGTTTTAAGGGCTGCTTTTTAGTACTTAAAATAGGATGTTCTATTTTTGGACAGGAGTCGGTTGTGAAAAGTATTTTCACACTCTGATCCATTTTTTTTCAACCTATGAAGCATTTTAAGTTTGTAAGTATAAGTTTTAATTATTAGAAATGAAATTTCCTTAAATATCCACTTTTTTAAAACGAGTAATTTTTTTTTTGATAATTTTATTGGTTTTCAAAAATTTGTAAAATGATTTCTGAAGTTAGCAACAAAAATTTCTAAATATTCTGTAATTTGTAAAATGTAAATAGCAAAAAAGTTTACTTAATAATAAAATAATAATAATAATTTTTTTACTAAATAGTAAAATGATAATAATAATACTTTTTTTTACTAAATAGTAAAGCGGGATTGAAAACCGTTTACAGATTTTGCTACTAACTTTTTTTCTGAGTGTACTTTTGAAAAAAGTCGACCTTAGAACTGTTAAAGTATACTTTATTTTTGACTATGATTATGCGCCTATGTTTTAAAGCAGAGTAAAGGTGTTCGTGCTGACAACTTAATTTGTACTCAGTCGGTTGCGGTAAGAGATTTTTTCGCTGAAAATCTATTAGCAGATTTTTTATGTTAAACAGAAATAATTTATATTCACAATTGAGTTTTCATGTTCTTAAAGAATTCGAAAGTAACACCCGCACAATGAAATGGCGATCATGGCGCAAAGACGCTTGAAATTCTCCTGAGCAGTTTCCCATTGAAAAAAGTAATGAATGGAAAAGTTTAGGTCTCTTAAAATTTTCCATACAAATTGGTGTATTTTAGCACAATTTCATAGGAGCTTCGGGTAAAAAAATATTTTCTCATATATTTCACCAGTCGCTTAGAGGTGAATAATATTTTGTATTCACCACAAAAATTGTTTTTCAATCAAATTTTTTTCCCCACCACAAAAATTGTTTCACCTTAAACGATTTTTTTTTACCTACTTAGCTTCTAAATTTGTTACAAAAACACTGTGGAGGACAAAAATGAACAAGTTTGTACTGCGGTGGTACTATTTTGACTCATTTGGTACTACTATTTACGACAACTTTTCTGAGCCCCTTCATTTTAAACAAACATATTTTGATAATATTTCAAAAAATTTTGGAAAACTGTTGCAAACTTTCAGGTGCGCCATAAACAGTTGTAGTTGGTTCCATTATGTTAACATCCAAGTTTCTGTAATAACTCGCCTATTCTTTAAAACAAAAAAAATGTATATTGTAATGCTTCAGTTAATTTTATAGTTATTGTATACACAACCTTCTGTATACTGTGTATATTATACATTTTATCCAGCGTTTTGGCATAATTGGTTAAAATTTCCTGTATACTAACTAAATATACTACTAACTTATTGTTAGTTATACATCTATAACTTGATTTACAAGTACTTTTGATATAGTTTGATTTAAAATAATTTATGGAAATATTTTATATAACCTATTTTATGCAACTCTATGTTGTACACAGGTTGGTTGAAAAGTTCCTGCGCTCGAAATGAAAGAATTCTGTTTTTGTTACGAATTATATTTTTTTATTCAATATAATATCCTAGAATCTCAATACACTTGTTCCAATGATCTTCCAATAATTTTATCCCATCCTTATAATGGTTTTCCGGAAGCTCTGCAAAATAACCGTCTACGGCTGCTATGGCCTCTTCATTCGACGAAAAATGCTTTCCACGATGGAATTGTTTGAGATTTCTGAAGAGATAGTAGTCACTGGGAGCCAAATCTGGTGAATACGGTGGATGTTCAAGCAATTCGTACTTTGATTCTTTGAATTTAGCCATCGTTAAAACACTTTTGTGAGCAGGTGCATTGTCTTGATGAGAAATGATTTTTTTCTTCTTTAAACCAGGTCTTTACTCAAGAATTTTTTCATCCAGCTGATCCAAAAGGCTGCAATAATATATTCAGAGTTGATTGTTTTACCTTTCTGAAGATAATCAATCAACATAAATCCTTTTACATCCCAAAAAACTGATGCCACAACCTTCTTTGCTGATCGTTGTGACTTCACCTGCTTTGGAGCTGAACAACCTGCTTCAGTCCACTGTAAGCGTTCTTGTTTCAATTTAGGATCATGGTGGTAGATCCAAGTCTCATCCATAATTAAAAAACGACGCAAGAAGTCGGTTTTATTCGGCTTAAAACGCTTCAAATTACGCTGAGAAATTTGTTTTCGATCCAGTTTTTGTTGAATTGTTAATGTGTGCGGCACAAACTTTCCAAACAGTTTTTTCATACGTAATTCTTCATGTAAAATATGGAGTACTCGTTCGTCTAAGATGCCTATGGCATTAGCAATTTCACGCTTAGTCAAACTTGGATCTTCACTAACCATATTATGTACCTGCTCAATGATTTCTGCTGTGGTTGCAGTTTTTGGTCGTCCTTCGCGTGGATCGTCTTTAAGGCTGGTACGACCACGTTTAAATTCACCAGCCCAAAATTCAACGGTGCGTTTTCTTATACACTTCTAACAATTGTTCATAAATTTCCTTTGCTTTTAAACCCTTCAAAACAAAGAATCTAATGACTGCACGATATTCAATTTTTTCCATATTAAAAAAAAAAAATCAATGACACCTCAACTTCAAGTGGCTTGTAAACAAAGAAAGAATTGACAGAATGACTTGCAACTTTGCATGTGTTCTCAGGACAGTTATACCAACTTGAGAAAAAAAAGTTTGGAGCTAGCAGTGCCATCTCTTGGTTAGCACAGGAACTTTTCAACCAACCTGTAATTCACCTATACAGAAAACATATTCTTGTTTCGAATGGCGCCCAATATAAGGCCCTTATATATTTTAATAGTTTATTATAGGTGTTGTATTTTTTTTCTGAAGGTCTACGTAGTTCTTAATTAGAGTTAAAGTTTTCTCAAATGAAGCAATATTTAAGATATATTTTTAGATATTTAAGGTTCCACATAGCGATGTATTTTTTACCTTTTAAAATCCCTTGTAAATCAAGTCATGAATGTGATTTTAAATTTTTTTTGTTACTCTTGCTGCCTTTTTTTTATTCTATTAATAGTTTAATAATAAATTTCTTTTTCATATGTTACCTTAAAAAAAAGCAACAATAATAAAGAATAATGTTTTAATGTTATCGTTAGTGGGCATGCAACAAGTGCTTTTTTACCAGACTGTCGGCCAAAAACGACCCACCACTAGCAAATTGTTGCACTTGACTGCATTTATTGTTAACAAAAAAAAGAATGGTAGAAAAAAATGATAATGAGTCACAATAAAAAACGTGGTGGTAAAATATAAATGGATTTTTAAGATTTATTTATGTTCAAACAAAAAAAAATATGTTGTATACCAAAAAGACTTATATAAAGGAGTGGATATTTAGAGTTTTTTTTTTGATTAGGAAAACAAAAGTTATATTTCCGGTAGGAAAATCTAAATGAATCATAGACTATTAAGTACTTTTATGTTACACCCTGTCACACTGTGTAATGGGGTAATAACGAATTTCGAATTCCTTAACCTAAACAGGCATGTGACATCTATTAAAATGACTATGGGTTTTAATTATACAAGTTGGGACAATAAGTTTTACCATATTGGTTTTGACATTTATGAAGAAGACACGTGCGAAATTTATAGTGCAGAACAGCTCGATGCCTTGGCCGTAAGATTTTGGAACTCAAAGTTATCATGAGCGACGAGGCTTATTTTAATCTCAGCAGCAAAATTCTCGGTTCTGCATAATTCATGAAACACCAAAGTCACGTGTGGTGTGCAGTTTCGTCGGAAAAGGTGATTGGATCTTTTTTTCGACGGACTGGTCGCCGTTCATTGTAATACCGTTACCATTACGGTGAACTGTGACCACTAAAGAACCATGCTGACTGAATTTTTCCTACTGAAATATGATGCTCTGGATTTTTATTTAAAGAGAAGCAACTCTTAGGAAATTCTTTCTACTAATTCTTCTTTCTAATAATACAGGTTTGTTGAAAAGTTCCTGCGCTCACCAAGATATGGCACTGCTAGCTCCAAACTTTTTTTTTCTCAAGTTGGTATAACTGTCCTGAGAACACATGCAAAGTTGCAAGTCATTCTGTCAATTCTTTCTTTGTTTACAAGCCATTTGAAGTTGACGTGTCATTGATTTTTTTAATATGGAAAAAATTTAATATCGTGCAGTCATTAGATTATTTGTTTATGAACAATTGTTAGTAGTGTATAAGGAGTCCTCACCTTCAAAACGCACCGTTGAATTTTGGGCTGGTGAACTTAAACGTGGTCGTACCAGCCTTATAGACGATCCATACGAAGGACGACCAAAAACTGCAACCACAGCAGAAATCATTGAGCAGGTACATAATATGGTTAGTGAAGATCCAAGTTTGACTAAGCGTGAAGTTGATAATGCCATAGACATCTCAGACGAACGAGTACTCCATATTTTACATGAATAATTACGTATGAAAAAACTGTTTGGAAAGTTAGTGCCGCACACATTAAACAATTCAACAAAACCTGGATCGAAAATAAATTTCTCAGCGTAATTTGAAGCGTTTTAAGCCGAATAAAACCGACTTCTTGCGTCGTTTTATAACTATGGATGAGACTTGGATCTACCACCATGATCCTAAATTGAAACAAGAACGTTTACAGTGGACTGAAGCTGGTTGTTTAGCTCCAAAGCAGGTGAAGTCACAACGATCAGCAAAGAAGGTTATGGCATCAGTTTTTTGGGATGCAAAAGGAATTTTGTTGATTGATTATCTTTAGAAAGGTAAAACAATCAACTCTGAATATTATTGCAGCCTTTTGGATCAGCTGGATGAAAAAATTCGTGAGAAAAGACCTGGTTTAAAGAAGAAAAAAGTAATTTTTCATCAATACAATGCACCTGCTCACAAAAGTGTTTTGACGATGGCTAAATTCAAAGAATTAAAGTACGAATTGCTTGAACATCCACCGTATTCACCAGATTTGGCTCCCAGTAACTACTATCTCTTCAGAAATCTCAAACAATTCCTTCGTGGAAAGCATTTTTCGTCGAATGAAGAGGCCATAGCAGCCGTAGACGGTTATTTTGCAGAGCTTCCGGAAAACCATTATAAGGATGGGATAAAATTATTGGAAGTTCATTGGAACAAGTGTATTGAGCTTCTGGAGATTATATTGAATAAAAAAATATATTTCGTAACAAAAACAGTATTCTTTCATTTCAGCGCAGGAACTTTTCAACCAACCTGTATGTTGCTTTCTTTGGAAAAGAAAAAGAGGAGAGTTGCAAGGTGTTGAAGGATGAAGGGCTTTAAATATTGCAAAACTGTAATCGCGCGAGATGATTAATTTTAGAACAGATGTCGCTCGCCATCTAATGGAAAATAAGCGAAATTGTTTAAACTTTTTAGTTTATGGACCTGTTTATAACTTTGCTAGGGCTAAGTGCTATGGGAAGATTGAAGGAGGACGTTGCAATATGTATGAGGGATAAAAAACTCATACATATAATATTTCTCAATTGATGTTGTCATCATCGGGGATTAAACTTGCAACCCTTTGTGTAAAAGTCCAACATATAAAAAATATATGTATAAAAAGTTAACATTTTTGAACTACCGTTTTAAGCCCTAGACTGGGACAAAACGAAAAAATATGGTCCAATTCATTTTGTCTCCTCTATCATAACATATATCCAAATTACAGCGAAATCTCTTGTAAGCCCTACTAAAACACACGCAAAATAAGTAAGTGAAAATGTGTTAAGTCACAAAAGTGCTTGTAAATCGATAGATTTTTTTCGAATTACGAGTATCTTTTGCAGCTGAAAAGAAATAATCACACAAAGAAAAAAAAAATAAATTTTAGTCCGCTTTTAGTCTGTCCAATAAACTTTTTTAAAATTGGACTTATCCCCTTTTATATATACTAAGCTTAATGTACAGATTATAAAAATGTTTATTTCATTGTTAACATATTGTTTTATTTAAAAATGTTTTAATATCTTTAAAATTCTCAAGTTTGTTTTTTGACGGTTTATATACATACATATATTATATACAAGTTACCTATCTTCATAATATGTTTATGTATGTATGTATGCCACAATATCTTATCAATCAATTAATTAAATAACACTGATCCACAAATTTTAAATAAATTTTCGGTTTCCGGAAAAAAAAATTTTTTTTCTTCAAATATTCCCATCACTTAGCGGAAATTTGAGGAAATCGCTATTGAAAATTAAAAAACCGCTATACAGGGTTGTCTAAATACAGGTATCTTTATAAATCATATGTTATTTTGACTGGAGGTATACCTGAACAATGTTGGAAAATATTGAAAACCTATTTCCAAAGGAAATGCTATGTTGAAAAGAAGTTTTAGCCGAAATGAAGCACTTTCTGCGCGTGCTATATGTAAGTAGTTTGTGAGACTAGCTTGCTGGTGGACGTGGACGTGGTGCGCGTGCTATACGTAAGTAGTTTGTGAGACTAGCTTGCTGGTGGACGTTGTCGTACGGCGCGTACCGCTGCTGTAGCCTAAAGTGTGCAACTCAGTCCAAGAACATCGTCAAGAGCAAGTATTGGTTGGGGTTACCCCGTGACCTCTACCTAGAATAGCCAGCTTATCCTCCTGACAAAACTCTAGATCGTATTAAGCTACATCACCCAGATCATCGTGAAATCTTTTCCCCAGCCATCCAAGTCTCAGATCCTGTAGTTTAGGACAGTTGCACCAAATGTGCTCGATTGTCTCTAGCTCCTTAATATCCTCGCACAACCTACAAAAGTTCTGTGTGCCTTTTTTCCATCAACCAATGAAGGCTCCAATAGAGCAGTGACTGGGTATTACCCCTACAAATGATCTGAGACTTCTCCTATCCAATCCAATTAGTATTTTGCATCCCACTTTGGCCATATAGCCCCGGACACTCTGCAATCCGTCCTACTGCTTCTGTATTGATTAGTAGAGTCAATTGTCACTACAGATCCTTCTATGACGTTTGCCCTTATCAACTCTGTGGCCCTCTAGGATCTCGGCCTGGCAGAGACTGAATTTGTCTGGGAACCTATATGACACTTTATTGTCACACTGCAACAACAATCGATCATTTGCCCACTAAGTTTGATAATCTTGTTATCAGCCGTCTTGGCAATGTTAATTGGCCGCCTGGGAGCTGCGATTTGACCGCTTTAGACATTTTCTTGTAAGGTGCCGTTAAAAACTGATGCTATGCGAATAATCCAGAAACGGTACACACCCTTAATACCAATATCGTCCGAGACATTTGTGAGATAGAACCAGAAACTGTCAACAAAGTCTTGTAAAACTGGACTGACAGGATGAGCTACTACGAAGCCAGCCACATAAATGAAATCGTGATCCATGAATAATTGGAATATTTGTTATTTATTTTTTAAAATATTTTTTTAAAAAAATACTTGTATTTAGACCACCCTTTACTTCTGATTCTTCTCTAGTTTTCAAGTGATCATGATAATAAAATTTTATGTTAAAAAATATCAGTTAATTTCAATTCATACTAATCGAAAATAATAATTTAAATAAAATAAATTAGCTCTCAGACCAATTGTCCCAAAAATGGAATTATGAGACCAAAATTCATATCAAAATCCTTTTGATATATATCAAAGTAATTTAAACTACTGAGAGCCCCGGTAGGCTAATTGGTAGCGTGCTAGCTTATCAGTGCGGGGGTCGTGGGTTCAATTCCCACCAGAGGCTCTGGTCTGTTTTCGCTACAACGAGCCGAAGGCCTTTGTTGCTAGTGCTCGGTTAGGGTATTAACATATAATTTGTAATTATATGATTAATAAATAAAATAAATAAATAAAAATAAATTTAAACTAAATACATATATTGATAAGAACTCACCCGGACTTTTTTACTTTTAACATCAAAATTCAGTAGCTGTATTATTATCAATTTTATATTTTAGAATTTTTATATTACAAACAACCTACCAAAAGATAAGCATGAAATAATTTGAAAAAAATTACATAACACAAATAAAAAATTGTATACTTAATACAATTTGATAATACTCATAAAAAGTGATTTAAATATTTTAAATTATTCAAGTGAAATTCAATGAACTTTTTTTTTACCACAATTTTAAAATTCTGTTACGTGTTTTTCAATATAATTTCTCAACACCCATTTTACGTGCTGTGCTTATTAACAATGTGGTAAGTTTTTTTTTTTTTTTGTCTTTTCACCTTACCAAAATACAAACGATTTTTGAAATGAAAGTAAAAGACCTTGTTTAATACAAAAATCAAATGAAATTGAAACCTTCCTCAACAATTTGGCTATAAAGAATTTCCTTTAGTGATTGCAATGAAAGAAAAGTGAAATGTTTCCAGACCTTTTAAGGATTTGTGTTTTAAACAAAATAATTTCTAATTTAGTTTTCTTATATGGTAGAGAAGTTTTTTTTTGATTTTGATTTTAAGCTTGTATTTAAATTTCACTTAAAAACTTTAGTATGTCAAATTTATAAAGACAAACAAAAAAGACACTCGACAGACCTTAAACTTTGTTTCTTTAAAAATCATAATCACGCGTTCATATATTTATTATTTTCACTTTTACTATGTGGTTGTTATTGCAACATTGTACAGATGTTGTTCATAATGTTGTACATACTACATTATGATTGTTGTTTATTTTAAATATTTCAACTTTTTATTATATTTTGCAATGCTGTGGTGCTAAAGCTCAAGGATCGACATTTGAAGCACTTTCTGATTGTGAAATGTGGCGATTAGTTATTTTCTAGCCTAGGAAAACCATGAATCCTTCAAAAACACAAGAGATCAGATACATTCATTATTGAGGCTGTACAGGTCTTTATTAATCTAAACTCTATCTGTCTGGTTTATAAGAACTTCAGTACTGAACATTCGCAAAGTCGATTCTGTTCTGTATCCTTCAAGTGACCTATATATTAATCCCTGTGTGAGGAATCCAAACGTACAGCCTTAAGCTGGAATTAGGCATAAGTATACCCAACGTAACGGATCAGCTGATTCAACTTATCTTTTAGAAAACTCACACAACCTCTTACTCTACTTAAACGGAATAAGTCGGAACGGACGAACCTTGGATCATAGGGTATGGTACGTCTACGTATGGTTTAAGGATCCTTTACCTTTAATTGTGTTGTGCCAAGCAAATAATTCCTGAAGCATCGGCCACATGTTTAAAGCTATTCCATAGGTTATCATGGATGTTCACCTTGTCCCAGTCGCTATCTGGGACCGATCTTTTTGAATAAGGGACTCAGAACCATTCTTCGCCTATTTTATTTTGATAGCGTGCTGATGAATCTGACGTCTCAAGCTTTGAAAGCAGCAACTTTTGATGAAAATACTGTAAGGAAAATGGATCCGTATTCCTTCTGGTAAAGGATACATTCGTTTGAAATACACATGTATCGTTGCCTTGAATAGATTCCGGAACTCGCTTCATTTCCATCTGTGAGTCTTTTGTCGAATCTGAAATCGAATTCCTATAAATAACGAATTATAAGATCCATTCTTCCCTAGTTAGTAGTCTTAACTCGAATGTCTTTCAAAGAGAATGTGATCAGTAAAATTTAGTTCGCCATGTTCCGATGTTATTGAAAAATTCTACCAAAGGAACTAAGATATTTGTTTGCATCCGACCGGCTTTCAGCCATTTCTGGCACATTTATGTCTGACTAAAAACCTTAATCGATTTTTTCGTATCAGACTTCAAAGTTTTTAAAGTAACGAGCATTTCTGTGAAGACACCAGTGGATGATGGATCTATATCTTTTTCTAATATTAAAAATTTCTGATTAAGACTTATACCTTCGGTTTCTCCTATTAAACTCCCGAGGGAGTTAACCTGCGGGGCCACATGGTGATAGCGGGGTTGTTCCTTGAAGATTTTTACTAGGAATTATGAAGTGATCATCTACGAGATACGCATTTGGCGATCACAGGTTTGGTTCACTCACGGCTTGAAACAGATCAATGGAAATACGGGTGTGGGTGTCTATGGACCCAATTTTCAACGTACCCTTCCTATGGGCAAGTTTCCGTCCATATTCCAGGCGGAAATCTTTGCTATCTTTGTATGCGCATCAGAGTGTCTTAGAAGTGTTACAAGGGGGGCATTTATTTATATTCTTTTGGACAGTCAAGCGGCACTCAGGGTATTGTTGTCCTATGACGTGTCGTCTAAGCTTGTCCTGGACTGCATTGAGTATCTCAATATACTTGCTGGATCCAACAAATTGATTCTTACCTGGGTTCCTAAGCACGGGGGCATGTAGACAACGAACGGACCGACAGGTTGGCCAACTGCGGGGCCCATCGTCACTTCTTTGGCCCTGAAGCTTTAAGGGGTGTACCCATGGCTTATATCAGAGAAAAACTAAGGATTTTGAGGGAATCTAAGGCCATTGAGTACTGGAATGCTGCCATTTGCCAGCGCCAAGCTAAGAGATTCATCGTTCCATCTAGTGAAAAATCTAGGAGACTTCTTTCTCTGAACAGCAAGGACTTAAGGGCCTTAAGAGGATTTTTCACTGGACACTGTAATATCAGGTACCATTTGAGGATCAGAGTTCTGTCTGACTCAGATATTCGTAGGTTCTGTGAATTGGACGCTGAGATAGCGGAGCATATACTCTGCGTATATCCTAGGCTTCGCGGAAGGAGACTTCAACTCCTTGGTGGATATACATTATTCCCCTTGGAAATCTGTGCCTAGTCAGTCGCCTTCATTGGAAGCCTCAGGGCAGAGAATTAGGCTGCACAAAAGATCAACATCCTTTTGGTCGCGGTGCATAGGGCCCTTCGAATCTAATCTACCCTATGTCTATAGCCAAGTTATTTGCTAAACTTAAATTCTTATTCTGCTAGAAATAGTCGTTCCTAGTAAATACTTTAACTTGAAAGATTCTCAAGAAGTTAGTGATGCTATTCAACGATTCTACCAAGGGGACCAAGACATCCTTTTGAATTGAAGCACCGACCAGGGTTATACAAATTTCCGTCCGACGGAGAACTGGTGGATCCGGCCAAGATATCCCATATAATCTTTTACACACTTATTGTATCTAAAACCAAAGTGCTCGAAACAGCTTGATTTTCTTCGAAGAAACCAATAGAAGATGTTTTAAATGCTACGCTCTTCTCATTAAAAATCCACCTCTCCAGTACCTCTAAACAGAAATCTAAATATTCATACAAACTTGACCCACCCCTGTACAACAGTTATAGTTTTTTGCAATATTTTTTTTTTGAAATATCGGAGGTTGTACATTAACAACCTCTTATTATTTTTTTTTTTTTGCATAAATCATATTTTAGTTATATTTTTTTCTTCAATTCAAAGTGTTTATTTAAATTTTTTTTCTTTCCACAATATTTACATTTTTTTCCTTTCTTTCTCTTTTTTCTGTTTGTTTTTAGTCCATTTTTTTTTGTATAGTTTCTTTAAATATTTAAGTTAGTGGGTTTCACTGACTATAAATCATAGTCAATCGAGTGTAACCAATAAACATATCTATGATAAATTTTCATTAAGGAATGTTGGCGGGAAATCTTAGATTGAAATAAGAGTAGGAAATTTGTAGTAGGTATCTTTAATACAACTGACAAATTGAATAAATTTTGAAATCTTGTTTGATAAATGGTTGGGCGCCATATATTTTTTTTTTCCAATAATTTTGTCTATAGATGACTTTTATTATTGGCAACACTTTAAAATAAACTTTGCATACCATTTACTTTTGCCAATATAAATATTTTTCTAAATTTCCTTTATAAATCTAAAAGTGTCAATATATTTTTAGATTTATGAGCAAAATTTTTTTATTTTTTGTTTAATCTAAATTAGGTCACTTTTCTAATAATAAATCAAAAATCTATAGCAATTATTTATAGATTTAACCCAGTAACTAACATAGTATGAATTTTTCTAAATGGATGCCCACATGGAACAGAACAAAATTTTTTAGTATCGTAAAATAAAAGCATTTAACAACTTTTCATAGCCTAGAATTTAACCCAATTATGCACCATCGTACACAACATACGTACACTTGTTAAGTGTCACCTGAAGTAAAAACTGAAACAAAACCGAAGTATAAAATATATTGAACAAGTCTTTATGCAGTCGCATAATAAAATTTATGATGAAATAAAAAAAAAAGAATCACAGAATACTTGAGTTTAAAAATGTGTAACCTAATTCTTTTTAACTCCACCGACGACGACGACGAAGATTACGGCTCTTCATCGTAGTAACAAATCCTTTCACAATTCAACTGATGAAGACAGTAGAAATAAAATAAACTGCAAACAGTGCCAGTGTATAAAAAAGTAGAAGAAACGTTTAAAACAAAAAATAAACTTGTTTTGAAATGTTTGTATGAGACCAATAATATTGCTGAAATAAAGATGACTACAACAGAGAATATAAACAATCATTAACGTAGACGAAAAGTCAATAAAATTGGATAAGGGATGAAGTATTTTCCAATTTTATAAACATTGATGATATTTTTAGATTAATGGCCTTCAAAATAAAAAAATTAAGGAAATAATTGATAAGATGCTATTAAGTAATGAGTTGCCAACAATTTTTAAATTTTGTTGTGATTTGTTGCCCTGCGGTTAAGAGACTTGGATACCACATATTGATTTGATTTGTTGTGAGGGTGGGTTGGACAAGTCTCAGTAACACAGCCCTTTTTAAATTTAGTGTAGTTTTTTTTTGTGCAAGTGGCAACTCTGAAATTTGGCAGCTGTCACATAATTTTGTACCGATTATTAGAAATGAAACACTTTACGAAAGAACTTCGCAAGCTTTGAAGAACTTTCAGTCGAGAAAGTGTCCCCAATCATTGGAAGAGTGGTCAAAAAATTTTGAAGAAACTGGCTCAGTTATGGACTGTAGGACTCCTGTGCTTCAATGTACCGGTCGGTCTCTTGAAACATTACTGCTGTAAACGTTTCGCCGAAAACATCAATTCGGTATAGGTTTCAACAACTTTAAATTTCACAAAGCACTACGCTGCGAATTTTGACAGAGCCATAGGGGCCATTTGCGGGATATTTTATTTCATACTTAATCAGAACATGTCTTCTTCACATTCCAATTAAAAAAACCAAAATTATCAAAATAAGTGTTTTTATTTTAAAATAAAAATGTGCATTCTTACTGAATCACCCTAGACGTACAATAACAAATCCATAGCACCCAGACAATTGAAATTGATCTATACTTCAAAAAGGGGAAAAAGAGAAGGCAAGATAAATTAGAATTGCTCAGTGTTGAGCAAGTCAGACAGGGGTAATTCTCGCACAGAGTGCTTAAAAAGGTTGTTACTACCCAAAATGCTATATCTAGCCATAAAGAAAGTAGGAAAGTAACAAAAAAAATATTCTGTTGTCTTTTGATTTTCCCAACATGTAGGATACAAGGGTGAGTGAGAATGTCTAATCTCTATATATGGCGAGCGTATTGTTCCGTAAACAGGTTTTTAGTCTACGCCAATCAACACTACGCAAACTAAGGCAATCAACTTCACCCGAAATTTCGTTCCCTTGCTAATTGTGTTTTTTTTTAACCTATCTGTCAATAAAATTTTTTTTCATACATGGATCGATCCAATAGATTCTCCATGATAATCTAATACTTATTTGCGGTTTCGAGTTCGTATGGGTGTTTTTTTAGAGTGTCACAACTTTGAGTTGGCATCACTGCCTTATTTGACAACCCATTTAACAGCTGATAGTTGCTATTTATTTGGTTTACTTTAAAATTTCATTATAAATCGACTTATAGCAGAGCAACGCGTGCAAATTGTTGAAATTTTTAATCAAAATAATTGTTCTAATCGTCAAACTAAACAAACAAAACAAAACGCAACTATCAGCTGTTAAATGTGTTGTCAAACAAAGCAGTGATGCGAACTCAAAGTTGTGACACTCTAAAAAAAACACTCTCTCGAAGCCAAAGTTTTCTTATGTAAGCAGTTTTATTGCCGATAGACTCCGTAGAGTCTGCGTTTCCACACTTAAATAATCTGGGATGATGTGATCAGATATTCAAGTGGCCTAATCGCAGCCTGACTGTCACAACAGATACCAATACTCCTGCCTCTCCATCGAATTCAATTATCCAATTTCTCACATACAAAATAGATAATATTATTTAAATTAATAAAAATTTTGCCATTTCTTTCAAAGAAATGAAGATTGTTTATTCCTTTCGTCCACATTACAAGCTTATCTAGGTCAGTAAGAACTACCAGTTTCTTCAGTGTAAAAAATATCAAAATAATTCAGAAGTATTTCAGTTGGTTTGCCCCAGTATTTGATTTTTGAACCACAAACTGATAGATGAACATTTTAAAAACCTGAGCATAACAGATATTCTTCATCAGATTACCTACCTACCATGAAGAGAACGTAACTGGTAGGATTTAACTATAGAATTTGTCATTCTATTTCCGAAAGTACAGAAGCGACTGTAAATTAATGTGTGGTATTGGCTTTGATGCCTTCTTGTTGCTCAGTGTGGAAAAACAAATTAAGTCACCTTTCTGGAATAATGTACTGTAGCATAGACAGAAGGTACTTTTACGAAAATCAACGAGCAGACAAATTAGCCAGGATAGCCTCTGATTTGGATGTTTCCTCTGGGTCTCAGTCGCACCAGAGGATCAGTCTCTAAATATAAATGTAAAAGATATCCTAAAAGTAATTAATTTTTTTATCAGAGTCCTTTCATGAAGGGAATGTAACTGGTGGGATTCAACTGTAGGATTTAACATTCTAATTCCGAAAGTACAGAAGCGGCTTAAAGTAAGGCTATGGTATTGGCTTTTGTGTCTCCTTGTTGCTTACTGTAAAAAAAAATACTTTTCTGGATTAATTCTACTATTCAGGGTTATTGCAGTATTGATAGAAGGTTATTTTTCCAATTAAAGGCAGAGTTTTCGAAAACTTAATTTTAAACTGACTACGAAATTAATGTACCCAAGTACAGTTTGAAGTTCACTGGAGTTGTAGAGACGTTTGGAGGCTCATAACAGTCTTAACGCGTGCCTTAAATCTTCCAGTGTTCCCTTATCTCCGAAAGAATTTATTATTACTTTTTAAAGAAAGATGTTAAATATTAATCAGGAGCTTTAGGGGGCCTCTCTTAAATATCTTTCAGTTCTTAGCAGCTCTGAATGGTCTCTTAAAATCTACACAGATGTGCCCGTATTTGCGTGTGTCTTCTTACGTTCTAACCTTCGCCGGTAGATTTGTCAATTCTTAACATTTTGTCAAGAATAAAGTTCCAAATTGGTCTGCCCATACATTTCTCAAGAGCCTTTTTGACTACATGAAGTAGTATAAAACTCTGGTCGATAATACATTTCCGAGGACTAAGATCATATATGTTGGTGGAGACCGATTTGTAGATTAATAATGGATTTAATATTGTGGATTCCACGGATCTTATCTCTAGAAGATCTTATATCTAGAATTTAAATGTTATCTCGAATGTTGGCCTCAAGACTATGCCTTTTTTACCTACTTCTATAACAAATATAAGAAATTAATATTACCCTTATCCAATATAATAAAATAAACTTGACTTAAAATTTTGCTATGTCAGCCTGTTGTGCAACTCTTTTAGAACCAAAAAATAATAAACACATTCAATGTAAGTTTAGTTTTTTTTTTCTTTATTACTAAACATAATACCATACCGATTGGCTATGCATAACACCAAAATAAAGCCATGTAATATTGTTGCAACATGCTACATATATGCAACATATTCAACAGAAAAAATACTTTAACAACCTACATCCGAGCAACATAAAATTGTTGCACGTCATACATTTCTTTCTAAGATACCACAAAGTTAGTAATTTTTCGTATTTTTTTTTTTTAATTTCAATCATTTATTTAAGAGGAGTTACTAGCAAAAAAAAAAAATGCAGAGTGTATTCATTTGTTTTTGTTTTTTTTTTGCCGGTAAAACCGGATGTGGAAACTGGTTGTTTTACTATAGATGTTGACTACATTTTGTTGGACGTCTAGAAGTATTGTTAAGACATTTAGTAACAATTTTTTATAACGGAGTTTTTGTTTTTGGGTGTTTTTTGTATACAATAATTTAAATACAAAAAAGAACAAAAGAAAAACGAAACATAATGGAAAAGATAATGGAAAATTTACATAAATGCCTATTATGTTGATAACTATCAAATGTCAAAGATTTAGAAAGGATGAAGTTCTTAAATTTATAGAATTTATAAAACATTTAAAATTGTTATATTAGGTAAGAATTCTTTTTTAAGTTGTTATTTATTTTAAACATATGTACAGGTTGGTTGAAAAGTTCCTGCGCTCGAAATGAAAGAAAACTGTTTGTTTGTTACGAAATATATATTTTTATTCAATATAATCTCCTAGAAGCTCAATACCCTTGTTCCAATGATCTTCCAATAATTTTATCCCATCCTTATAATGTTTTTCCGGAAGCTCTGCAAAATAACCATCTACGGCTGCTATGGCCTCTTTATTCGACGAAAAATGCTTTCCACGAAGGAATTGTTTAAGATTTCTGAAGAGATAGTAGTCACTGGGAGCCAAATCTGGTGGATACGGTGGATGTTCAAGCAATTAGTACTTTGATTCTTTGAATTTAGCCATCGTCAAAACACTTTTGTGAGCAGGTGCATTGTCTTGATTAAAAATGATTTTTTTTCTTCTTTAAACCAGGTCTTTTCTTAAGAATTTTTTCATCCAGCTGATCCAAAAGGCTGCAATAATATTCGGAGTTGATAGTTTTACCTTTCTGAAGATAATCAATCAACAAAATTTCTTTTCTTTTCCCAAAAAACTGATGCCATAACCTTCTTTGCTGATCGTTGTGACTTCACCTGCTTTGGAGCTGAACAACCAGCTTCAGTCCACTGTAAACGTTCTTGTTTCAATTTAGGATCATGGTGGTAGATCCAAGTCTCATCCATTGTTATAAAACGAGGCAAGAAGTCGGTTTTATTAACGGTTTAAGTTACGCTGAGAAATTTGTTTTCGATCCAGTTTTTGTTGATTTGTAATGTGTGCGGCACTAACTTTCCAAACAGTTTTTTCATGCGTAATTCTTCATGTAAAATATGGAGTACTCGTTCGTCTGAGATGTCTATGGCATTAGCAATTTCACGCTTAGTCAAACATGGATCTTCACAAACCATATTATAAATTCAACGGTGCGTTTTGAAGGTGAGGACTCCTTATACACTTCTAACAATTGTTCATAAGTTTCCTTTGCTTTTTAACCCTTCAAAACAAAGAATCTAATGACTGCACGATATTCAATTTTTTCCATATTAAAAAAAAAATCAATGACACGTCAACTTCAAATGGCTTGTAAACAAAGAAAAAATTGACAGAATGACTTGCAACTTTGCATGTGTTCTCAGGACAGTTATACCAACTTGAGAAAAAAAAGTTTGGAGCTAGCAGTGTCATCTCTTGGTGAGCGCAGGAACTTTTCAACCAACCTGTATATGGGTTGCCAACTATTCTTTTAGATATGGACTTTTTACCTCAATATTCTTTTAAAACTTTTTAACTTTCTTCTCAAATTTTCATCGAAATTTGATACAGAGGAGCCAAATCTAACCGTTAGTTTTGTCAAATTCATAATATATTCTAATCTCGTTGTCATTTGAAATCAAGGCTTGTCATAGTAACTTCAAGTTTGATTAGCACACTAACCATCTCTGTCCATACATATCTACTATTTCCCTGTATGAATACAATTTTCCAAAATTTACAAATCGTATCATCAATACTGGAAAATGGCAGATATGGTGGACAGAAATGGTGAATCAACCTAAAGGTTGGCGGACTTTTAGATAAAGGTCTATTCAATTTTCTTTTAAAAATTACATTTCATATTCCCAATACTGGGAAATAATAGATATACAGGGAGTACTACTTTGTTTGTTTATAATTTTTGATTAAATGAAAGAGAATGGATCTTATATTGATAAATGTTTTATTTAATGTCGGCAATTATGTATGGAATACAATATCAGATAAATGTCCGCCTCTGTTAGCCTCACAAATGCGAGCCCTTTTGAGCACATTTTTCATTACATTCTCACACATTTCTCGCAGTATTTTATTAATTTCATCACGAATATTTTGTTTGAGTTGCTCAAGCATTTTTGGTTTGTTTGCATAAACCTTGCTTTTCAGATATCCCCACAAAAAGAAGTCCGGAGCAGTCAAATCAGGCGACTGTGGAGGCCAATCAACATCACCATTTCTTGAAATAACTTGTTGTGGAAAGAGGTCTCGCGGTAATTCCATTGTAATCCTGGCTGTATGCGATGTGGCACCGTCTTGTTGATACCACATGTTAATGAAGCCCAAAGCATGCAGTTGTGGCGTTAATAAGTTTTCAATCATATCACGATAACGCTCCCCATTCACAGTTACCGTTACGCCATTTTAATTTTTCGAGAAGTAAGGCCCAATGATTCCTTCTGACCAAATTGCATATCAGACTGTCACTCTTAATGGATGCAAAGGTGACTTATGAATAATTTGAGGGTTTTCCATTGCCCAGAATCGACTATTCTGTTTATTCACATATCCATTTAAATGAAAATGTGTCTCGTGACTCATTATGATTTTTTCATGAAAATCGCTGTTGTCATGTGCGAGCTGTTTTAACGAATAAAACACGTTGGTTTATCGAATATTTTTCCATAATAAATTTGCCACGTGTCTACTTCACGACTGCCAAATATGAACTGTCAAGACTAATGTTTACCAAAATGGCGGCACAACAAAGTAGTATACCTTCCCGGCGGATACCCTGTAGATAAGCAGGGATGATAAGATTGTGAAGCGACCTTAATTCAAATAAAAAATCTGAGAAAAGGAAAAAATTTAAAAAAAATTAAGGAACGTTTCAAAATCAGACTTTACATGAAAAGTTTAAATTTTACACAATTTTCATTGAGACATTTATTCCAAAAATTTTGCAATACCTTCCACTGATGCAGTGAAGGAAAGGGAAAGAAGACAAGTTCAATGTTTAACAAATTCTCATTGTAATGTGTGTGTAGAATCCTAAAACATATTCTGCACAACCACCTTGCGTTGCCAAACCCATGATTGGTCCGCTTCCAGCGCTACAAAAGCAAGTTTAGAACGACCTCTATGAGCCCTTCTCTAAACGCAAAACTTTTTTGGTGATATTAACCGCAAACTGATAAAGAGTAAGGTATAGGCTCCAAATCTAGGAGCAAGAACTATTTAGGGCTATTATAACAGTCGCCGCTACAATCGAAGCCAGGCTAGAAGAGATTAGATGTTACAAACCATTACACAGCCTGCTTAATAGCACATAGACGCTTCTAGCTTCGCTTTCACTCTGACATCTTTCGAGCGAGCACATAGAAAAACATTAGCAGTGCTTTATAGCGCAGTATTATAGCATCGCTTGTAGCGGCCACTGTGTCATTAGCCTAACGATAGGATGTGCAGAATGATCCAAACAGAAAGCCACCAAGCCAAGTTCGAATGTTTGAGTTGAATCACTTCTAATACGTTGATTTTTGGCAAGGACTAGGGCAAGGTGCTTGGCTAATAATTAGCTCGATGCTTTTAACTCTGAAAGTTTCATAGTTCTTGCTCCAGCATCAGAAGCAATTCAAATGGAGCTTTCGAACTTGGTCACAAAGGCTTTCTGCTTGGCTTTTGATTTTTCATTCAGCACATTCTATTGTTAGAAGGTCCCAAGATCGATTCCTAGCTTAAGCGACAAAAAACAAATATAATAAGGAATAATAATTTCTTAACTGAATATGCCCCTCAATATCGTCGTCCGGATTCAGCATAGAACTGTTGGTCTCCTAATGTGTTTTAAAAGAATTATCAATAAGTGTCAATTATTATTTTAGTATAAAGATTAGATGTACGTTCGCAACCTTCCAAAATGAGGAGGGACGATGAATTAAAAAGATTAGCCAATATTTCTGTTGACTAACATCTCCCAAAATTAAGAAAGTTGTATGTTAATATTCAGAATTGTTAGTTTTTTTTGTTTTCTAATTTGACAAACGGCTAACGCCGACGTACTGACTTTGATCGTAAACTTAGTACATTGATAAATAATAAGAATTCTAAAGCTGTATTTACAATGCTGGAGAATTCCATTCTGCAGAGGGGATCTTGTGACTTTCTTCTTCGCACCTGCATCTATATTTTAATACACTCCATTCTGCAGCGTTTAGTACCCCAGTATTGTGTATCCAGATTAAGTGGAAGGTTTTACAAATTCTTATTTTTATCATGTAGAATTAGTTAGCGTTCAAACCTTGGGAAACTTAGTGCTTAAAAAAAGTTTTGTTAATTTAGGAAGAGGTTTATTCTGAGCGTAGATTTTACTTCTTTAGTAGTCTTCCATAGAGAGTATATGGTGAAGCTTGATGGAATTAATTTTTACAGTGATTGAGCCTACAATCATCTATTCTTTTTAATACTGAATTTACACATATGCTCGAAATCTCGTTTAAAATGGATTTTGATGAATATCTATTTCATAATTGTATTTAAAACTCGATTTTCCGTACAGAGATCCAGTTTTATAACCAAATTTTCCGAAAATTCAGTTTATTGTGTTTACGCAGCATTCAGCAATAGTATGTATAAAACAATTGTGAAAATCTGGCATCACCTTGTGAAAAAAATGTAAACAAATAATATTAAATTTTAATTATTTAAGAAAACTTAACAATATGGGTAGAAGATTCAATAGATTTGGGTTGTGAATTGAAAGTAAAGTTAAATGCAGCACTCACTTTCTTATTTTTGGCTCCAGCGAAGAATATCTTTGCAAACAACATTGGAACGGTGCCGGCAAGATCTACCATACACAAAGTGAAAAATCACTTATTAAAAATACTTTTATACGCTATATTAAGATTCAATTGAATATTGAATATCCATATTCTTTAAAACTTTAGATTATACTTAAATTATACGACCATAATTCATAGATTAAAATAATAAATATGTTATCATCATGTATTCAAACTCACTCTATTATTGTTTAACTAATTTTTAAATAAATCCGGACGAGTTAACAAACTATAAAATTATCTAAACACAATATACCCAGACACATAAACTTCAGAAGTATATGATAGACATAATAGATAAATTTCGTTACATTTTAGATCATGACCATAAATTTTAGTTGCCCAAAAAAAAAAAAAAAAATGAATTTATTTAACTATTATTGCATACAAAAGACATATCCAACAGAGTCAAATAACGCGTGCTAAAGAAAAACTATACAATTAACAACTAGATTTTCTACAAATCAAGTATTTTATTTAAAAAAAAGGGGAAAAAAACTTCATAAAACATGAAATTTATTAAGTTTTATGAAAAAAGTGGTAGATACTAACTGAATGAAGGCTTAAAATCAGTATAATTAGTTGTTTTAGCCAAAAACAGCTGTGTTGAATAAAACTCAACTGACTGTTGTTGTGGTTTACTGTTTGTTAAATTGTTGGATTGTGATTTTAACTCGTACCCGTGTAGTACACTCACCAAAAAAAGGCTGTAAAAAAAGGCAACTGAAAATTTATGTAAAAAAAAAATTACTAAATATTTTTAATATTAGTACAAAACTTTTATGTATTTTATCGAGCACAAAATTTTTTTTATTTTATCTAATTTTTTCAAAAAAAATTTTAGACAAAATTAAAAAATAAAAATAAAATTATTAAAAGGCTTAAAAATTTGTAAAAACATAAACGAATTTATCAATTTGTTTTAATTTTGGTAATTTCTGTTTTGAAAATTTTTTTTTTTACTTTTGAGGTCAATTTTTAATTGTTTGTAAAATGTAAATTGCGAAAAGATTTGCTAAATAATAATTTTGTTTGCTAAAAATTAGTACAAAAATAGTAAAGTGGGATTGAAAACAGTTTACAAATTTTTCTACTAGTTTTTTTTTTCTGAGTGTATACGATACTGTTTTACTGCATGTGTATGATGGCCAATCCAACCAGAAGTATTTACTTAATTGATGTATAACTTAAAATGCGGGAGTTTTGGCAAATTTTGGGCGTTTAAATATTTTTATAAGGATTCCGCGCCAAAAAACGGCTCATTTTTTGAGGCCAAGAACCGATCAAGGCAATTTTATGTACCCTGCTGTGAAGTGAAGCGTATTCCAGTATCAGCGTTCTGCATCGATCGAAATAAATGGTAGTCGGACGGTGTAAGGTCTACAGCACAGAATACACAGACAGGTTACCAATGACATACATATGTCAAACAAGAAGTCTTGAACCGAATGGTTACTTTGACATTGCAATGATTTCCAAAATGAGGTAGAAAACATAAACTCGATATAAATTGTATGGCACATATTTTTTTGTATATCTATCCTTTTCTGTTCTGCAATTTTGACATTTCCTTTTACTCATTTTCTAGTCGCCATTTTGATGGATATTCGGCTTTGGTGTTAATTTGGCTGGTTGGCCGGTTTTTACATTTGATTTCTGATGGATACATTTTTCATCATCAGTAATGATTTGATGCAAAAAAAAACGAATTTCTATAGCGTTTAAGCGGAATTTCGGACATGCGAAGTCGTCTTTTAACGTCCTTCGAGTCTCAAAGATGTTTCAAGTTATTTTTGAGTTTGATGACAATCTTTATCGAGTAATACCTCCAATTCATCATCTTCGAATTTTTTGGGGTTACCTGGGCGGTCTTTGTCTTCCATGTTAAAATCACCAATTCTGAACCGCACAAGCTATCGCACGTAGAAATTGAAGGAACATATTTAGGTTAAGCTTCAAAGAGCAATCGATGTGCAATCTGAAGATGTAAAGAAGTAAAGCAAAAATTCCTGCAAATGATGTTTTGTCAGCACAATATTCGTCATTTTCGAAAAAAAAACTGTTGTCTAAACTATTTCATTCAATGACTAAGTGTGAATAAATGACAGATGTTTACTCTCTAAAATGCTATATAAATTATTAAAGACACAAACCATGCGCAAAAGATACGACATCTGTTGTGAAACCCGCTTTTCAACTAAAATTAACTTAGATATAACTAAAATTTTGCAGATATAAAAGTTTGTTTGGCTTATTTTGGTCTACTGAAATTTTTTTTGCTGATTTAATTTAGCAGAATACTTTCCCTCAGTTGGGAATTGGGACCTGTCCCGGGATAGGTGAAAACTGAACTAGTTCCGAAAAGACATATCACGAGATAGGTGAAAAAAGCACCGGTTCCTAAAGTACCTATCACGTGACCGGTTTAAATGTCACGACATGTCCTTTTAGACCAGTCCTGTGACATGTCACAGAGGGCAATTGACCCCCTCCTAGGACAAGCCCATGTTAAAGTGATCGGTCCCGTGACCGGTCCCTATCACAATGAACCGGTCATGTGACGTGTCCTGGGATAGGTCCTTTTCCCGCAGGGTTGTTATTTGCAATGAACCCAATTATAACTTAAGATTTTTATATTAAAGAGCTTAATTTTTTTGCAGATTTCATTAATACATTTAGCAAACATATTCTGCTAATTTCAGCAGTTTTTTTCTGCACGGCCCTTATTAACGAATTTTTAAAAGCTTTATTTGCTATTTGTAATTTTTTTTGTTGCTATGAGTGTGATATAGTGGTGTCTAGTGTTCATTTAAGCGTTAGCTCGTTAATTTACCGTAAACTTCAACTTCACCTTAATTTTTTTTAAGTTATCGTGCTTTCGTCATATGAATAACAAGACTGTTTTTTTATAATTTTTCTTTTAGTTTTATTTTACATAGTTATAATATTAAGAGAGGCTTTAAAAATTTACTTTACATCTCATATGTATTTTGACTTTATGTTGAAATTTTTTATAATTTTCTCTTTTATTTTTCTTTTTTCTAGATTTTTAAATTTAATTCTTACACGCTAATTTTAATGGTCAATGAAGGGCAATAAAAATGGTGATTGTAACACGCGTAAGTATTAAGAGTTTTTTTTTTTATTTAATTTTAGTTTTTAATTTTAATACTGCGTAATCAAGGTTAAAAAACCTTCACTTGTTACGTCGAAAATAAATCAAAGGTTACACTTATGTTGTAAGCAGGACGTAAAACATATATACGTATTATGTAACAATTTAGAGTTACGAAAAATAAACATATTTGTAAGTCTTACACAGCGCAGAGGTTAAGGAAACGTGAAATGACTATAGTTGTTTGTTCCAGACAAGTACTGGGAACATTTTTTTTGTGCTCAATCTAAAATATGCATCTTTTTGTTATGGCTTGCCATCATAAATTTATATCTTTTATCGTTTTTATTTAAAGAGTTTTCTTGAGAAAATAATAGTGTTTTGTATTTAGCATTCTGAGTTGCCAATTTAGTTTTTCCGGTATATAATTTTATGTAAAATGTTTGAGAAATATATTTAAAGAATGTGTTTGGAAATTTTTGTATAGAATAAGCTGCTATCATAGACTATTATTTGATATGGAAATTTTTAAGGTAGTTCTTATTATTTAATTGGCAGTATATAACAAAATTTTTCAACAATTGCATTGTTTTTATTCATTATATAAAATACTAAATAATCTTCATTACTAATGAAAGATGTTACGTCCACTTTTTTGTACTAAGTTGATGCTGATTTCAATTTTATGATTATTTTATTGGTGGAATTATTTCAAGTGACGTCAAAATTGGCAACGCTTTAGATTGACGAGGTGCAAATTTTTCATTGATTTTTGAGAAATTATGGTGTTTCTCAATTGTTTACATCATGTAAATTATGTAAAATTTAGTTTTTATTTTTAATTTCACAATTATTTTCCATTTCGCAATAATTTCATATTTAATTACACATTTTACTAATTCTTAACCTTATGTAAACCTTATGTAAACAATGTAAAAAAATCTTAATTTCTTTGTAAAAACGCTTGAAAATGTTTGTTTCTGGTATTTTTGTTGTTTCTTATTTGTTTACATGAGTAAATAATGTATAATTTTATTATAATTTTTCCTTTCGCAATTATTCCATTATTATTCTTTACCTTATGTAAACAATGTAAATGTTGAAAAAAAAATGAATTTCTTTGCTTAAAATGCTTAAAAATATTTCTTTTTGATATTTTGAGCTGCTTCTTAATTGTTAACATCATGCAAATAAGTTAAAATTTAATTTTTATTTTCATTTTGCAATTATTCCACATTTAATTACATATTTTACTTATTCTTTACATTATGTAAACAATGTAATTGCTTAAAAAATCTTAATTTCTTTAAAAAATTCCAGAAACTATATGTTTTTTTATATTTTGAGCTGTTTTTTAATTGTTTACATCATGTAAATTATGTAAAATTTAGTTTTTATTTTTCATTTCACAATTATTTTCCATTTTGCAATTATTTCATATGTAATTACAAATTTTACTAATTCTTTACCTTATGTAAACAATGTAAAAGTTTTAAAAATATCTTATTTTTTGTTTCTTAATTGTTTACATCACGTAAATAATGAAAATTTCAATTTTATTTTCCATTTCACAATTATTTTCCATTTTGCAGTTATTATATATTTAATTACATATTAAACGAATTCTTTACCTTATATAAACAATGTAATTGGTTAAAAAAATCGTAATTTTTTTTGTAATAATGCCGGAAAGTATTTGGTTTTTGATATTTTGAGATGTTTCTTAATTGTTTACAGCATGTAAATAATGTAAAATTTCAATATAATTTTCCATTTCACAATTACTTTTTCATATATAAGTACACATTTTACTAATTCTTAACCTTATGTAAACAATATAAATGTTAAAGAAGTCTTAATTTCTTTGCAGAAATGCTTGAAAATATTTGTTTTTGATATTTTGAGCTGTTTCTTAATTATTTACATCATGTAAATAATGTAAAATTTCAATATAATTTTCCATTTCACTATTATTTTCCCTTTTGCAATTTTTTCATATATAATTACACATTTTACTAATTCTTTACCTTATGTAAACAATATAAATGTTAAAGAAGTCTTAATTTCTTTGCAAAAATGCTTGAAAATATTTGTTTTGAGCTGTTACTTAATTATTTACATCATGTAAATAATGTAAAATTTAATTTTTATTTTCTATTTAACAATTATTTTCCTTTTTGCAATTTTTTCATATATAATTACACATTTTAGTAATTCTTTACCTTATGTAAATAATGTAATTGCTTAAAAAAATCTTATTTTTTTTGAAAAAATACCTGAAAATATTTGGTTTTCTATATTTTCATCTATTTCTTAATTATTTACATCATGTAAATAATGTAAAATTTAATTTTAATTTACCATTTCACAATTATTTTACATTTCCCAATTATTCCTTATTTAATTACGCATTTTATTAATTCTTTACATTATGTAAACAATGTAAATGTTGAAAAAAAATTTTATATTTTTTGTAAAAATGCCTAAAAATATTTGGTTTTTTATATTTTAAACTGTTTCTTAATTATTTACATCGTGTAAATAATGTAAAATTTCATTTTAGTTTCCCATTTCACAATTATTTTTCCTTTTCCAATTTTTTCACATATAATTACACATTTTAGTAATTCTTTACCTTATGTAAACAATGTAATTGCTTAAAAAATCTTAATTTCTTTGAAAAAATACCTGAAAATATTTGGTTTTTTATATTTTCATCTATTTCTTAATTATTTACATCATGTAAATAATGTAAAATTTAATTTTAATTTACCATTTCACAATTATTTTCACATTTTGCAATTATTCGTATTTAATTACATATTTTACTAATTCTTTACATTATGTAAACAATGTAAATGTTTAAAAAAATTCTTAATTTCTTTGTAAAAATGCCTAAAAATATTTGGTTTTTTTATATTTTGAGCTGTTTCTTCATTGTTTACATCTTGTAAATAATGTAAAATTTCATTTTAATTTTCCATTACACATATAAAATTCCAAAAAATTACCAAAACGTATATATTTTCAATTAATTATTAACCACATTGAGTAAATATTAATGCCATTAAATAAAAACCAAATAAAAAAATTTTAAAATGATATTGTCTGGTGCGTTACACTTGAAAAAAGATTTGGGTCATTGTTTTTTTCTGTTATTTTTTGTTTTCATATACTTTTGCATTTCTTATACTACATGTAAAAAAACAACTCATGTATTATATTATATAATTTATAAAACAAATAAAAAAAGTACTTAACGGCTTTAATACAATGTTAATAAAACTCAAATGGTGGTTATTAAGCAAAATATTAAACATATTTAAATGCCAAGTTAAAAACTAGATTTTTTCCAAACCTCAAAAGTATCTCAAATTCTATGGAAAATCAAAGTAATTTTCGGCCTATAAATGTCAATTGTAAATTGTTATTCAAATAGTATAACTTGGAAATGAAGAAGAAGTTTTTCAAATTGTTTCGGTTTCGGTTTTGAGAAAAAAAAAACAAATAATTAAGTTAAAGTGGTGTATTGTAGGGAGTATAATGAACATAAAAAAATCATGTTGCGGTTTGTTAAGTTTTGCTTGTTGTATAAAAACTTACTTATATTACATGTGTTGTTTCCTGTGGTATCTGAACATTAAAGATATGTTAAGAAAAACTTGATTACACAATATGTAAACAACATGAAACAGATGTATGCAAGAAATACTTAAAATATGTTGAAATGTTTTGTAACTACTATTCAAACATATTTATATGAAAACTTCAATGTTTTTAAAGTAAGTCAATATAAATAGACAAAACTTAGAATAGTATGATTGTTAAAATTCTTATTGGCAAGGTCATGGAAATCTTAAGCGAATTCATTGAGGCGTAAAAAAACAAGGTCAAGTTTATAATATAAAAAGTTGACCTACTATGTAAGCAATAAATGAGCCATGAAGTAAAAATTCTTAAATTAATAAACAATTTTAATATTAAACTTAAATTAGCATCGCAATTAAATTGGTGAATTCTGCTTTTCTGATAATTTTAACATTTATTAAGCAAAGTGTAGGGAATAGTGGGGAAAAGTGGTTAAAACTTTTTCAGTTTCCAAAAAGCAGCTACACGCAAAGAAAAAACATGGTTAGGGCAATCATATTCGAAGAGCATTATATATTTTTGGGTTTATGGTTGTGCCAACCATAGTCGTACCATAATATGGTTATTATATTATGATAATAAAATAACCATATTTTTAACATAATATAGTCCCTACAGTTATATTATGATTTAAAATTTACCATATTATTGTCCTAAATAAACATGTTATGTTGAATTTTTCATAATATGACCGCACGTAATCATAGTATGCTTAAAATATAATTCATATTATGGTCCCTCACAACTATATTATGATTCCTGGATAATCATTATATGATTCCTAATCTAAAAAAAATTATTAAAGGAAAAGTTTTTAGAAACTATGAAAAAGCTCTTTAAATTTAAGAATATTTCTACTAGAAAAAGTCCTTAGAATCTAATTATTTTTCATGATGAAAAGTCTTTAGAATCTATTAATTTTTCTTTCAAAGAAAGGCCTTAGAATATAATTTTGGAGAATCTAAAAACCTTTTTATCAGAAAAATTTCTAAAAATCTAGTATGTTGTGTAAGAAACCTTTCCGTACAAAAGAAATCGTAGATTATACAGGCTTTATCTTATAAAAAATATTTTATTAATATTTTGAGAACTTTTTACAAGATTTAATTTTGTCCAATTGTATTAAACGTAAATGTCAAAGTCATGTTTTGCTTGATGTTTAATTATTTATTGATTGTTGACAGCATTTTATCGTTGCATAATTATCATATTTTTCATAGTTAGAATTTTTGTTACCACAGTATTGTTACAGCCAATCATGTTATAAAATAGAAGGTGCTAATCATAAAATAGTAAAATATTTACTAAATTATTATGGTAGCGACCATATGTGACAACCATACCCGATTGCAGCAAGCACAATATAGTAGCAGTGATCATATTGCAACCATGTTTTTTCTCTGCGTGTAGTTATAATTTCAAAGAGTGATATAAGGGTTCAACTTGTTCATAAGTTGGATTTTTCAAAGAAAGCTGGGTGCTGCAAAGTGGGTAAATGCGAAGAAAGAAAAAAAGGGAAGAAACTAAAATCAAAAAAAAAAATATATATATATATAAAATAGAAGCGGTTAAAATATAAAATTTAAGCCGCAAAAATATGACATAGAAGCGTTCTTCAAGAGATCTGCCATTCTGGCCATCGTTAGCCATGATCTTTTTCCATCTTTTTGACAACATATTGTTACGATTTTACCCTTTATAAAATCATTGATTTATTTACCTTTTAAATAAAACGAGTTCTTTCTATATTGCAAATAATAAACACCGTTTGAAATTATTTGTAGCTCTATTTATTTATAACAGTCACTAAAAATTACAGAAAAACACTTTAATAGCACACCTTATTTACACGATGCAGATAGACTAAACGTTAGCCACACTTTAGTTCTTCACACTTTGCGTTTTACTTATGAACTGAACTACTGCGTCACCAAATACCCTTATTTATATGAGTAGTCGGGTATTCTAGTTATTTCCAGTTTATTACGACACTAGATGTTTCCAGCTGTCAATATTCGCGTGCAGAAATTTCTAGTTGTGAAAATTTCTTGTAACAATATGGATACCATGCTAAGAGACCTGTCATTTTTTAAGACTAAGAACGAATCAATACAATTTTGGATACCCTGTTCTAAAGTAATGCGTATTCCAGTGAGAGCGTTCCTTATCGATCGAAATAAATGGTAGTTGGACGGAGCAAGGTCTGGAATATAAGGCGAAGCTTCCCAACCACTATTTTCGAAATAGTTTTTAACAGATCAATTGTGTTTGATACAAATCCCCTGTGATCGTCTGGTCCGATTTCCACCAAATACAGAGCATTACCTTGGTGCATTTGGGAAATGCAAAATTGTCTTTTAACATCTCTCGGCTTTAACTCGTGTCATTAATTCTTGGATGAAGGATTGGTAATTAAGTGGATATGTGTCTAGGAAGGGACATTATACGAGGGTGGATCAATAAGTCCCCGACATTTAAAATGAAACAGAGTTTTTTTTTTGCAAAAAAATTATTTTTTAACATAATCTCCTTTTAGCTCAATACACTTAGTCCAACGACTCTCCAATTTGTGTATCCCTTTCAAAAAATAGGATTTTTCGAGGTCCATAAAATTGGCCTTTTTTTGATCAATAATTTCATCGTTGGAGCTAAATCTCTTTCCACCCAGCCATTTCTTTAGGTTTGGAAATAGGAAATAGTCACTGGAAGCTAAATCCGGAGAATAAGGCGAATCAGGTGGCAATTCGTAGTATAGGATTTTTGCCATTGAAACTAAGCTGTCACACGATTCCGTTGGTGATCAATTGTGAGCAAACGCGACAGCCATCTTGCGGAAAGCTTTCTCATACCCAAGTGGTCGTTCAAAATTGAAACCACTGAGCCATGTGAGTTGCCTATGTCTTCCACAATCTATCGCACATTCAATCTCCGATCGGCCAACACCATATCGTGAATTTTTTCAATTGTTTTGGGTGTAAAGACCTCAACTGGGCGTCCAGAACGTTCGGCATCTTCCGTGATTGTAAGGCCACAACGACAGTCAGTAAACCACTTTTTTACCATTGAAACCGATGGTGCAGAGTCCCCATAGTATTTATCAAGCATAAAATAATGTTTAATGAGCATTTGAAATTCCCTTTTTTTCTATTTTTAAAAAAATTTACGAGGTTGTATGTTTTGAACAGCTGTTAAACGCGAAGTAAATGACGGAACTTGCTCAAAATTTGACAGCAGTCTATTAAAAGGTGGTACTTGATAGGAGCTTTGTTGCATTTCATATAACTACGAGGGAAGTTCGAAAAGTCACGGACTTATTGATCCGCCCTCGTATGTATTTACAGTTAGATCTAATGCAAACCAAATAAATTATTATTATTTATTTTTTTATTTTGATTATATTTTCTCTAAATTCAAATCTATTTTTTACAGGGTGACTACATCTGGATAGAACCCGCATCGGGTCGAGAATTCGATGTAGCCATTGGTGCTCGTGTCATATCAGCCGAAGGTAGACGCATACAAGTACGTGACGATGATGGTGATGAAGTATGGCTGGCACCGGAGAGGCGCATTAAGGCAATGCATGCCTCCTCCGTGCAAGGTGTCGAAGATATGATCTCTCTGGGAGATCTGCATGAAGCGGGTATATTAAGAAATTTATTAATACGCTACAAAGATAATTTAATATATGTAAGTTTTATAAATTCTTAAATCCTTTCTTTCAAACTAAAATGTCTCTCTTTTTTTTACCGATTTTTAGACCTACACCGGTTCCATTTTGGTAGCGGTTAACCCCTATCAAATTCTACCCATCTATACGGCCGATCAAATTAAGCTATACAAAGAACGTAAAATAGGTGAATTACCTCCACACATCTTTGCTATAGGTGATAATGCCTATGGTCATATGAAACGTTATCGCCAGGATCAATGTATTGTAATATCGGGAGAATCAGGTGCTGGTAAAACTGAAAGCACCAAATTGATATTACAATATTTGGCTGCCATTAGTGGTAAACATTCTTGGATTGAACAACAAATTCTTGAAGCTAATCCCATTTTAGAGGCATTTGGTAATGCCAAGACAGTAAGAAATGATAATTCTTCACGTTTTGGCAAATATATCGATATACACTTTAGTGCCAATGGTGTTATTGAAGGAGCTAAAATTGAACAATATCTATTGGAAAAATCCCGTATAGTATCACAAAATCCTAGTGAACGTAATTATCATATATTCTATTGCATATTGGCGGGTTTGTCGGGTGAGGAGAAGAGACGTTTAGATTTGGGTCATGCCTCGGATTATAGATATTTAACTGGTGGTGATTGTATTACCTGTGAGGGTCGAGATGATACTGCTGAATTTTCCGATATTAGATCGGCTATGAAAGTTTTACTTTTTACCGATCAAGAAATATGGGAAATTATTAAATTACTGGCGGCTCTTTTGCATTGCGGCAACATCAAATATAAAGCTACAGTGGTGGATAATTTAGATGCTACTGAAATACCCGAACATATTAATGTCGAAAGAGTAGCAGCTCTTTTGGGTTTACCCATACAACCGCTCATAGATGCTTTAACAAGGAGAACTCTATTCGCTCATGGTGAAACTGTCGTTTCAACTCTGTCGCGAGATCAATCAGTAGATGTTAGAGATGCTTTCGTCAAGGGTATATATGGACGTTTATTTGTACATATAGTACGTAAAATTAATACTGCCATTTATAAGCCTCGGGCCACATCACGTAATGCCATTGGTGTTTTGGATATATTTGGTTTTGAAAATTTCGATCAAAATAGTTTTGAACAATTTTGCATTAATTATGCCAATGAGAATTTACAACAGTTCTTTGTGCAACATATTTTTAAATTGGAACAAGAGGAGTATAATCATGAGGGCATTAATTGGCAGCACATTGAGTTTGTAGATAATCAGGATGCCTTGGATTTAATAGCCATTAAACAATTAAATATAATGGCTTTAATAGATGAGGAAGCCAGATTTCCTAAGGGTACCGATCATACCATGTTGGCTAAATTACACAAGACTCATGGTACGCATAAGAATTATTTAAAACCTAAATCGGATATTAATACCAGTTTTGGTTTGAATCATTTTGCTGGAGTGGTATTCTATGACACCAGTGGCTTTTTGGATAAAAATCGTGATACTTTCAGTCCTGATTTACTACATTTAGTTAGTCAAAGTAGTAATAAGTTTTTGCGACAAATTTTCAATCAAGACATAGAAATGGGAGCTGAGACTCGCAAAAGAACTCCTACTTTATCAACACAATTTAAGAAGAGTTTAGATGCTCTTATGAAGACTTTATCCTCCTGTCAGCCCTTCTTTATTAGATGCATTAAACCGAATGAGGTGAAAAAACCCATGATGTTTGATCGTGGTTTATGTTGCCGTCAATTACGTTATTCGGGCATGATGGAAACTATACGCATACGAAGAGCGGGTTATCCCATACGTCATGGTTTTCGTGATTTTGTTGAACGTTATCGATTTTTAATACCGGGTGTGCCACCATCCCATAGAACTGATTGTCGCTTGGCTACATCTCGTATATGCGCGGCCGTATTGGGCAAATCTGATTATCAATTGGGTCATACCAAGGTTTTCCTTAAAGATGCTCATGATTTGTTTTTGGAACAAGAAAGAGATCGCGTTCTTACACGCAAAATACTGATATTACAAAGAACAATACGTGGTTGGGTGTATCGTAGACGGTTTTTACGTATGCGTGCCGCTGCTGTAACCGTACAACGTTTTTGGAAGGGTTATGCACAACGTAAACGTTATGAAAAAATGCGTGTTGGCTATATGCGTTTACAGGCTCTTATTCGCTCTCGTGTTCTCTCGCATCGCTTTAGACATTTACGTGGCCATATAGTAGGCTTGCAGGCTCACGCTCGTGGTTATCTTGTAAGACGAGAATATGGTCATAAAATGTGGGCTATAATAAAGATACAATCGCATGTTAGAAGAATGATTGCTATGCGTAAATATAAAAAATTAAAAGAAGAATATAAGAAGTTTGCCGAAGTATTGCATTTACGTAAACTCGAGGAACAGGAGTTAATGCACAAGGGTAATAAACATGCTCGTGAGATAGCCGAACAACATTATCGAGATCGTTTACATGAGATGGAGCGTAGAGAAATGGAACAAGAAATCGAGGAGAGACGGAGGGTGGAAGTGAAGAAGAATTTAATAAATGATGCGGCCCGCAAACAAGATGAACCCGTAGATGATGGTAAATTGGTAGAAGCCATGTTTGATTTTCTACCCGATTCAAGTAGTGAGGCACCCACGCCTCATGGTGGCCGGGAGACTTCGGTATTTAATGATTTACCACATGGTGAACATGTTAATCAAGAGGTAAGAAATGAATTACATAATAATTATTTAATACTTATGAATGTTGGCTTCACGTTGGGCGCAAAAAAAAAATCAGAATCATTTGGAAATTTGAAAATGTTTCAAACATTTTTGTCTTAGATGGTCGCAAACATTTAACTATAGGACTAATTTTGTTAAATCACGATATATTCCTAAGACCAACGTTCACCCAGGAATATTTGATCGTAATATTGACTCTTTAAAGGCTTTGCTTAAGCAAAACAGTTTTACAGAATTTTTCGCCACGCATTGCTAGGACCAAACACATTTCCCATTTTTTATCTTAGAATTATTATAAAATTTATTTATTTTTTTCTACCTAATAATGCAAATTATCTTAACTTTTTATTTATTTTGTTTTCCTGTAGGACTGTATGCCCATGCACATTTCCGAAGATGAAGAAGATTTATCGGAATTTAAGTTCCAAAAATTTGCCGCTACTTATTTCCAAGGCAATGTCAATCATCAGTACTCGAAAAAGGCTTTAAAACATCCCTTGTTGCCTTTGCATACACAAGGTGATCAACTGGCTGCTCAAGCTCTATGGATTACTATATTACGATTTACGGGAGATATGCCAGAACCTAAATATCATACCATGGATCGTATGGATACAACATCAGTAATGTCGAAAGTAACCGCCACTTTGGGTAGGAATTTTATAAGAAGCAAGGTAAGTTAATTCACGAAAATGCATTGAAAATATTTTAAAATATTCCAATTTTATTTTTATAGGAATTCCAAGAAGCTCAATTAATGGGCTTAGATCCTGAAGCTTTCCTGAAACAAAAACCCCGCTCAATACGACACAAATTAGTTTCTTTGACATTAAAACGAAAAAATAAACTAGGCGAAGATGTGCGCAGACGTCTGCAGGATGAAGAATATACTGCAGATAGTTATCAATCCTGGCTACAATCAAGACCTACTTCAAATCTCGAAAAACTGCATTTTATTATAGGACATGGTATACTAAGGGCTGAGCTAAGAGATGAAATTTATTGTCAGATATGTAAACAACTTACCAATAATAACTCAAAATCTTCACACGCTAGAGGTTGGATATTATTGTCTTTGTGTGTGGGTTGTTTTGCTCCCTCGGAAAAATTTGTAAATTATCTTAGAGCATTTATACGTGAGGGTCCTCCTGGTTATGCTCCCTATTGTGAGGAACGTTTGAAACGAACCTTTAATAATGGTACTAGAAATCAACCGCCATCTTGGTTGGAATTACAGGCTACTAAGTCAAAGAAACCTATAATGCTGCCCATTACCTTTATGGATGGTAATACCAAGACATTGTTGGCTGATTCAGCCACTACCGCTAGAGAATTGTGCAATCAGTTGTCGGAAAAGATAACATTAAAAGACCAATTTGGTTTCTCATTATATATCGCTCTCTTTGATAAGGTTTCTTCTTTGGGCAGTGGTGGAGACCATGTTATGGATGCTATATCACAGTGTGAACAATATGCTAAGGAACAAGGCGCCCAAGAACGAAATGCTCCTTGGCGTTTGTTCTTCCGTAAGGAAATTTTTGCCCCTTGGCATGATCCCACTTTTGATCAAGTAGCTACGAATCTCATATATCAACAAGTGGTAAGAGGTGTCAAATTTGGTGAATACCGCTGCGACAAAGAAGAAGATCTAGCCATGATAGCCGCCCAGCAATATTTCATAGAATATGGCACTGATATGTCCATGGAAAGATTATTTACTTTGTTGCCCAATTTCATACCCGATTTTTGTCTAACTGGCATTGATAAGGCCATAGAAAGATGGGCTGCTTTGGTTTTACAGGCTTACAAAAAGTCATATTATGTTAAGGAAAAGATTCCCTCGTTAAAGATCAAGGAGGATATTGTTAGTTATGCTAAGTATAAATGGCCTTTGTTATTCTCCCGTTTCTATGAGGCCTATCGCAATTCGGGTCCTAATCTACCGAAGAATGATGTAATTATAGCGGTAAATTGGACGGGTGTCTATGTTGTCGATGATCAAGAACAAGTTTTATTGGAATTAAGTTTTCCCGAAATAACGGCAGTATCCAGTCAAAAAACTAATAAGGTTTTTACACAAACCTTTAGTTTATCCACGGTGAGAGGTGAAGAATTTACCTTCCAAAGTCCAAATGCAGAAGATATAAGAGATTTGGTTGTTTATTTTCTGGATGGTTTAAAGAAAAGGTAAAAATTTTTTAGATTGTCTATAATGTTACTAAATAAGTTTTAGAATCGCAGGAATCACATCAAAACTTTAAATTTATTGAAGGTAGACTCACAGTTTTTGACTGTCTATCAATATCGCAAATTTATAAACCAGTTTTAAGATCGGGAAAATTATTTATTTCTTAAAGATACTTAAAAATTTAAAAGATTTTTTAAATTTCTATTCTATTTTCCAGATCCAAATTTGTTATAGCTATTCAGGATTATCGTGCACCCTCTGATGGCTCCAGCTTCTTATCCTTCTTCAAAGGAGATTTAATTATCTTAGAAGACGAAAGTTGTGGTGAAAATGTTTTAAATAATGGCTGGTGTATTGGACGCTGCGAACGAACGCAAGATAGGGGAGATTTTCCTGCCGAAACCGTATATGTTTTGCCTACTCTGACGAAGCCACCACAAGATATTTTGGCCTTATTTAACGTTGACGAGGCCCATCATGGCAGACGTTTAAGTATGGTTTCGAATGGAGTCACCGAGACGCGAGATAGGCCTCATACTCTTATGGAATACGCAATGGATCATTTCCGCTTACCACCCAAAAGAACGGTATCAAAAACATTGACTTTAGGTTCGAAAAGATCTGAGGAAATATGGCGTTATTCTAGAGATCCAATAAAAGCTCCTTTGTTAAGAAAATTACAAGCTAAAGAAGAACTGGCAGAAGAGGCCTGCTTCGCTTTTGCCGCCATTTTAAAATATATGGGTGATTTACCATCTAAGAGGCCAAGGATGGGTAATGAAATTACTGATCATATCTTTGATGGTCCTTTAAAACATGAGATCCTAAGAGATGAAATCTATTGTCAAATAATGAAACAACTCACTGACAATCGGAATCGCATATCCGAGGAACGAGGCTGGGAATTAATGTGGTTAGCTACTGGGCTATTTGCCTGTTCACAAAGTTTGCTTAAAGAATTGACGTTGTTTTTAAGAACCCGCAGACATCCTATATCCCAAGATTCCCTACATCGCCTACAAAAAACTATACGTAACGGTCAACGGAAATATCCTCCCCATCAAGTGGAAGTAGAAGCTATACAACATAAGACTACACAAATATTTCACAAAGTTTATTTTCCCGATGATACCGATGAAGCTTTTGAGGTGGATTCCTCTACCAGAGCTAAAGATTTTTGCCACAACATCTCCCAACGTCTATCCTTAAGAACCAGTGAGGGTTTCTCTCTTTTTGTAAAGATTGCCGATAAAGTTATTTCGGTACCCGAGGGAGACTTTTTCTTTGATTTTGTACGTCATTTAACGGACTGGATTAAGAAAGCTAGACCCATTAGAGATGGCACGAATCCCCAGTTTACTTATCAAGTATTCTTTATGAAAAAATTATGGACCAATACTGTGCCGGGTAAAGATCGTAATGCTGATTTAATATTTCATTATCATCAAGAGTTACCAAAATTATTAAGGGGTTACCATAAGTGTTCACGCGAAGAGGCTGCCAAATTGGCTGCTTTAGTTTATCGTGTACGTTATGGTGATAATAAACAAGAATTGCAAGCCATACCGTAAGTTTTGTGGGGAGGAAGAAGATAAGCTGGAATTGAGTGTAATATTAAATTATTCCTTTTGTTTTACAGACAAATGCTGCGTGAATTGATACCCTCCGATTTAATGAAAATGCAAAGTACTAGTGAATGGAAACGAGCCATAGTTGCTTCTTATAATCAAGATTCGGGCATGAGTTCGGAAGATGCTAAAGTCGCTTTTCTTAAAATTGTTTATAGGTAAGAGATATACTTTTAATTTAACCCTAAGTGTAGTAAGATGTTTTTCACGTGAATAGGGTTTGCTCCAACTCTTAAGGGGTTAAATGGGTTTCAAAGGCTCAAAAAAAGCATATTTTTACCAACTTTTTTGTTTAAATATATCAAATAAAATATTTTATTCCAATAATTTAGCATATCAAAGATACATATTTTACAAGTACTTTGTGAAATTTTTATTTAAAAATTTAGCCATTGGAATCTCATTTCCCTTGACCTCTCAAAAAAAAGTTTTCTCTCACATGACTGGGACATCGGAAATTAAAAAAAAAAAATCTCGAATGCCGTTATTCGAATCCAGGTTTCCCATATAAAATCTCCAGTTTCATAACCAGATTTTTGGAAAATCCTTTTTACTAATTATGACAAAGCATTCAACAATATTTTGTGTGAAAATTTTGAACATTTGGTATCTCCTTGTGAAAAAATGTAAACAAACTATAAATTTTAATTATTTAAGAAGACTCCATATAAAAAATAGTCAAGCTCAAGGTTTATTTTATACACAATTATTTATTCTCTATCCAATATTTCGCTATCTCAAAAAATCCCTCAAGAAACTATCCATTGAGATAGCGAAATATTGGATAGAAAATAAATAATTTTGTAATAAACCTTGAGCTTGACTATTTATTACCTAGAATTTATATTAAAAAGGTCGAAGAAATTAAACTAAATAATTTATTTAAGAAAACTTAAAAAAAATGCGTGGACCCAGTTTCACATTTTAGTGTCGCGAAAGCCTGCCATAAACAAAGTGTAAAATATTGCTTCCAAAAAACACTTTTATCAAAATAATAAATTTTTCAATCCGCCAGTAAAATAATAGAAATTTAGAAATTTAATAAATTTTGGAAAATTTTTTTATTTTGTTTATAAAATGTTGTCAAACTGAAATCCACTCTAGATGTCAAATTTCGTTATGTATAGGGGGACATTTTAAACCTGAACTTAACTCGATTTTAAACGAGATTTCGAATAAGATTCAGTATAAGGCGGAACTTTATTTAATTTTGGGTAATTTTTTTATTTTGTTTATAAAATGTTGTTAAACTGAACTCCAGTCTAGATGTCAAATTTCGTTATGTATAGGGGGGTTATTTTAAACCTGGATTTAACTCGATTTTAAACGAGATTTCCAATAAGATTCAGTATAAGGCGGAACAGGATTGTTGCTTTTTAAATGTGTTTTTATTTATTTATTTATTTATTTATTTATTTATTTCAGTCTATGGATACAATATTTCCTTACAGACTAGCATTAGAAAAAATAAAATTAAAAAATTAAATTAAAATATATTATTTAATAAGTTTTTAAATAGAGAATGAGATATACTTTTGTCTAATTGATCACAATACATATTAAATAACCTCATAGATCTATTAAGTGGTTCATTTAAAGCATAATCAGTTGCATGTATATCAATATGAAAAAATTTATTAACATTTCTAAATGTTCTTGGAGGAACATGTATTGAAATTAAATTTAACAATTCAGTCGAATCAATAACACCACAAATAATACCATGCAAAAAGGTTAAGGCAGCAATACTACGACGAGTTTCAAGAGTTTTCAAAGAAATAAACTGAACTCACATTTATCTTTATATGAGGGAATTGAAAAAGTGGGAACATTATAAGAATTATAATTAGTAAATGGTAGCACAAACTTAATAAACTTTCTTTGAATTTTCTCAATACGAGCTACATGAATAGCTGCAGTTGGACTCCAGATAAAAGAAGCATATTCTAACCTTGATCTTACAAAAGATGTATACACAACTTTTTTTGTAAAACGATCAAAACATTTATCTAAATTGCGGCGTATAAATGCAAGAAGAGAATATGATTTGGGAATAATAAAATTTAAATGACTTGTGAACGATAATTTAATATCAAAAACCACACCCAAGTCCAATATTTCATCCACAGATTTTAATAGATATCCATTCATTCTATATTCAGAAGGAAGAACATTGCGACGTCTATGAAAAGACATTCGAAAACATTTAGAAAAATTAAACGGTAGACCATTACGATTTGCCCAGGAAATTGCATTATCTAAATCATCCTGTAGGTCAGAAATATCCCTTAGAGAAAAAATTGTCTTAAAAATTTTCAGATCATCTGCATACATCAAAAATTGGGAATTTTTAAAGCAGTAACTTTATCATTAATAAAAATGTTAAATAATAAAGGACCTAGTATGCTACCTTGAGGAATACCAGAAGTTGGAATGAAAAAATCGGAACAAATTCCATCTACAGATACTGTAGCATACCTGCCAGTTAAATAATGCCGGAACCAAGTTAGCATTTCCGAATGAATGCCAATCTTGGAAAGCTTTAATAATAAGAGTTCATGTGGAACCCGATAAAAAGCTTTGGCGAAATCTGTGTAAATTGTATCAATTTGAACACCCTTTTCAAATGAAGAAATACAAAAGTTAGTAAAAACAGACAAATTTGTGGTTGTAGATCTTCCAGCCATGAATCCATGCTGTGACACGGAAATGAAAGTTTATCATATATTACGTGTTCAAAAACCTTAGCAACATTGGTTAATTTCGAAATGGGTCTATAATTAGCAATATTATTTTTACTACCACTCTTTAAAATAGGAAAAATAGTTGTAAATTTCCATTTCTGAATAAAATAACCAGCCCTCAAAGATTTATTAAAGATTATTCTGAGAGGCAACAAGAACGAAGAAAAGCATTTCTTTAAAAGAAAAGATGAAAGACCATCATTATCGCATTTAAAAGAATTTGAAAGTTTTGCAATTCCCGAAGCAATATATTCATCCGAGATTTGCAAAAAATTTTACACAATTTATTAAACATAAGGTGAATAACCGTCCTTATGCCAACATTTGCAAGTTCGCTCTAACCAACGATTGGCCTCCGTTATCTATCTGGTAACAGGACAATGTTGTCAATTCTGTTAATTCAACGTTATGCTAACGCATAGCCGACCATCCTCTACGATTTGCCAGCACCAATTGTAATTTTCTACATAGGCTGATTTTTACAAGCCGGTTCCTGTTTAGCTAGGTCTAAACACGATTTGGCTTACAAGTGTCACCCAAAATAGATTTTACTTCAACTAAAGCTATAAACTAAATTTACTATTTTCTCATAAAAATACTTAAAAAATTAAAAATTCTAACTGATTTTTTAATTGTTCACCCATTTACAAACAAATATAGACACAAGACCAATTAAAATTTCGGACTTCAGGGCACTATAGTCGAGATGCCAAATTTTATCTTTGTTTATGTAAATTTACCCAATTAGTTGTATAAATTTCAACCTTTTCTACAAATAAAACAATTATACACATAATGTGTGTAATTTTACAATTAAAATAAATAATAAGTTTATATACATATTTTTAAAATTTTTACATTTAAAAATTTTGTGCGTAAAATTTGAATTTGTTTTACAAAACACTAATTTTAGTCGAGATGCCAAACTTTATCTTCGTTTATGTAAATTTACCCAATTAGTTGTATTAATTTCCCCCTTTTCTACAAATAAAACAATTATACACATAATGTGTGTAATTATACAATCGAAATAAATAATAAGTTTATATACATATTTTTTAAATTTTTACATTTAAAAATTTTGTGCGTAAAATTTGAATTTGTTTTACAAAACACTAATTTTAGGCACAATATGTTTAATTGTAATCACATAATTATTATTATTAAGTAAAAAATGTGTACAATATTATTTTCCGAATTTAATGTTAATGTTTACCCATTTTATACTCAAAAATTTGATATTGTTTAGAGTGTACAATTTTAATTATCTTTCTTTCTTTTTTTCCAGATGGCCTACATTCGGTTCGGCTTTCTTTGAAGTTAAACAAACGACTGAACCTAATTATCCTGAAATGTTATTGATAGCTATAAATAAGCATGGTGTTAGTTTAATACATCCAGTTACTAAGGTATGTTAAACAAATTAAAAAAAAAATTATAAAATTTATAAAATTTAAATAAAAACTCTTTATTTCTAGGATATTTTAATAACTCACCCATTTACCCGTATTTCCAATTGGTCCTCGGGTAATACCTACTTCCACATGACAATTGGCAATTTGGTTCGAGGTTCCAAATTGTTGTGTGAAACATCATTGGGTTATAAAATGGATGATTTATTAACATCCTATATATCATTAATGTTGACAAATATGAACAAAAATCGTACTATACGCGCAAATTAAATAAAGTCCCCCTATAAAACACTATTTTTAAAACAAATTAATTTTAAACTTTTTTTTTTTATTAAAATTTTAATATAGAAAGAAGTTTTTGTTTTAATATACATATTAATAGTATTCTATTTTTTTTTGTTGTTTCTAATTTATTTTTACTTTAAATAAATCACTGCTATGTGTTCTCTCTCCCTCTCTCTCCCCCTATCACTTAAACTTCCAGTATTTCCCTCCTACTCTTTCCCTTGTTATGATCAAATTATAATTTTAATTTAGTAATTTTCTTTTTTTTTAATTCCTATAATTAAAATAACTTAATTATTTATTTGAATATTTTATTTTTTTAGTTTTTAAGTAAAGACAAACGAAAACAAAATAACCTATACATATTTTACAGTTGATTACAATTTTTAGATTTGGTTTATTACACTTTATTTTGGAGTTAATAAAATTTTGTCTAAATTTATGTTTAATTTATTATTAATTGTTCAAAAATTTGTATGCAGTTATATTAAAATTTGTAAAAGCCTTATTGTTTAAAACAAATTTCAAAGACAAATATTAACAATTTTTATTATAAATTTTACAATTATATAGCTATATTTGTAATCGAAAACAAGTATATAATTTATACAATAAAATATATATTTATAAAAAAGTGTAAAAAAGGTTTTATTTAAAAAATACCATTTAATATTAAAAATATTACTCTCAGATGATTACCGAGATAACAAAATCTTTAATATCTGTTAAATCGTTGAGCAAATGTCAAATTATTAAACATTAATACTACTTTAAATTGTCGGCCTAAATTTCACTAAAACTCTGGTAAAGTTTTGGTAGATTAATTTATTTTGAACTGAAAATGTGTTAATTTAATCATATTTTATTTTGGTCTGAAATTAAAAAGTATTTCTCTTAAATTAAACCCATAATATTATTAGGAATGTACATAAAAAAATTGCCAAGAAGCATTTCAACTAATAAATCTTTCTCTCAAAAATTATGCGAATACATATTAGTAACAATTTTTGTGAATAAACTTTTGAAAGGCTTCCAATTATTTAGCAATAATTTTTTTGTGTGCACTTCATATTATTTTGAGTGTATTTAACAGAGTGACAAATGAAATTAAACATTAAAATTATTTGATTGATTTTTTCAGTGCATTTGTAGCTTGCCGCGAAAATACAGCTTTTGATACTAATACAAAATATGTTAATAAAAAGGGCTTCACATTGGACGAAAATCAACGAAATCAAAATTAAATTCGAAGATTTTTCTCTTAAGTGCACCTCTTCGTGATTGATTTTTACGTTATCATTTGGATTGTCTAACATTTGCATTTAAGTGTTGCCATCTTTGGGGGGGGGGGGGGGGGAAAAATGTTAAGCGTTTTTTTTGTGTCATTTATATGATATAGTATTGGCAACCCTTAAAATTAGTAGAATAAGTAAACAAAGAGAACACACAAAAAAAGAAATAAAATTTCTTAACATTAAATTTGTTTTTTAAAAACAGAAATCATTTAAATTTTAATGATAAATTGTAAATGTGAATGTGCTTAAAATAGTGTACAAGTGTTATTTTATTCATTTCTTACAATAAACAATCAAATTCTTCTTAAAAATTTAAAGCGGTGTTCTGTGTGTTTTTATTCTGCCGGAAAAGATTTCATTATTTTTGTAATTATAATAAACGTTAAGTAATCTGATTACAACGTTTTTTTAAAGATCTTATTTGTTTAAATTCATTATTTGCACACACAACACCTAAAAACAATCTAGTGATAAATTTGGCATTTGCAAGTGATTAATATAACAAAATTTACTATTGCATTCAGACAAAAAACAAATGCAAAGCAACAACAATTTTGTGTAAGGTAAGTGAACATAATCAATCATCAGTTTCATCACCATGATTTAAAAAATACAAAATTTTTAAAAAATTTTGGGGATTGAGACATACATTTTTGGCATAAAAAATATAACCCCCTCTGGAATTAAAAAAAATATTTTATTTAAGGGGCCCCTGGAACACGCTAGTTTCAAAACACCTAAACACTGCCAAAATGGCACATGTGATGACAAAAATTGAAAGAAATTTTGTCCGAATACCCAATATGCATTTTGTTTCAAGATCCGATACATAGAATTCGCGCTAGGTCTATTTTTGTTAATTTTGGATGGTAAAAAATATTAGTGTTTTGTCATTGCTAACGTTGGCATTACTCAGATATTACCGTGTGGAGGTGATAGTACAAATTAAGTGCCTTTGCCTCTCACAAAATCGGGTGACTTCGGGTACGTTCGTAAATGCAGAAAACTTGCGCATCACTGCGGCAGATATGCCAATTTATGTTGCTGATGCGTGATTATCTGTTGCAGATGCTTTGCTACTGCTCAACAACTGCACAGTTTACTTTTTAGAACATTTTGCATAAATATGGGTACGTTCGTAACTGCAGTAAATTTGTGCATCACTGCGGCAGTTATGCCAAGTTTTGTTGCTGATGCGTGATCAGCTGTTGCAGATGCTTTCATACAACTGCACAATGTTGCTTTTTAAAACGTTTGATGAAAAACATGTTCATAATAATATTATCAAATATTATTGAAAACCTTGATGAAAATGACAGTTTTTGGTTAACTTATAATAAAAAAAGAATTAAAAGAAATATGAAACGACTTATGATTTTTAAAAATCAATTAAAACGAAAAAGAAGGCGGATTCCTAAAGTAAAAAATTAATATTATTGAAAATCTTGACAACTTTTTAATAACTTATAGTAAAAAAGAATTAAAAGAAAGATGAAACGACGTTTGATTATTAAAAATCAATTAAGACGAAAAAGAAAACTGATTTCGCACTATTGCATCAGAAAATTTAATGATGCCATAGTTGCAAAAATTTGCGGCAACACTGTCAATTTTTTGCATAAAAAAACGTTTGACGCAAATCAGTGCTACCAAATGATGCTTTTTTGAACGTTTTACTTTTATTATGCTGCAGTGATGCGCAACTACTGCACTTACGAACGTACCCTATGTTCACCACAATAAAATTAACAAATATTTTTAAAAATTTTGATTGTTAAATGAAAACTTTTTGTTAACTTATAATATAAAAAAAGAATTAATAGAAAGATGAAACGACTTTTCATTATTAAAAATCAATTAAAATGAAGACTGATTTTGTAATATTGCATCAGAAACTTTAATGATGCCATAGTTGCAAAAATTTGCGGCAGCACTGTCAATTGTTTGCTTAAAAAAAAACGTTTGACGTAAATCGGTGCTGTCAAGTGATGCTTTTTTGAACGCATCAGGCACCAGGCGAAATTTTTTTTACGGAATTCCATTTCCTAGGCTAAATATTAATTAATTATTCCCCTTAGCCATACGCTCTCTATGCTTCTCCTTTAGCAGACTCCTTTTATGCTTCGCTTAGGTATTCCAATCAGCGATGCATACTGTTTAAAAGCAATAAGCGTCGGCCGAGCAGTTAAAAGGGCTAAATTCAAAAATTTTCCAGTATTTGTGTTTTACAGTTTATTCTAATTAAAAATTTGTACTTTTAAGAGTTGGGTCTTATGTTTTAATGTATAAAATACATATTTAAAAAAAATATTGAAATTTTTAAATTAAAAATGTAGAATTTATCCCTTCCAAAAATTTGGATTTTTTGAGGTCTATAAAATTGGGATTTGTTTGATCAATAATTTCATCGTTGGAGCTAAATCTCTTTTACCCGAGCCATTTCTTTAGGTTTGGAAATAGGAAATAGTCACTGGGGGCTAAATCCGGAGAATAAGGCGAATGAGGGGGCAATTCGTAGTCTACTTCGTGGATTTTTGCCATGGAAACTAAGCTGTCACACAATTCGGTTTGGTCGATTGTGAGAAAACGCGGCAGCCATCTTTCGGGAAGCTTTCTCAGACCCAAGTGTTCGCTCAAAATTGAAACCGCTCAGCCATGTGAGATGCCTATTTCTTCCACAATAAATCGCACATTCGATCGGCCAACACCATTTCGTGAATTTTTTCAATTGTTTTGAGTATAGAGACGTCCAGAACGTTCGGCATCTCCCGTGCTTGTAAGGCCACAACCGAAAGTCAGTAAACCACTTTTTTACCATTGAAATCAACGGTGCAGAGTCCCCATAGTATTTATCAAGCTTTTCCTTGGTTTGATTGCCGGTTTTTTCGCAAAAAATAATGTTTAATGAGAACTCGAAATTCACTTTTTTCCATTTAAAAAAAATTCACGAGGTTGTATGTTTTGAACAGCTGTTAATCGCAAAGTAAATGATGGAACTTGTTCAAAATTTGACAGAAGTCTATTAACAGGTGGTACTTGATGGCAGCAGTGTTGCATTTCAAATAACTACGAGGGAAGTTCGAAAAGTGACGAACTTATTGATCCGCCATCATACAAAAAATATATAAAAATTTGGAAAGTTCGTATTAAAAATGGAAAATTATATGAACTTTTATTTCTGGGTCTATCAAAAACAGTTCGTTATAACAGAGAGTTCGTCTTAAGCGAGTTCGTATTAACAGCTGTTTTTTTATATGAAAATTGATGCCAAAACGTTGGGACTTTCAAATAACATCGTATTAAACGGCTTAAACGAGTTCGTCTTAAACAAGTTTTATTGCATATTATTAAACGAAGTAACAAGTAAAGTATTAACAATTTTAAGATCAATTTAATCTATTAAACAATTTTAAAAATAATTTCAAAATAAAACCTAACATAAACCACTGTTCATTGTAATATTTATAATATAAAAGTAACCAACTTGTTGCTTAATGTTAGAAAGAGTTAAACTAAAACCGGTTTAAGCAATTGGTTTAATGTTTGCATACTGTTAACTTGTCTCAAATCTGATTGGTGGTTGTTATGTACATATGTACATACAGACATATGTAATACAATAACTTGTATATAAAAACAATGAAATTCGTTTAAAGGAGGAGTTTCTGTAGTTAAACTATTGCAAATAAAAAAAAAACGTTTTAGTTTCTTAAGAAAAATTCCCATAAATTTAGCTAAAACAAACATTTTATAATAATTTAAAAATAGAGCAATGAACTTTAATTTTAAATTACTGTATTTTTTTAGTTTTTTTTTTTTAAACAAAAAAAAAAAACTAAACATAAAATTTCCTGCATTTGTTTAAACTAAATAATACACTTTATATTATGCACGATATGCTATTTATGACAAATTTATAAGCGGAAAGCACTTACATTAAAATTTAATTCAAAATATTTTTTTTTTTGAGAAAATAGTTTAACTACAAAGCAATATTTTCTTTAGAACATTTTTGTGTACCAAATTTTCTTCAATTAGTAAAACAAAAATTTAATTAAATTTAATTACTTTGCTTTTGCAATAAAATATATTAAGTACTTCAGCTAGTACATCTATTTTAAAAACTTTTTACAGTAAATGATTAAAACATTAGGAAAAATACAAAAGTTTTATTACTTTTCCTATATTCCTTTTTATACCCTTCACCACAGGTGGAAGGGTATATATAAGTTTGTCATTCCGTTTGTAATTTTTACAATATTGATCTTAGACCCTATAAAGTATATATATTCTGGGTCCTTATGAAGAGCGAAGTTGATTTAACGATGTCCGTCTGTGTGTTGAAATGGGTTTTCCGAAGAACCCAGACATGATGAGGACTTGATTGTTTTGTTGATTTAATTTCTGTTACATGTGATCCATTTCTGTTTGCTATTGAAAATCAGACAGATCGGTTAATAAATGGCTGATATATTAGCAAAAAACCAGGACTACCTCTAATTTTTTTCCGTAAAATCCCTTTGTTTAATATTTATGTAGAATTTTACGCATAACAAACACATTCAGATGTTGAAATTCTTTTCTTTCATCTCCACCTTTTATACACAAACAACAAACACATACAAAGATTTGTCATTTAAATAAAAACCAAACAAATCTTTAATGAACGAAAACTGTTTATTTAATTCTATTTACGATGATTCCGCATGACCTTAATAGCTCAATTGTCTAAACGCTATGTCACAAATACTTTTTTGTCTCTAAGGCCGCGGGTTCGAATCCTACACCCGCTCAATTCAACTTTTTTTTGTAAAATTTTTCTTTATTTTCTTAAGACTTTTTTTGTTTATTTTTTGTTTTTTTTTAACATTTAATAATTAATTTAAATAAAATTTTATATTAATAATTAAATAATCCATAAATAGGCTACAAACATCAAAATTTTTATAAAAACCCTCTGATACAAACAAAATAAAACGGTTTTATTTCTATTTTTTGCTCCGATTTAAAAGAATTTATAAAAAGATTTTTAAACCATTTTATTTCTCATATATTAAGAAAATTTTATACATAATTTCCCTTTGAGTGCAACTATTTTAGGTCAAAACTTTTAATAATTTATAAAAAAAAATTATAAACTATTTCCTTCAAATTTTTAAAATTAAGCTAAAGAAATTAAAAATATTTTGGAATAATAAATTAATAAGCGAAATAAAATCCCAAATGCAAATTTGCCAGCTAAATCAAACGTTTTTGTAGAAATAAAACACATGCAGTTCTAGTGATTTCTTTTAACGATTTGTTGAAATTCTTTTCTTTCACCTCTTCACCTTTTATACACAAACAACAAACACTATTCTAGAGCTGTAATATGACCTATGGATACGTCTTATATAGCAAAAGATAGAAAATCTTTAGTATAACATATTTGCTGAAAAACTCGGAAATATCGGTTCAGATACAAAAAAGTTATGCCCAAAACAATAATTTTTTTTAAATACCTATTTTTTTGGAACCATAAATCTTCCCGAGTCCAAGTTTTATCACCAAACTAAATGGTTAATTTCCTCTTAAAGGCGTCCGTATATAAATCTGTCCATTCCAATATATGTCCATATATAAACTTCACTTTTCACCCAACCATGGTGAAGGGTATATAAGATTCGGCATAGCCGAATTTAGAAGCTCTTACTTGTTAAGTCTGAATTTATTTTTTTAAATTTTCTTAATTGTTGATTTTAGTTTTTAATATTGTGATTCCCTGCTGTAGTTTACACTGTTCATTTATTATTACAATAGATTGTAAATCTTAAGATTTTCTCATGGAATAGGATCTTTGTTTTTCTTATTGTTGTTGTGATAACTTGTAATTTGCCGTTTTTCGTGTCATGAACAGTTGTATCGCCATCTATATGTGTTGTAGCTGTTGTTTCGCCTCATATAGAATTTGTTAATTTATAAGTTCTACTCGCGAAAAATATAAAGTAGAAAAAAAAACAACAACAACAATATTTAAGTAAATTAATTTTAATGTCTTATGTTTTTTTTTTTTTTTTGCTTTTAATTTATCAACACAACAATAGTTGGAAATACTGTTGAAATCTAGATTTTCATGGGAAAATTTTTTTCTTTTCAGAACAATAGTATATAGAAAGAACTGTTAACTGATTTCAACACTTGTTTGATAATGTTTTTAAAATCAGACATTTTTAGTTTAAACTCCTTCGAAAATTATTATTAAATGTATTTTTTTTTCATACATATTTTTGGAGAATTTTAAGTTAAAAAAAAAATATTTTTATATTTAATTTACAACTCAAAGCAAAAGATTTAAGACACAAACTGGAAAAAAAATAGTAAAAACTGAATACCAAAATAGTTAATTTTTTAAAAAATCTAGTTGCATTTCGAATACCTAACATTTTTAAAACCCAATTGACACTACAACCAAAAATTATTAATTTTCAAAAAATATATATGTAGTTTTTTTTTTTATTTAAAGTTTGTGTAGATTTTTTTCAAATCGCTTTAATTTTTATTGACTGAGCGAACAAGAAAAAATGGCAATTAGCCGGTATTCGATATTTTTGAAAACATTATCCATAAATCTTGCTAACGAAAATAAATTTTAGGGGCGAATGAAAGCGATTTTAAATTTCAAATTTAAGCAACATTTTCACTGATCGTCAGCCAAATATTTGGCCAAATAGACAAAAGTTCGGCGCTTAAACAACGAACAGCTTAACTTTTGATTTTGTTTTTCTTAGGTCCAGAAATATTTTTTTATAACAAATTTGGTCCATAAAGCTTTAAAATATCGAATACACATCAATAATCGCTTGTTGGCCCACCTTGACATAACGTTGCCATAACCGGGTTTTGATAAAATGTTTTTTTTTTAAACATTTTTCCTGTTTTTTTAAACGATTTTTGAAAAATGTCAGTTAATAAATTACAAGGGAAACTGGCTTTTTTGTCTCAAGTAATTCGGCAATTTTGAATATTCCATTCCCGGCCGGTGAAGCCATATGACAGTTGTAGGTCCATATTGTGGAGACAGGACCTTAAAATTGCTTAACCAACCAAACTTCCCCACTTTTTTTTAAATTTTAGTCATTTTTTTAAATTTTTCCAAAGAAAAAATTATTAAGTTGTTGTATTATCTTAATTGACTTAGTCCTTGTTTTTCTCGTAAAAGTGTTTACAACAACGGTTCTCAAATGGGTGCACGTGCCCTCCTAGGTGCTGCATCCTAGGGGAACCGTTAAATACTTAAAAATAAGTAATTTTCCAATATTATAAATATTAAAATAAAATTTATAATTGGAATTTTCACATATTCGAAGTAATTGTAAACCGGTTTTCGAATACATAAAAAACTGCATTTTTTAAAAATCGGTATCTAATATCAGTAGGATGAAGAAATTACACTCTTTTTTGTAATGGGAAAAAGAAATCGTTTTTTATTTAAATAATAAAAAAATTTAACTGCAAAAATAGTTTTTACCAATTTTTGTTAATTTTTTTAAAAATTTTTTCAGTTATTTTTACGGCATAGTTATTTATACTACATTTAATAGTTGTATTTTAAAAGCTAAAAATACACAAATAAAACAGATTAATTTCTTGCCAACAAAATAGTTTGGTTGCAGCAGCCGAATTATTTGGTTGTTGCAAACAACTATATTAATTTTAAAAGTTAAAAATACACAGATAACACAGATTAATTTTCTGCCAACTATATAGTTTGGTTGCAGTAGCTGAATTATTTGGTTGTCGCAAACAAATATATTAATTTCCTGTCAACTAAATAATTTGGTTGCAGCAGCCGAATTATTTAGTTGTCGCAAACAAATATATTAATTTCCTGTCAACTAAATAATTTGGTTGCAGCAGCCGAATTATTTGGTTGTCGCAAACAAATATATTAATTTTAAAAGTTAAAAATACACAGATAATACAGATTAATTTCCTGCCAACAATAAATAGTTTGGTTGCAGCAGCCGAATTATTTAGTTGTCGCAAACAAGTATATTAATTTTAAAAGTTTAAAATACACAGAGGATACAGATTAATTTTCTGCCAACAAAATAGTTTGCCGAATTATTCGGTTGTCGCAAACAAATATATTAATTTCCTGCCAACTAAATAGTTTGGTTGCAGCAGCCGAATTATTTGGTTGTCGCAAACAAGTATATTAATTTTAAAAGTTTAAAATACACAGAGGATACAGATTAATTTTCTGCCAACAAAATAGTTTGCCGAATTATTTGGTTGTCGCAAACAAATATATTAATTTCCTGCCAACTAAATAGTTTGGTTGCAGCAGCCGAATTATTTGGTTGTCGCAAACAAATATATTTCTCATCCGATTGAAATAAATGCTTTCAATTGGAATTCTTTTGTAATAAGTGAATTTCAATCGCCTCAAACAAATATTTCGTTGGCTCCAACTAAACCATTCGGTTGACAAGAAATTGGCTTGTCACAATAAATCTGTTTTCTCTGTGTATGTTTATAAACATATATGGGCTTATATATTATCATATATGGGCTCTTGTATATTATTCATATATGCTCATATATGATCATACATGACCATATACGGCCATATACAGTTAAATTTTGGATCCAAAGATAAATGGTCATATATGAATTCATGTATGGTCATATATTGAACCATGCATGGACGTATATGACCATGTTTGCCCATGTATGATCATGTATGTTCATATATCTATTTAGATTTTTGCCCGGGAGTGATTAACCGAATTTTTTGTAGTGGAAACCAATATTCAGTTAAGCCAAACCAAATTTTAGTAGTAGTAACCGACTTTCAGTTGGAAACTGATAAAAAATTTTTCTATGTAAGTTTTGTTATTAATTAAGCTAAATTTAAATTTATATATATACACTCACAATATTATTTCGTTAAAAATAATCTAAATTACATATTAAATTAATCGAAAATACAATCAAAAAGAGGATTACTGATTTTTCATTATATTCTACCCATTTTGATGTTTATTTTCAATCATTGTTAAATAATCGATTAAAGTAGTAAAAGCAATCGAAAGTCGTTTAAAATAACCATCAATTTTAAACTGACAAAACGTAGAAAAAAACGATTTTTGTGGTTTGTTTTTCAATGAAAATTTTTTTTATTTGTATGTAATTTTACAAAACACAACACACACAGATGCATATATTTTTATTTTCTATGTGTGTATCAATATTTGAATAATTTCTTGTAATTTTTATTGAAATAATTTGGTATATAAATAAACTATTTTGGTTAAAAAAAAAAAAACAAAAAGGAATCATATAAATATCTATTTTTAAAAACAGAAAGCATAAAATTTAACAGTTAACAGAAAATATCAACTTCTACTGAATGTCTGTACATTTTTATAGTTTGTTTTTTTGTATGACTGATTCAAATTGTAAAAAAAATATTTCTATAAATTTTAATTGATTCTTCATTTAAAAACAAACTCTACGTATTTTTTTTTTAAAATAAACTACTGTCGGTGACGGAAAATATACTGTGAGTGTATACATTATTTTTTAAATTTTGGCACAAAAATAATTTTGTGAATTTTGATTTTATTTAATGTAGACTAAAATTCTGAAAATTTATTTATTTATTTTCTACAGATGTTTCTTTTTATAGTTAAACTTCAAAACATTTTTAAAAGTTAATTTTTATTATACCCTAAATGTGTGAGAAAATGTTATAATTAAATTTTTTACATTTATGACAATACCTTTTTATTCACCACCAAAAATTTCCCCTTTTCTGGAAAAATATTATTTAAGCAATTATTTCAAAATTCCTTTACATTAAATTTTCACAAGATCTGATAAGAAAATCACTATTATTTTAAAAACTTGAACTTGCATGTCTTTCTTACAATATGAAAAATTCCCATCATTTAAAAAAACAACTTTGCGTGTTGAAATTTGTCTTGTTTAGCGTCTTTAAGACGAAAAATCAACCACCTTAAGATCATAAACTTTTTTTGTAGTGGGAAAATTTTTTTACAACAAATTAGAATTTCTAATGAGTAGAGCTGAAGCAGTAGTAAAAGCATAAGAAGTCACCCTAATTTCTTATAAGATTTATATCAAAAATAAAGAAAAACCAACAAGAAGCTAAAACTCTCCCCTTGTACTTTATTAACCTCAAATACTTTTGTTATAAAGTGTTTTGTGGTGTGTTTTTTTTTTCTGTTGGTGTCTCTTTTTGGCAATAAGAAAATTAATTTGTTTGTTTTTTTTTCCAACTTGTGGTAAGAAGTTAATTATAATGAAACACTCGTATTCTTACTCGACTAAACACATACATTCCAACTTTAAAATACTTAAGATTTTCACACACTAAATTATGGTTGGAAAGAAGTAGTTGGCATAAAATAAAAATCACAACTGCGTGGGAAACTTATGCAAAATTATTACAGTCTTTTTTCTTTTTTTGTTTTTGTATAAAAAACCCCTAAAAACTTTTAAAGAAATCTTTAAGAAAACATTAAGTTGTTTTATGTTTTTTGGTTGGTTTGCTGGAATTTTGTTTTAAGGTTTACTCGGCAAATTTCCACCACTGTTTCTATGCATTCTTGGATTTTATGAATTAAATACGAATATTAATATTTTGTGTTTTTATTTTTTTCTGCCTCAATTTCATGGGAACTGATTTTGGTAGAAGTTCTAGAGCATTTAAAGTTTTTCTAATATTTATGATTAATTAAGTTGTTTGCAATTAAAAAAGAAAGACTTAAGACGCAAACTTCTTTTTATTTATAAATGTTTGTTTCTTAAATCTTTTGTTTTTTTTTTCTAATAGAAATATATTTTTAATATGGACGTCGTGCTTAATAGAAAAAAATGGAAACAGAAGTCATTTTATATAAAAAATTTGATTTTTCATAAAATTTCTTAGTCATTAGAAATTTTTCATATTTCTTTTGTAAGTTGTTAAGTTACAGAGAAAAATTGTTAAGAAAGCATTTTATTATATTTAATGCTTGTATCAAAAGTTAGCATTTTCTGGCATAAATTACAAAAAAAAAAAATAAAAAAATAGAATAGAATAGAATTACTCTAAATGATTTATTAATCAAATTTTTTTATATAAAAATTATTTACAGCATATATCAAACTTTAATCGTTTTTAGAGTGTACTCGAGCTAACTCACACAGGTCTTCACAAGGAAGCACCGCTTATAATTTTATTTATATATATGTGCAAAATGTGTGCTCAAAAAAAACATAATAACACTACTCGTCCAAATACTTAAAAAATCCGGGAAGCAAAAAATGGATTTATGGCTCAATATTGGGGATAAGTAGTAAAAAGTCTTTTGTTGCTTTTATATATTTCAATTTTGATTATATATATATTTTTTTTTTTTAATAAATTTTATCTGAGTATAATTATGTCGAAAATCCTTAAAGGTTATTTCAAGGTCCTCGGGAAGAGCTCGAAAATTGAGTTATTTATGTTGAATTTGTCCTTAAAAGATTTATATTTGCTAAGAAATGTAGACACATGAAAAACACCCAACAAACAATACGTTCCGTTTACGAACTGTTTTCGGTCCGTCATAGACGGAATCCAACTCCATTTCTGGATTTATATACGGACTAGAGAACGTATTTTAAGGAATATCGAAACTAATTCGAATCCGTTTAAATACCGTCAATGACGGACCGTTTACGTACTGACATATCGGATGAAAAACAGAGTTTTCCGTTACGGATGCGTATTTGTAGCGTTTTTTTCAACAAAAATCGGATTTATGTAAATGCCTAAATTTTTTAATTTTGAATAACAAATTATAGTTTTTTTCTTTTAATTTATTGATAAAAATATTTAATAAAAAACAAAAATAAACTTTTACAAATCTAATTACATGAAATATTCATCTCCAGCACAACTAGCATCTCTATCCATCACTACGGTTATGGCTCATTGAATATCATGAAAAAATAAAACAAAATTTTAATTAAGATTTATTTGAAAATTTTTTACAAAATCTATTATAAACTGATAGACAAAATTTTTTATTTGCAAAATTGCATAAATTTGCACAAATCACCATAATTTCATAAATATTTACCTTATAGATATCACTTAAATTTTTTATCGCTTTAAGAGAGCTTAATCAAAATATGCATCTGTTTTTCTAAACTTTAGCGCGTCATGTTTTAATTAATCGTTTTTGACACCAAAACATATTCAGAAACTAAATGAAAACTAATGAAAATCGAGAAAGTTCGTATTTGACGGTACAAAAACGAATGCATCAAAACGCAGTTAAAACGTATTGTTTTCGTAAATTCAATTATACGATCCGTTATTGTTCTGTTTACATACAAGCTTCGACGGATACGTAGAAGTCGGATTCATGAATCCCTACGTGTCAGAGATTCCGTAAAAATGTTTCTTGGGCATATAAATACAGGGTGATCCCTTGCAAATCCATTGCAAATTTTTAAAATTCCAAATTTTTGTAGGTTTTGTTTTTTTGGTCAATTTTCTATCAAAAACCAAATAACTGTTCTATATGATTTAATATCTGCATTTAGTTCAATGGCTTACAAAATAATAGGTGCGAATTTGAAAACATAAGAAAACTAGCCGGTAGGATAGTTGGTAGCGTGCTAGCTTATTATTGCGGTGGTCGCAGAGGCTCTGGTATGTTTACGTTACAACGGGCCGATAGCCTTCGTTGCTAGTGCTCGGTTAGTCTAAAACGTCAATTGCCGGGGACTTGGCTTACCATAGTAAAACACATTTTTTTTTTTTTGCAAAATTCGTTCTTTTTATTCAAGATAGTTCCCTTTAAGGGTGATACACTGTTTATAGCGACCCTCCAACTTTTCGATATCATTTTTGTAGTACGATTTGTCCTTTGCTTCAAAATAGGCCTCAGTTTCGGCGATCACCTCTTCATTCGACGAAAATTTCTTCCCAGCGAGCATTCTTTTGAGATCTGAAACAGGAAATAGTCGCTGGGGTCCAGATCTGGAGAATACCAATTCATGGATTTTCGCCTTCGTTTTCACTGACTTGTTTTTGGTCAAAAGTGAGCTCGCGCGGCACCAACTTTGCACAGAGCTTTCTCATACCCAAATATTCGTGAATGATATGATGTACACGTTCAGTTGATATCTTTGGAGTACCTGCTATTTCACTTAATTTCAATTTACGCTCATTCAAAATCATATTTTGATGTTTTCGTCCCTCAATCTTCTTTTGGGCGTCTACTGCGGTCACCGTCTTCGGTGCTCATTTTATCACGTCTAAACTTAGCATACCAATCCTTGATGGTTATTTTCCTGGGACAGAGTCCGGAATCTCGTCATCAAGCCAAGTTTTTGCTTCAACTGTATCTTTTCCCTTCAAAAAGCAATATTTTATCAACACGCAAAATTCCTTTTTATTCATTTTTTTCTCAATAACAAAAGATGCTTCACTCAAAATGCTATAATTCACAAACTAATTATCCGACAGCTGTCAATTTTATACACGTGTCTCTGGAAGGTTAGGCCAAACTAAAAATGATATTTGGATATAATTTGTAATTAAGTCCAACACTTGACCCCCGTACTTTTTTTTGGTCATGATTCAAGAAGCCAAAGGTTTTTTTTTGTCTGCAATCTTAAGATACTTTAAAATAATTTTAGTAGTAGTTTTTGAAAAATTAAATCGATTTAGGCATTCTAGGTTACCCTAGGGTCGAATTCGGAATACATTTTTTGGGTAGGGAAGTATTAAAAATTTGTATTTAGGAAAGAAAATGTCTCAAATTTTCTTGCCTTTGGACCTCTGTCTGGATAACCAATTTGTGTATATTTTCTTTAAAATAAAATTAAAAAACGAAAAATCCCCCAGAAAATGTGAACATTTTTGAACACCTTAATATGGAGTTGGACCGCTAAAAAAATATGTATATCTTATTTTTTTTTTTCATTCGAACTAATATTTTTTTTATTTTTTGATATTCCTGCTAGTTTGGAATTGTTTTAACGAAGATCTTTCGAGCAATTTGAACACCTTGCAGATGAAAAACATGCATATCAAATTTTGCTTCAAATTTCGCAAGTTCCTAAAAAAAATGTCTATTTTTTCAAACCCTTAAATCTCCCAGATTGACCTAAAATTTAATTTTAGGTAAAAATTCAGTTTAGATTGTATTGGCCTTAGCCTTATTTCCATAATGTATGTACATTTAGCTACCATTCCGGACTTTAGCTGGTAAAATTTCGATTTTAACCTTGAAACTAATGTTTAAATTCAGTAAAAGGGTTTTAATCGTCCGAAAAAATTAGTTAAAATCGTAGTTAGTTAAAACTTTTGTTTTACATTCAGTCCTTTAAATGTAGTCCTTATCTAAAAAATTTACTTTTTTTTTTGCAAAATAAAAACAATTTTTATTTTTGGTTTTTTAAAAAATATTAATTTCATTTTTATTACTTAATTTACAATATTTCTTGTATTTTGTGGGTTTGATTTATGTATAGGGTGGAATTATTTTTTTTTTGTTTGTTCTTCTTTTTAAGTATAGATAGATTTTATATTTTAAAACAAATTAAAACTAATTTTTGTCTTTTTTTTTCATTATTTTTCTCTATGCTTTAGTAAAAAGAGAGAAATTTACAACTTATAAAAATCTTACAGTAAACTTTATATATGTAACATATACAAGTTAGTTATATAAATATTAGTTGTATAAATCTAAAATAAAACTACAACTTAGTAGTTAATATAATATATATTAATATAAAATTGTATATAATTTTTTTTGTGTTCTTTAGATAAATATTTTATTAAAGTTTTAGAAAATAAAAAAAAAAAATGATATGAATGGAATTTGTTTATAAAAACAGAGAAATATTTAAAATGTTATATACAAAATATATCAAGGGAAAATGCTAAAAAAAACATGTTTATCAGCAGGGTCTGACAGATGATTCACTTCGATTTAAATGAAATTTGAATATGTGCTTAAAGAGAGAAAAGTAATAAACAAAATTGTTTTCATCGTGTTCATTAATTTCGACTCTTTTTTTCAATTATTTTAATGCAGATTCGTGTATCAAACACCTTTCTTTTGAGCCCAAATTTACTTGGGTTAATTTCATGGTTTAAGTGTAAATAAAATTAAAACGTTAAAATCGTATTTTTATGAAATACGGAAATTTTATTCAAATCGCAGCAAACCCTTCGGCAGACATTTCTTGTTACTTTGATTTTGTTTAATATTTAAATAATACTAATTATTTTTTAAAACTAAAATATTAAATAAAATATTTATTTAATAATGGATATGACAAGAATATTTTTTAAGGGGTTTGAATGTTTAAAAAAATATATATATATATAAAATAAATTGCTAAAATAAATTGTAATCTGAAAATAAATAATGTTTTTTTGTTTTGTTGCTTTTCGTAAAGGTTACAAAATTAATTTTAAATGCCAACCAAAAATAGTAGGTAGCACTCAGGATAATCCACCCGCATGAGTATTCCATTGCACTTCTGACATAGAGGGTAAAGTTTGTTGTTGTTGTTGTTGCTGCTGATGCATATGATTAGCATTTAATCCTCCACCTCCTCCTCCTCCTCCTGTTGTACCATCACCCGGTAAACCCACATTATTGTTATTATTATTACTCATTGCGGTTAAATTATTATTATTAAGTCTTGTACGCATAACATCATCTGCCTGGGTGCAATGTGGCCGGGGACCCGGTTCGGGGGTATAGGTAAATGTTAAACCAGTGGCATAAATTATACCATCATTACGTACTAATGATATAGGCACTTGGGTAGGTTGACGTACCTGCAAAGAAAAATTTTAATATAATTTATTAATTTAAAATTTAGTTCAAATCAAAATCTATTATATTGCAATCTTTAAGTCTAGTTCATTTTAAACATAAATATTCAGCCTAAATTATAGTTCATTTTAAAATAAAAAAATCAGATTTAATTTTAATTCAATTTATAGCAAAAACTCTGCTTTAATTTTAGATCATTACAAAGTAAAAAAAAGACCTTAATTGTAGTTACGAGGGCCGATCAATAAGTCCGTGACTTTTCGAACTTCTCTCGTAGTTATATGAAATGCAACACTGCTCAAGCAGTGCAACACTGAGCAAGTTCCGTCATTTACTTTGCGTTAAACAACCTCGTGGATTTTTTTAAAAATGGAAAAAAGTGAATTTCGAGTTCTCATTAAATATTATTTTTTGCGAAAAAAATCCGTCAATCAAACCAAGGAAAATCTTTATAAATACTATGGGGACTCTGCACCATCGATTTTAATGGTTAAAAAGTGGTTTACTGACTTTCGTTGTGGCCTTACAAGCACGGAAGATGCCGAGCGTTCTGGACGCCCAAAACAATTGAAAAAATTCACGATATGGTGTTGGCCGATAGATTGTGAAAGACATAGGCATCTTACATGGCTCAGTGATATCAATTTTGAACGATCACTTGGGTATGAGAAAGTATTCCGCAAGATGGCTGCCGCGTTTGCTCACAATCGACTATCAACCGAATCGTGTGACAGCTTAGTTTCCATGACAAAAATCCATGAAGTAGACTACGGATTGACCCCTCATTCGCCTTATTTTCCGGACTTAGACCCCAGTGACTATTTCCTATTTCCAAACCTAAAGAAATGGCTCGGTGGAAAGAGATTTATGATGAAATTATTGATCAAACAAATGCCTATTTTATGGACCTCGAAAAATCCCATTTTTTGAAAGGGATACAAAAATTGGAGAAATGTTGGACTAAGTGTATTGAGCTATTGAGGTTATGTTGAAAAATATTTTTTTTGCAAAAAAAAATTGTGTCATTTAAAAAATCATGGACTTAATAGCCCACCCTCGTAATTGCAGTTTAAATGTAGTGCAATTTTTATGAAGTATTTTTTTTATAAAAACTTCAGTTTCAATTATCGTTCATTTTATAGCAAAATATCAGGTTAAGTTGCAGTTAATTGTATAGCAAAAATTTAGATTTAATAGTAGTTTATCTGATATTAAAAATTTTAATTTATTTACTAGTTCAATTCTCCTTAATTGCCGTTCAGTTCAGCTTTAATTTTAGTTCATTTCTAAAACAAAATTCTCTGTATATCGAAGTTAATTTTAAAGTAAAAATTTTGTGTTAATTGTAGCTCATTATTTTGTTAAAATTCTGATTTAATTTTAGTTTATTTTATATTAAAAAAATCATTTAATTTAGCTCTAGTTCTGGCTTAATCGCAGTTCATTTTAAGGTTAAAATTTTAACTATAGTTTAAAAAAAAAAATTGAATTAAATTATAGTCCATTCCACAGTTAAACTTCAGTTTCAATTAAAGCGATTTCAGTATAAAAATTTGTAGATGTTTTTAGTTCAGTTTCATTGAGTTTAGTTAATTTAAACTTAAAAATCCTGTGGAAATTTTTAGTTCACTATCTAGTAAAAATTCTGATTTAATTGTTTTTTAATTCAAATTAACAACACTGATTTTATTGTAGTCCAGATTTCGATTTAACTATAGTTCATTTAAAAATAATAATTCAGCTTCAGTTTAAAAATTAAAAATAAGAAACATGTATTTTTAGCTTCCCAATCTTTTTGGAGTTAAGAGGTGAGGTATGCATACGCGTCTTATTTATGAAATTTAAATAGATTTGTCTACACCACTATAGTCCACAAAACACAAAAATTTTGATATCCACATTGCCTATTTTTTAAACCAGGGTTGCCACGTAAATTTTTAAAAAATATGTATGAAAACAGCACTTAGGTAAAAGTCGCCTTAAAGCCGAACGATAAAATTAATTGTATTTAATTTCATAAAAACTTAAGTTTATATAGATCTTTAGTTAGATTGTTATAATTTAGTTAAAAAAAATTTATTTACTTACCCACAACCATTCACCTCTAAATTGTGATATTTCTGGTACTACACACAGCAGAGTTTCCGTACAACGATACATCGTTTCAGCTTCAACATCACCAAACCATACTTGTAGATGCGGTGTAAAATTATCACCACTCAATTCTAACATGGCTACATCACCGCCACCATTGAGATTCAAGGAATTAACTATTGGTACAGGTGTAACAGGGGAACTAAAAAAGTTAAAAGAAAATAATAATACCAAAGAATTAGAGCAATAAAAATTGCAGGCTTTTCAAAGTTTTAAATCCATAAAAAACTTAATTATAAGTAATTTTAATGTTAAAATACAAGCTTAGTTGCAAGTTATATTATGTCTGTTTGTTTACTTGTTAGAGTTTTATATTTTTACTATTGTTTGCCTTTGTTTTTAACAAGAAATTTGCAAACTTTTTAATTCAGTTGGTACAATTTTCAAGTTTTGATATCATTTTATTTCATTTCACCGAAATAAAATTTAGTTTTTAGAAATTCTTTGGAATTTTCTGTTTACTATTTTCTTAATAAAAATGTAAACAGTCCTATTCATTATTTAAATAATTTTATAAAATGTCAAATACTTACGATACTGGTCCCATTCCTTCATAAAATTGATACTCGGCCTTATCCGTTGATATAATTGTCCAACAGGCACCATCATTAATCATTTCTTTATTTGGTTCTTTCGGACAGGGTGTAGCTTGAAATTGTATAATTTTCTCTTGCGATAAACACAAATACATACGATCTGTATCCTTCATGTAAAAAGCACATTTATGCAATTGCGATACAGGATCATCAGCCTCCAGTAAAGCCATTTGTTTATCTACTTTACGTATAATTAAACGTGGTAAAGCCATACCCGTTACCGAGCATACCAACTTAACAGTAGCACCATAGTGTATATAACCATCACGTACTTGAAATTCTTCCGATTCTGATTCATTATCATCCAGCAGGTGTATAGTAAAGGCACCCCATTGTGTGGAGGAGGCATGAAAATGTCCATTTTCTACATGAAGGTAACGTGTAGATACAGTTTGTGATCTTAAACGATTGAAAAGGGCTACATTTGTTCCAGACGCTATACAAAGATCGGCATTTTTTAGTGATTGTTTCTTTTTTGAGGGTTTCGAGATAACTTTAATACGTTTTGAATTAAAAACACCGATATCATGGCCATTACCATAAAACATTTTAACCGATAACATAAAATGTTTACGTTTATCTGAATCTGAGATAAATAAAGTTTTGGCAGCACAATATTGTTTACCATTTAAATCTAACTGTTGCATATCTTGATCAGCACTACCTATGCCGATAAACGCACACAATTGTGCACCCTGTTCACCTTCACCCTTTTGTAACATTTCCTCATAACGACGACGCCAGCCACTGCCAAACAGATAAATACAGGGAGGAGGACAGAAGAAACGTTTTTCATTACCATATGATTTTTGGGCAACCTAAAAATAGACAAAAAAAGCTCTTAATTTATCGGCGGAATACAAAATTTATTACCATTATAAAAGAAAAAATGTTAAAATAGCTTATACAAGGATTTTAAATAAAGGATGACTATTTGGAAGCATAATTTCACTTTTCACATCTTCCGGACACCATTTCAAGGTTGTTTGCTGATATTTTCTTCTTCGAAAACAAATAAAGGAACAATCTAAGTGAAGCATTTAACTTTACTTTCAATCAAAACACAATTTTTTGGGTTTTCAAATGAAATTTTCTTTAAATAATTAAAATTTCTTATTTGTTTACATTTTTTCACACGGCGATGCCAGATGTTGAAAATTTTCATTTGGGTAATCTGCAAACCGTTTCGGAATTTCTTGAATCGATATAGTTTTCGCAAAAAACATGTAAAACGTAACCCTGTTCTGCTTTCTATAGGGTGAGTCACAGACAATTTGATATATATTAATCTAAGATAATAAGGCGCTGTATTATTGTTATTTATCTAACTAATAAGAAATTTTACAAAATTAAATGTGCCACAGCTTTAAAAGTAAGAAGCTCGAAAAAAATTTACAGTAAAAATACAATCAACTTTTTTATCTATTAAGTCACCTTGTATAAAATACGGTGACTCTAAATTTCTCGATGCGAAAATTTCTCTCATCAGATACAGAAACAGGGTGCTAGTTTTAAATTCATTTATGATTTGAATGGTATTACAGGTGCATAGTGTAAATTTAGTATTATGAAACTGGATTTCTTGGTATAGAAATTTTGTTTTAAATTCAACATACGGTGATAATAAACAAGTGTATTATTTTTATTTTGACGATTTTTCCCAAATTTTATTGACGATTTTGTACCCAATAAACCTGGCAACACTCTTTACTTCTTTTGTTTTAGTCTTCGCGCATTCTTATAACGGCTCGGTTGTTCAGCAAGTTTTTGTTAAAAAAAAATTATATCTTGAGTTAAAATATTGCATTGAAATAAAAAAACTCTTTGTTAAATTAAACTAATATTGTCACTTATAAGATTTCTTAATGAAATTCTTAAAATACATTCGTAATATATAAGGCATTTTATAAAAAAAAAATGCGCCTGTTAGCCTGTTCCTTTTCCTTCTTGTGGTTTAATTTTGTGCAATTGATAAAAAGTGTGAAAATTAAAATCAAATTTAATAAAGTGCTTATTATAAAAGGGAAATGTGCATTATAATTAAAATTAATTAAAATACCTAATAAATGTTAAAAAATATAAATGGGCTATCCACAAAATACACAAGTAGAACAAAAAGGAAAGAATAAAATGGTAAGAAAGATCATTTTTTACAATAAAAATAATTTTTATTTTACTTTCCACATGATAAAAAAGTGTTGCCAAGTTTAATATTTAAAAACTTGCTAATTTTAGTACATTTTTCCATACTTTTCATACATTTTTTATGACTTTTTGGTCAATAATAGCTGGGTTTATGCGGCAAGCTAAAGTTTAGTGTTTACGCTTAACGTTATTAATAATGTTAAAAATTTAATTTTTACAATGAATTGGACTAAGTATAAAACAGAATTTTAGCAAAAAACGAACTAAAGCTATAAGGTAAATTTTAACTTTGATGTTAACTATAATTAAATCAGAATTTTATTATGAAATAAACAATGCTTAGTAGTAAACTACAATAACTATAGATTTTTGAATTAAGATTGAAGCTAAATTTTGAGAACTACAAAAAATGTTGAACTAAACTACAAAAAAATTAGATTTTTTATTACAAATTTTGAACTATATAATGTGTATTTAAATTTTTAAATTGATTAAAATTTATACTAATTTTGCCCATAAAATTTTAATTAATGTTAATTTTTTAAATTGTTAATTAAACAATAAGAGTTTTAAAAAAAATATTTTCTAACTTCTAATCAAACTTTTAATAGAAAAAGTTTTCTTTTAAATTCTTTACCAATTTTTACTATAGTTCAAAAAACTCCATTAATGTGTCTTAAATAAAAATCCAGCAAATATTTTGTGGTCTTTTAAACAAATTATCACCAACACCTTTTGTAGTAAAAAAAATAAATAAAACTCACACGTTGTTCTTTGAAGTGTAACCGAAAAAGAAAAAAAAAACCCTAAGACCAAACAAAAATGAATTAAATCTATTAAACAAGCACCTGATTAAAAACCTTTTAAGCATGCGCTGTATTTAACCACCAAAGTTGTTGAATTATTTTTTTTTTCTTGTGTTTTCCTTAAATAATCTAAGACGAAAACAAATCAACATCTTGTTAAAACCACAGAAATGTTATAATTTTTTCTAAGTTTTTTTTTTCTCTAAAAACTAGCGACAAAATAGACAAAATAATTGCAAATTGAATACGGCAATGAAATAAAGTGTAGAAATACAAAAAATGCCATCAGAATTATGATTAGGAATTTAATTGTATTACAACTTTAATTAAATTTAAAGCGCACTTGTGCTTTTTTTTTGCTTATTTTTTTTTTTGTTGATGTAGCTGACGATGATGATAATTTGTTTAATGCAAAGGCATTCAGGTGTGAAGGATGTGAGAGACACAGACTTCAATAGATTCAACAACAAAAGTGTCGACAATGACGGACTTTGGTTGTTTAGTGCTAAATTTTAACTTTTGTTGACCACAATGTAAAACTTTTCTTGAGTTTTATTTTTGTTTTGGCATAATTAAGGGTGGTTGAATTTAATGTGGTAACCAAAGCGCAAAGAATTTGAGTAAATGACTATTTCAAAACTATAACAAAATTTACATTTTATGATTAAACTTAAAAAATAAACTTTTTTAATGCGGTTTAGTGGAGGCATTATAAAGATTTAAGCAGTATACTATTTATGCACAACAGCCAATGCAGAATTTATTGTATAAGTATTTTTTTACTCTACAGATTAATTTTAATATAATAAGGATCATTTCCTTAAGGAATAGTTTAAAATTCTAAGGGGCTAAATTACCCTGAAAGAAATTAAAACTTCGTTGCTAGAATTAGTGAATTTGATTAAAATAAAAATGGACTAAGCATTTGTTAATTTCTTATGAAAAACCAACAAGACGCAACTATATTCAGCCTGAAATAGTTACTTAAATATTTTGATATTTCACTTAAATTGTATGTATTTTTGAAACTTTAGTTGCAATTTTCTCAAAGCTTTTAGATAAAAAAGTTTTATAGTGAACTATATTTTATTAAATCATACGTTGCGACTGAATTTTTTTTTTAATTTAATATGTCATTACATTTTTGTAATAACTCGGTATAACAACTCTTTCTAGAGAAAGGGCTAATTATGTCGTTATTTTTATTTTAAAATGTTTAAATTTGTGTAAGTTGTCTATGATAAGTTTAAATTGGAAATTAACAAACTTTATACAGATGAAAATTTACAAAAGTTGACTGAAGCTAAATATTCAATACATTTGTGTAGCTTTTTCTTAATTCGACTTTGCTTCATTTGCATATATTTTCCTCCAAAATCTATTAAAATCTTAAAAATGTTTAATTAAATCGTTTTCGATTCTAAAAAAAAGAACCTTCTAAAGTGCTGCAAGATTTGTGTGCTGGGTTATCTATTTTTTTAAATCGATTTTTATTAAAATTTGATTACATATGTACTAAATTGGAGACAAATTTGAAAATTCTACTACTATTTCTAGGAGTTTTTTTGGGGGATTTCCACTTGCGTAATAGGGATATGAGGTTAAGCTTTTTTGGCAGCACTGTTATTTAGCACAGCTTTATTTACAACAACATATTTTTGCTTACTTCTTTTCATTTTTAGTTCTAGCGCATTTTTCTAACGGCTTGGCTGTTCAGTGAAAATTCTTGTTGAAAAAATAAAATTTATAATTTGTGTTAAAAATATTGCATTTTAAATAAAATAAATGTCGTGGTAAATTATGTTAAAAGTGTCATTTAGTAGATTTCTTAATGAAATTCGTAAATTTGTTTTGTAAAGTATCAATAATTGTGTGAAAAAATGTCCTAGCTTGTCTGCCTATTTTGCCTTTTTTGTGGTTTAATTTGGGGCAATTGTTAAGAAGTGTGATTTGTGATAAATAAAATTAATAAAGAGTTTATTATAAAAAAAATAAGCATTAAATGCTTAAAATTTATAATAAAGGTTAAAAATATATATGTTGAAAATATAAAAAAGGGCTACCCACAATGCATAGAAGTAAATCAAAATGGAAAGTGAAAGCAAAAAAGTGGTAAGTCGCAAATTCTGTACATTTTTCTTCTCTTCTGTATTTACTCCACGCCCTTATGAAGTGACCCAAAAATCATCAAGTATAATCATGTAAAGCCTTGATTCATCAGCATTACAAAAACAAATACACGAAATGCTTATACGTCTATAGGCGCCGCATAAGGCTGCCCCCTATTCGAATAGTGACCAGTAATGTTCACTAGAAAACTACAGTATTGTAACCCGAATATTCTAATGCAAATTAAATACGTTGTAAAGGACAAAAAGTTAATGGACACATATTGCCTTTGTCTTAGACTTTTCATTTATTTGAAATATTGTCGGCAAAAAGTTTCGTTAAAGCCGAGGGAACACCATACCTCCATAATTAATCCATTTTATTATGTCCAGAGTCTTTTAACTGTAATTAAAGCCTGCATTATTATGCAATAAAAAAACCGCAAAAAATTTCTTTAAAATATATTTGAACATATTTTCAAAATTCATAGAAATTTGGAAACCTGAATTTTGTTCCGATTTTCTTTAGTCCGTTCGCACCCACCCTACTTAGTAACATTTAATTATGTTTATGAACTTTATTGACTACAAAAATCTTGTAAAATATTCTAGTCATCTTAAGTACTTTTTGTCCGCAGATATGTATATTATGTATTCTATATTTAAACAAGTTTCATCATTTAAATACAATTCTGATTCTTCAAAGTTTCTTACAAGAAGGGATGAACCTTTTCACTACCGACTTTTTGTTTGTGATTATATAAAAAATATAAACATGTATGACTCCTCCGCCTGTAGCACCAAAAACTGATTTCGAACCCCGATTTTTTTAAACTTCTCAGCCCTTTCATCTGAAAAATATTCCAATATTCAAAAATCTTTCATTTGATTTTGTTATGGTCATTCAGACCTGTAAAACCACAATTACTTAATTTAAATTTTAACTCTAACAACAAAAAATGCATTCAAACCCCGAATTGGTTTAAACTTTTCAGCCCTTACAGCCGAAAAACATTCCAATATCCAAATTCCATTATTTGGTTTTGTTCTGGTCATTCAGACCTGTAAAATCACAATTACTTGATTCAATTTTTTATATTGATGGAGTAGTTTTCTACGCCTCTAACAACAAAAAATGTATTCAAACCCCGAATTGTTTTAAAATTATCAGCCCTAACACCCGATAATATTCCAATATCCAGAAATCCATCATTTGGTTTAGTTCTAGTAAAACCACAATTACTTGATTCAATTTTTAAATTTTATTAAATTTTTTATATTAATGGAGTAGTAATTTTCTACTTTATTTACTATCAAATTTAAAGAATCAATTTAATTGTTGTGGGTTCTGTTAATAGAATCAAACGTATTGATTTATTTTAAATAAATCATTTCAACTAAAAATGTTTCATTTGATTGATTCTTCGTGAATTAAGTCAAAAAATAAATTTAAAAATAAATTATATCAAAATAAATAAGATTTACGTGTCTATTCCTATGAAAAATCTGCCATTATAGATGTGACTGTATTATCCTTGTGTTTCAAATTTAAATTTTTTATGAAAAAACAATTAAGACCTGGGTACAGATTCTGAATGATTTGTGAAATTGTGAAGTGATAAAAAATTACTCGTTCACTCATTTAAAAATAATGATAACGAATGACAGATTTTTTCAGTTGGCAGATATAAAAACTTTCAGAATCGGCACCGTGGTATCAACACATTTTCAATATTCACAAATAAAATTTTTTTCAATTTATTTATTGTTTTGTATGGAAAGTTAAATTTTCCTTATGACCATCACAATTCATATATAGAAAGAGGCACGAATTTCGTTATTAATTTTATTCAATATAAAATCTATGATTTAAAGTGATTAAAAAATATTCACTGATTAAATTTTTAAGAGAATTGATTCAAAAAAGGATTAGCTTTTTGAAGCCATGTGGTCATTTAAGGAGATACTCCAAAAACCTCATTTTATCCAAAATTAACGCAGATTAAAAAATTAAACTGCTTGTAGTTTAGTGTGTGATGAATTTTTTGTCCAAGAGTTTAAAAAATGTACTTAAAAAATATTAAGTTTTTTGCTTTATATTTAATACTATGGGTGGGTGTGAACTAAACTTAATTCAGGTTTCAAATTTTTATGAAATTTAAAAATTTTTTCAAAGAATATTACAGACTTTTTTGGTTGTTTGTGACCAATGTTTTTCTTAACTTAGATTTATTTATATGGTCAATAATTACTTCTAATTTGTAAATAAAAATCAATTTATTTCATATTATCGCTCAACGTTTCGTTTGCTTTATTAAAACTTCTGCAGGAGCATAAATTTATTTTTAATGATGCTTTATTACATCGTCTGGCACATTGTATAAAATTTTCACTTTTTTCAAAGAAATTTCAAAACCTTTTGTCAATTTGTATTTGGTTTAGAATTTATTTAGCCACCTCGCTCGTGGCCTATATATATATATATTTTTTTTAAATGTGTACTCTATACTGTACAAATAAAAATTTGAGGAAATTTTTCTGTAGAAAATTCCATTACTTTTATATAAAAATTTTTTTAAATATTAAAATCCAATTATGCAGTAAAAACATCTTTTTTCATATCTGCTTTTTCATTACTGCTTAATTTGTTTTTCAACAGTTACCGAATTAGTAATTTTTGTACCTTCTGTAAAGAAATGTTAAAAAAAAGTTAAAAAAGTTTTTCATTTTAAAACCCCATACACACTGATCCCCAAAATACGTATTTTCGTTTTTGTTTCCAAGTTTCTATACAAATTTTAAATCGAAAACTTGAAAATGATGAATATACGTATTTTGGGGCTCAGTATGAATGAGATATAAGAAAGGTGCAGGATTTGACATTTTTTCTAAATGAATTACGCGGTATTTCCCCTGAGATTTTCTCCATGTTTAAAGTCTATTTAAAGCATACATTATATTTTTTTTTTTTTTTTGATTCTCAAAATAAACACACTTAAAAAAATTTTCGATGGTAGGACACAGAATTTCAAGTACTTTTTCTTATAAGCTCTATCAATATATTAAACTCTAACGATATTGAATAAATTTCTTAATTAAAAGTACTAACTTCGAAAAAGAAAAGTCATGCACACTAATGGGCGAGGACGCCTAAAAAGATGTCTTCAGATCTTAGCTAAATAACTATTTTTATACCCTCCGCCATATATGGTGTGGGTATATATCAGTTTGTCATTCCGTTTGTAACATGTCGAAATATAGGTCTAAGACCCCATAAAGTATATATATTCGTGATCCTTATGCGATTTTAAGTCGATTTAGCCATGTCCGTCTGTCTGTCTGTCTGTTGAAATGGCGATCACGATGTGAAGACGCAAGCGGGGTTGCCTTTTTTTACCCAGATTATTATACATGCTCCCGGGCAGTTTGGTATTGAAAATGAGCAAAATCGGTGCAGCGGTTAAAAAGTTATGGGTGAAAATGTGAAGATACCTCTAAATTTTCCATATAAATTGCTGTATTTTAGTATAATTTCATAGTAGCGACTGGTATATAATATATTTTCTCACATTTTTTCACCAATCGCTTAGAAATTAATAATAATTTGTATACCTCAAATATTTTTAACTTCAAAAAATTTCAAAACTAAAATTTTTTTTCACCACAAAAAATTTTTTTCACCTAAAAAAATTTTTTCACCTCTAAATTTTTTTCACGTAAAAAATTCATTTCCGCATCAAAAAAGTTTTTCACCTAAAAAAATATTTTTCACCATAATTTTACTTCAAAAGTTTTTCACATTGTTTGTATCAAAAACAATAGAGAACATTGGTGGAGGGTATTCAAAGATTCGGCACAGCCGAATTTAAACCTTTTTTACTTGTTTATTAAAGCAATTGCATTATACCGACAGAGTACATAATTAGCTAGAATTTACCATTCAAACTTTTTTCATACTACAAACGAGTTTTTTTTAGCTAAAAAGGATGTAAAGTCAAACTTTCGTAAAACTGAAAAAATTAAATTTTGAAAACAGAAAAAATATTTAAATATTCATAAAAAATAATTTTCCCTATAAGCACCAAATAGCAAAGCTTGTTTGAAGTACCTTGTTGAAAAGTAACTTATTATTTGTAAATTTTACATATCGTCGGGTTAATGTGCAAACCTGCTAACTCCCTTTCAGCACATTTTACAGGAGAGACAAAAAACTTCCTATATTTCATATTTGGGTTTTAAATTAGTGATATTTCATTACAGAAATGTCCATATTGCCGCAGAAGAAAAAAAAAACAGTAATAAACACTGAACTAATAATTTACTGTATTTAACAGTTTTTCTTACAAACAATTTTTATGAGTTGATTTAGCAGTTTTTCTTATCAAACTTTTTTACACACTTCAAGACTCAAATTGAAGAAAAACTACATGCTGGTCAGCGAGACGGCATCAAAATCTCAATTTACTTAAAAAGTGGATTTAGCAGGTTTGCACATTAAGCCGACGATATCTTATTTCGGTTTTTATATTTTAACTTATTAGTTTTATTATTGCTTCTGACAGTATCACGTTTTACCAATATATCGTATCTCTAATTCAAAAACTAGCTAACAACTAATATCCTCAGAGTTAGTAGCAGGGATGGAAAATATGTTTTCTGTTATTGTACTAACCAAACAAATTGTACTTTTTCAATCCGCGGTAGTACCACGGTACCAACCAAGGTAAAAATGTACCAAAAAAAGTACAATTGTACCATGTTTTCCATCCCTGGTCAGTAGTAAACAAAACAAATTTCTTAAAAATTTATTGACTTTAGTGTCAATTGCGTTAAATTTCGTAATTTTCAAAAAGCGAAAATCGTCATAAATTCTAATATAACAACATTACATTAGCAGCTTCCGTCATGTATTTTATCATTGGATTTCTGAATTAATTTCTAATATGTATTGAGTTATTTCTCTTAAATAAAACGATCAAAATCAAAATGTTACTTTTTTTGTCTACAAAGTTTTTAATGCCGAACATATAGTTTAAATATTATCGCTATCAGAAGAAGGAGCAGTTAGAAGGTAAATAAGAATTCTTATATTATAAAGATTTTGAAATGTTTAACTTAATGCGAAATTCTTATATAATTTTACGCTATCAGAATAAAGGATACCAAGAAGTTTTAGAAAATAAAGATTTTAAAATCTATTAACGCAATCAATACAGAAATCCTTATATAGATTTTTAGATAATATTTTCATCTTTGGTTTACCTTAGATTTCAATGTTTTGTATAAAAATCCGTTAAAAGAATCCATTTCTTTGAAATACACTTTTTATAAAAAAAAGCATTTCAGAATATAATTCCTTCAATGGAATCATACTAAATATTATATTTTGTACAATGTTCTATATCTGAGAGCTAATTCTTACCTTAGCATGTAAAATAACAATGACCATATCATTACGTTCCCGCATATAACGTTCCATAGCATCGCGGGTAAGTTTTTTCTCCTCAATATGAGAACGATATGAAGTGGCAGATGAGATAGAGCTAACAGAAGTATTTAAACCGGTAGACATTATGGAACCGCCGCCACCAGGATTACCAGTCGTCAGACCACGGGGTATCATGGCTAAATGGGGAAGATGTTGTTGTTGCTGCTGCTGCTGTTGTTGGTGCTGCTGATGCTGCTGCTGTTGATGAGCCTGATGGTGAGGAGGACTGGGAGGCATTAAACCGCCATTGCCACCAGGATTCATACCACCACCACCACCACCGGCATGATGTAAAGGAGGACTGGGTGGTGTTTGAGCATAAGCATTATTATTGGCCATCCCAGGAACAGAGCCTAAACCAAAATGAGGCATTTGTGGAAGGTGGGGAGAATTATTGTTGTAGGGTGATAAAGATGATGATGTTGGTGATGAGGAGGAATTATGATTGTTGTTAATGGAATTAGCTGCGGGCGAAGTTATTTGTGTATAATTATCACAGTTGTTATTTTGGGTGGCCGGAGAATTTTCTTGTTGATGATATGAGGCGGCCGATGACGAATCGCCACAATTTGGAATGTTATTGGAATTATCGAATATTAAATAATTTTGTGTTGTATTAAAAGAATCCTGAGGATCTGTTATATATTGTTGTTGCTTATAACACTGCATTTAGTTACTTATTAAACATTTTTCCAAAGTAAACGAAGAAGGCTTGAACATAAATATACAGCTGTTTTTAATAATAAAAACATTTTCCCATGTAATTTTCAAGTTTCTTTTTAATTGTATTAAAAAAATTGGCATTTATATTATTGGCACTTTTAAAAATTATAAACAATTTATAATACGAGATAAACAAATAATTTTGTTGGGCTTTTTTTTGTTTTTTATGTTTTGAATCCTTTTTATCTTCAATTTTCTACATCCCGCTTCATGACAAATTAACAAAAATATAGCAAAAGATAAAAGAAATTAAAAAAAAAAAAAAAACAACAACACCACACAAAACCAACAACAATAAAAAATATTTCACACACAACTGTCACAGCAGCTGTCAGTTCTCACGCGCCGCGTATGTTGGTTTTCATTTGATTACTTTTAAGTTAAAATTTTTAATTATTTTGTATATATATAAAGAAAAATCCTTGTATCATTTTATTAATAATTATTATTTAACCATTTAAAATTTTCGCGTTTTTCTTTAAGCTTATAAAGTTATTTTCTGTGAAAATTTAAAACACCGACTGAGCACTTTTTCACAAAACAAACCTCTTTTATTTCATAGCAGCTTTTTTGTTTTTTCATTCTTTTTATGATTTTTATTCGTTATTTCTTTGTGCGCTGTTGTCAAATTGGCGGTTATTATGCTTACTTAGCGTTTTTTTTTTTCGTTAATAGGTGGGGAAAATAGCTGTGTTTATGCGGGAAGCTATCGACGTTGGCTGCTGTCATTCCCATACAAATAGGTAACGTTAAGTGTTAACACTAAACATTGTCTTAGGTCAAATTTTTTATAGGAATGACATAAGCCAACTTTGATAGCTTGCCAAATCTGCTAATGTATGTTTAGTTAGCGGTAATTCTAGCGCTTTTTCAAGCGAAGCACAATTATTTAACAAAAAGAACTTAAGGCCCAACTACAATTGGCTTAAGTGACATGATTTGTTTCAAAAGTTGACTTCAGTTTCCCCTAAATTACATTACGCATATTTTGTGCAGTTGTGCAACATTTTTTTAATACTTGAATTTTAATTTGCTTTGTTTTATATTTTTATTGCCATTTTTATTTTTATATAATTTTTTTGACTTGTTTTTAATTTGCTTAATTTGGCTTCGATGGGTTTCAATTGTAAATTAACTGAATTAATAAAAACTAAACTTTTCAAAAGTTGACTTAGGCTAAATATGGATACTTCAATGTATTTGTATGGTATCGCCCTTTTTCTTAATTCAACTTCCCTTAATATCGTTGGGCCTCTAAAGTCTTTAATATTTTTATTGGTAATATATATGCTTCTTTTACTTAAAATAACATGACTTAATCCTTTAATAAGAACGCCTCTTAATAAATTTATTTTCTCAAAATTTTATGCCTACAAGCATTTTTTCGTGGTGAATATTAATTTGGGATGCGAACTGATTAAGTAAAGCTGAAAGTCCATACCACGCGTTTTCGCGTCAACGCTTTAAACGCTTTACTGAAATTCAAGTTACATACGACGCTTATTACGCTTTTGTTTTTATCAGCTTTAGCGTAAATTTGTCGAATAAAATAAATTTAAAATAAATAACTTCGTGTTTTTTTACAGCTTCAATTAGTTTTTCCTCCAATGTGTAGTTTTTAAAATAAAAATAAACTATCAAAATCAGCTAATCTGTTCATACGCTGCTTATGACGCTTACAAAAGTAGAAAGTAGACCTACTTACGCATCATACGCGTCAAGGCATTCTACGCTTTGGTACTATGTAACTTGCAGCATTCAATTACTCTGATTCTACTTTTTTGACAAACGCGTGGTATAGACTTTCAGCTTAAAGCGTGAAGTAGTTATAAACACAATTTTTAGAAAAATTTACAGGTCAAGTAGGACTTATAGTTTCATTAAACTGTATTAAATTTGCAAGAACATGTTGGTTTTGAAAACTTCGATTAGTATGCTTGCAATTTTACTATATACGTCAAAGCTTCAACGCAGTAATCGGCACTCATAGCACTCAGGGGCCGAACACAATCTGCAATTTACACGTACAGTACACGAATGTCAACAAATCTCACAGCTAAGTTCACACAAAATACAATTATTTCATTCCGTAGTACGCTAACTTTCAACAGAGCAACTATATGCCGCTTTGTTAAAGAAATAAAGTATACTCTAAAAATTTGTTTTATTTATTATAGGTATTTTTTTATTGTAGATATTTATTTTGTTTTTTGTTTAAATTTTAAATTTAAAATGTGGAACGTTGAGTGGAAAGAATTTTTTTTATTTTCTTGAAATATATTAAATGAGACAGAGTGCCTCGTATGCAATCAAAAAATTATTATCATTATAATGAATTATTTTTATTTTTTTATAATAGAGAAAACAAAAACATGAACTATTTTAATTCAATGAATACGGATATTCTCTTAGCGATTAATTCATTTATTAATTTATTCATTCGGTCATTTATCTAGGAGGATAAAATAATTTCTTACTGTGTAAAACACCAATATATTCATATTCTCTCTTTCTGCCGACCACTGCTTCAAAGCTCATATACCCTAAATTTTTTCTTAACTTTTTTTTAGAGTTTTTATTTGGTTTTATTCTATTCCTTTTTAACTTTTTGTAAATAACTAAAAACTTAAATAAATACTCTTTTAAAAGTTAAGGAAAAAGCTAGTGTCATAACGGCTTAATTATGATAAACTTTAATTCACGTTTAAAAACTGTACTCCAAATTTAAAAGCCTCAAATCGTATTTATTTTTTTTGTTAATTTTGTACTAAAGACAGAATGACAATAAACTCAAAATGTTACATTTTCACCAGGAGAAAATATTTTTTTATATATTTTACGTGAAATCGTGTTAAAAACTGTTGATTTCACAAGAAAACAGCTAAATTGGCGACTTTTGTTGATAAAAATTAGGTTTTCTCTAGTTTTTCGATATATTATCGAAATTCACTGTTTCTGGTTGTTGGATATAATAGAAGCAGAAATCTGCTACTTCCAACTACCCAACAAACAATTTAAAAAAATTCTTATAAAGTAGCTATGCCTCTGTACTTTATATTATATTTAGGCAGCTTTTCTTAAATATGATGAATATAATGTTAGCCACAATCTATAGGGACCTTCTTAGGTCAGTTATGCTTACGTATGATGAATTGGTAATTTAACTATAATGGACATTCCAGCACGGTAACGACCCCAAAAATAATATTAATGTCATTTTGGGGACATCCCAATCTCCCGATCTCAACCCAATTCAAAACATGTGGATGATTGCAAAACGCAATACAGGTAATACGGTATTACGAAAAGGCTATGAATTTTTCTTCGAATTGGAGTGGAATGCAATTCTAACGTTTATATTCTGCAGCTCATAGCCTTAATGCCTTAAAGATGCTCTGAAGTAATTAAAAATCATGGATATTCTACAAAATACTAAGACTACTCATAACATATGATGGTGCCACATCCGATCATATGTTATGAGGTATATGTGTTACACTTTGTGGCCAGATTTGATCAGATCTAGTGTCAAACCTGTTCATATCTAAAGAGATTTGACAAATTTGTTGATTGATATGAACAGATATGACAAATTTGTTGATTGATATGGGCATATAGAATCTGTTCATGTCTGCTACCAGATCTAGAACCACATCTTACAAAGGCACCAAAATAAAAATGTATATACACTCAGAAAAAAAAGTTAGTAGAAAAATTTGTAAACGGTTTTCAATCCCACTTTATTATTTTTGTACTGATTTTTAGTAAAAACATTATTATTTAGTAAATCATTTTTCTATTTACATTTTACAAATTACAGAGTTTTTACAGAATATTTACAAATTTTTGTTGCTAATTTCAGAAATCATTTTACAAATTTTTGAAAACCGATTTGCTAAAATTACCAGAAAAAATTACTAATTTTAAAAAAGTGGATATTGAAGGAAATGTTATTTCTAATAAATAAAACGTATACATAAAAACTTAAATTGCCCTAAAATGTTACATAGGTTTAAAAAACGGATCGGAAGTGAAGATACCGACTCATGTCTAAAAAGAGGACATCCACGTAAAATAGCACTAAAAAGTTTTTTTAGTTCTAAAAATCAGCCCTAAAAACAATTAAAATTTAACCTTAAAAGTAAAAAAAAATTGAATTAAATATTTTTCAAAACAGAAACTACCAAATTAAAACAAAATAATAAATTCGTTAAAAATTTAAAACTTTGTACTAATATTAATAATATTTAGTATTTTTTTTTTGCTGATTTTAGCAAACAGATTTTAAATTCCACTTTACAAAAAGTCTACTAAAATTTAGTAGCGGCTACTAATTTTTCTACTAATTTCATTGTACTACACGTCAGCAGACATGTGTTGTTAAGATTAGCAAAAAATACCGCTGGGCTCAAATTAGCAGAATTTCCCGTAATAACAGCAAAATTTTCAGTTGTCATTACAGACTTTTTTTGGTGAGTGTACATAAATATAGGAGAACTTGTTTTTTAATTTATTATTGAGTCCGGTTAGATATTATATTTTTTTAGGGCAAATTGGGTCTTTCTAGATTTGCCTAGATATAATTAGATCTCAATTTTTTTTTTAATTTTAAGATGTAATTAGATATAAATATAATTAGATCTAATGAGATATGTTCAGATTTGGTCTTTTTACAAGGGTGCTTTTTACTTTACTAATTTTTAGTTAATATCAGGTTTTAGTTGCAATTGTTTTGATCACCAAAACAAAAATTGTGTTCTAATTAATCATTCTGATTCTAAGTCCAAAAAAACAGAAACAAATTTTGTTAAATTAACAAATTTGTGTATCGAGTCAACCGACATATTATTTTGAGTGTGTAGAAACGTTTAACTACACCTACTGTAATTAATTTTAATTTTGATTCATTTAGAGATGTTTGTTATAACTGCTCCAACATGTGCCCAAAACTGACTTTTTCAAAATATTTTCAAATAATTTTTAGATTTTTATTAATGTTTTCTGCACTTTGTTAACCCTTAAATGGATATTAATACAATAATGTGGTTAGTGTCTGTGCTAGCAAAATTCAATTTTTTTTTTACACACACTTGATGATTGAAAATTGAAACATTAAACACTGTTTTGCCACGTTTAGGTTTTTTTTCACATTAGTGCCTTTTTGTTATAAATCTTCGATTGCTAATTCGTTTTACTCCTTTAACACTTGACTTAAAAAAAAAAAACTTGTAAATCTTTACTCTTCACCTTTATATTAAATACTATTTACAAAATTTCAAAAAATTGCAAACACTACCTCTAAATATATTTAACTGTTACATAAATACCTACTTTTTTAAACTTATTAACTATTTAAAAAAACATTTTGAATTTTTAATTGTTTTATTAACATTTTTCACTACATTCAATTACACTTTATTGATTTAGACAGGGTTCTAGGGTTGTATAAATGCTACGTAAATAGGCATGTAAAGAATCTTGCTGCCAGTTTCTATCAATAAAAGTATATTTACTTCCAAGAGAGATAGAGCAAAAAATACTTCTAATTACTAATAAACATTCACAATAGAGTTATTTAGATGTGATTTTTCCTCTATCTCTATAAGTTTTTCCTCTCCCTATTTATTTTATTCTAAAATGAGAGAGGTAGGCATAAAGGTTGATTTCAACGTCGACTTCTTCTAATCTACAATTACTTTAACTTAAGGGGTTTTATACAGTTAGGAAAACCAAAAAATCAATATTTTAAGAATTTTTCTTGCGAAGATCTTTGAATTTATTAAAGTAAAAATTTATACATATATTATGTTAACTTTTAACAATTTTTAATTTTTAAAAATAATTATTTTAAAAGCCGCTATACCTGATGTCCGGAAGCGGCTCTAAAAAATGGCATCTTGCATTGATCACCTAAAATCTTAAATTTTTTATAAAATGAAAAGTATTTATCAGTGAGAAAAAAACCTTCGATTTGTTACTAAAAAATATACTTAAAAAGCTGATGTTAAAATTTGATCGGTTCGGCCCAGGGATGGAAAACATGGTACAATTGTACTTTTTTTTTGTACATTTTTACCTTGGTTGGTACCGTCGTGCTACCGCGGCTCATTTAGTACAATTTTAAATTTTTTTAAATTTTCAGCTTATAACTTGATAAAACAATATAACATAAAGTCGACTTTTTTTAAAAGAAACTTTTAATTAAAAACCTGTTTTTACTTATTCAGCTATTATAGTAAAAAATAAAGTCAGTTTTAAGTTTAACCGGCTCTAAATTGGTGTCACATCAAATGTACTAAAATATTCGGAAGTGGCAACATTGAACAGCTGATTTTAAATTACCTCTCAAAACAAAAAAAAAAGAAAATAGTGTATTATTGTTAAAAAGCTATTAAATGCCTTTAAATTTTTTAATAGCAAATCCTGAAAAGATTAAATAAATTTTGTTTCACCCCGTCAATTTGATTTTTTTTAAGTCTTTTTAGTATAAGCAAATCTGACTCAATACGATAAATTGCTTTAAAAAAAAGCGGTACGGTTAGGATCGAAAAAGTACAATTTGTTTGTCTGGTTGGTACAATAACAGAAAACATATTTTCCATCCCTGGTTCGGCCATTTCCTAGAAATCTTGCTCACCGTGTTTAAAAATACAGTTTTAAGAAATGTGCACGTCGAGAATATTCTCCAGATTGACAAGAATTCTTCTGTGTGTATATTTGAATATTTTTATGTAAATTACGAAAAAAATATAAAGAAATTGTTTTTTTTTTTAAATCTTAACTATTTATTATAATTTCAAAAATTACTGCTTTAAACAACTGTTTGTCATTCCATTTGTAACATGTCGAAATATATGTTTAAGACCCCATATATATTCGTAATCCTTATGAAATTTTAAGTCGATCTAGCGATGTCCGTCTGCCTATGTGTTTAAATAGCAAGCACGGCGCGAAGACGGAGTATTCATTTTTACTTATATTATTGTACATCTTTGCGAGCAGTTTGATATTGAAAATGAGCAAAATTGGTTCAACGGTTAAAAAGTTTTGAGTGAATATGTAAAGGTACCTCTGAATTTTCCATACAAATTGGTGTATTTTAGTACATTTTCATAGTAGCGACTGGCAAGTAAAATATTTTCTCTGGTTTTTTAACCTGTCCCTTACATTCAGAAAAAAAGTTATTAAACAAATTTGTAAACGGTTTTCAATCCCACTACTATTTTTGTACTGATTTTTAGTAAAAAAAATTATAATTTAGCAAATCTTTTTGCTATTTTTATTTAACAAATTACAGAATTTTTACAGAGTATTTAAAAATTTTTGTTGCTAATTTTAGAAATCATTTTACAAATTTTTGAAAACCGATTTGCTAAAATTAGCAAAAAAAAAATTACTTATTTTAAAAAAGTGGATATTGAAGAAAATATAACACCTACATACTAAAACTGACTTAAAATTTTACAAAAAGGGATCGGTAGTAAATATACCGCCTCATGTCCAAAAATACTCGTAGGACATCCACTTAAAATAGCACTAAAAAGGTTTTTTTAGTTCTAAAAATCAGCCCTAAAAAACAATAAAATTTTAACCTAAAAAGTAAAAAAATATACTAACATATTCTTGTCTAAAATGTTTTTTTTTAAAAAATATAAATAAAATAAAAAAATTTTATGCTCGATAAAAAAAATTAAAAATTTAAAATTTTGTACTAATATTAATAATATTTAGTAAATTTTTCTGCTGATTTTAGCAAACAGATTTTAAATTTCACTTTACAAAAAGTTTACTAAAATGTTGTAGCGGCAGCTAATTTTTTCTACAAATTCAATTGTACTACACTTCAGCAAAAAATACCGCTGGGCTCAAATTAGAAAAATTTCCCGTAATAACATCAAAATTTTTATTTGCCATTACAGAGTTTTTTTTGCTGATTGTAAAAATGCATAGTATTTTATTTTTACCTGAAAAAATTTTTTTCACCACTAAAATTTTTTTTCACCACAAAAAATTTTTTACTTCAAAAAACTTTTTTCAACCACAAAATTTGTTTTCAATTCCAAAAAAGTTTTTCACCTCAAAATTTTTTTTTTACCTTCATAATTTCACGTCTAAAGTTTTTTACATTATTTGTATCAAAAACAGCAAGAACTTTTTTTAGGACATTGGTGGAGGGTATTCAAAGATTCGGCACAGCTGAATTTAAGCCTTTTTTTACTTAATTTTTTTTAAATAAATGTGATAACAGTTTAAAAATGTTTATATACGAATTTTGTCCAAAAAGCCGCTATTGTAAACGATTGTGTAATCTAGCCAAGTGAATCATGATCAAGTAAATCATAATGCATTTCGTGTCAGATGCCCAACTAAATTATATTACGAGGGTGGGTCAATAATCCGTGACTTCTTGAATGCAACACAGTTTTTTTTTTTGCTAAAAAAAGAATTTATTTTTTAGCAAAAAAAGAATTTATTTTTAAGCTCAATACACTTAGTCCAACGTTTCTCCAATATTTGTATCCCTTCCAAAAAATAGGATTTTTCGAGGTCCATAAAATAGGCATTTGTTTGAACAATAATTTCATCGTTGGAGCTAAATCTTTTTTCACCGAGCTATTTCTTTAGGTTTGGAAATAGAAAATAGTCACTGGGGGCTAAATCCGGAGAATAGGGCGATTTAGGGGGCAAATTGTAGTCTACTTCATGGATTTTTGCCTTGGAAACTTAGCTGTCACACGATTCCATTTATGGTCGATTGTGAGCAAACGCGGCAGCCATCTTACGGAGAGGTTTCTCATACCTAAGTGATTGATCAAAATTGAAACCACTGAGCCATGTGAGATGACTATTTCTTCCACAATAAATCGCACATTCAATTTCCGATTGGCCAACACCGTTTCGTGAATCTTTTCAATTGTTTCGGGTGTAGAGACCTCAACTGGGCGTCCAGAACGTTCGGCACTTTTTACCATTGAACCACTTTTTTACTATTGAAATCGATGGTGCAGAGTCCACATTGTATTTATCAAGCTTTTCCTTGGTTTGATTGACGGTTTTTTTCGTACTCGATATTCACTTTTTTATTTCTAAAAAAATCCACGAGGTTGTATTTTTTGAACAGTTGTTAAACGCAAAGTAAATGACGGAATTTGCTTAAAATTTGTGGTACTTGTTGGGAGCAGTGTTGCATTTCATATATCTTTGAGGGAAGTTCCGCCCTCGTATATCATTTTACAAATTTGCAAGCATTCCTGTGCCAAAATTTGTCCCAAAGTTGTCATGACAGCTTTAGTAAATTGATTAGAACTACCCTGTACTCTGGAGGGAAGAAACAAAATTTGTTTTTAAAACAAAACTTTGATTGAAAGAAGTTTTACTTAAAGACAGTATACTATTTATTAATATAGAAGCAGAGACGTATATTATTTTTTTTTCAAATGGGAGCTTCTGGTGTATTAAAATCAATTTGATAACAAATTTGTTAGGAAATCTTATATTTTTTAGATTTCCATAATATGGATTAGAAATTAGATGATCAGAAATAAAAATATGATAACAGTTATATTCCATAAAAAATCTGCTTGACATTTTCCAGACTTTATAACATTTTTGATGGTAATCTATTAATTGTAATTTGACTCTTGACTATATTGTTGACTTCAAAAAATTAAATTCCTTTAAAAATAAGTAAAACTAAAATTTTCTTCATAATTATAATTTAATTAACTTTAATTTTTTTGAATATTTAATTTTACAATCACATTACTTCAGTCCTTAACTTACAAACGACCACCACCACTCTGTTGTTATACATATGGTGGACATCCACGTATGTTGTATTTCTAATACTAAATGTGGGAATGTTAGCATCTGTTCATAACTAGTCCTCTAGATAAATTCTTACTATACAATACATGTAGTTTCATCAACGCCTTTTTTACCTTCTGTATTATAATCATATCTTATGTCACCAATTCGTAGTTCCCTTAAACATTTAAAATCCTTCATATATGCTTCCGTAACATGAGTACCTTGTAAATGTAATATCTGCAATTTGGGACAATATTTTGTTAACATACGTATGTAGCCATCATGTATACGCCGATCTAGACAATATAATTCTTGTAAATTTTCCATCTTTAATGTAAAATAAAATGAATAATCTGGTCTCACACGAACACGATTAACATATAAATAACCAATATTGGCAAAATTATTTGTATCTTCAATTATTAATTTACGTATATTTTCTGAATTATATTGTAAAAATTTCTTATGTTGTTCGATTGCCAGTAATTGTAAACATTCCATTTGTGGATGTATCTCACGATATTTTCTTGACCAAATATATTTTATAATAAGATAATGAAAGTGCTGACAAACATCTGTTAATTGTAGTTGTTCCTTTAGATTTAAAAACTCAAAAATTTGTAATAAACAATCATCGTTTAAAGTTAATAACATTTTTTTTTTGTTGCTAAGTTTTTCTTATTAGAAACAGTGTTTTTAAATAAATTATTGTAAACACGATCACTTTTTGTATCTACAAGATACTTGTGTTTAGTTAATTTAAACCTATTGTGTACATTGATAAATATTCTTCTAGTGCCCGAAAAGAGACAAGAAAAAAATTTCTTACTTATAAAAAAAAAGTCTGGCATGTCGCAGGTTTTTCCCAATAGATTTAATATCATAACTTAAACTCCAAAAAATCATTAATATTTGCTAAAATAGGAGGGCGGATCAATAAGTCCGTGACATTTCGAATTTCCCTCGTAGTTATATGAAATGCAACACTGCTCCCATCAAGTACCACCTTTTAATAGACTACTGTCAAATTTTGAGCAAGTTCCGTCATTTACTTTGCGTTTAACAGCTGTTCAAAACATACAACCTCGTAGATTTTTTTAAAAATGGAAAAAAGTGAATTTCGAGTGCGAAAAAAACCGTCAATCAAACCAAGGAAAAGCTTGATAAATACAATGGGGACTCTGCACCATCGATTTCAATAGTAAAAAAGTGGTTTCCTGACTTTCGTTGTGGTCGAACAAGTACAAATGACGCTGAACGTTCTGGGCGGCCAATTGAGGTCAATACACTCGAAAATGTCGAAAAAATCCACGATGTGGTGTTGGTCGATCGGAGAGTAAAAGTGAGTGATATTGTTGATGCCATAGGCATTTCACACGGCATTTCACAGTTGAATTTAAGAAAGCTGTCTGCAAGATGGGTGTCGCGTTTGCTCTCAATTGGCAATAATGCATGGGTACACACGTGTGAAGTCTCAATGGCAAAATTCCATGAATTGGGCTACGAATTGGTACCTCACCCGCCATATTCCCCGGATTTAGCCCCCAGTGAATATTTTCTATTTCCAAACCTTAAGAAATGGCTCGGTGGAAAGATATTTAGCTCCAATGATGAAATTATTAATCAAACAAATGCCTATTTTATGGACCTCGAAAAATCCTATTTTTTGGAAGGGATACAAAAATTGGAGAAACGTTTGATTAAGTGTATTGAGCTAAAAGGAGATTATGTTGAAAAGTATTTTTCTTTGCAAAAAAAAAAACTGTGTCATTCATCCGTCCTCGTACCATTTCTTTCTGGAGAAGCAATTTTCCTCTTTGAAACTAAAAAAAGATTTTCAAAACTATGTAACCAAACCTTAAAAAAGATAAATATTTATTGAATTAATTCGCGAAAAAAACAATTCTTTTTGTAAATCAGCGAGTTGATTTAATATTTTATAAATCAATTTATTAAATCAAATTTAAAATCATAGTTGATTAATCAATTTCATTTGAAAATTTTTTGATTCAATTGGAATCAAATCATTTCAAACATAATTCTTTTTTTAATTCGCGAATTAAAAAAGGTTTGATTTGATTGGCGAATTAAAATAAAATAAAGAAACATTAAAATTTACTTGCAAATCTCGCTTAGTTTTTTAGATATTCGCTTTATAAAAATTTTTGTTTTATAAAAATTCCATGAAACCCTTCGGGTTTAAAATTAAATTAATCGTAATTAAAAAAAAATATTTTAATTCGCCAATCAAATCATATTCGATATTCAAAATAATTCTTTTTTTGATTCGAGAATCAAATCAAAATTGATTTGATTCTTTGATTTAAAATTAAATTATTTAATTTTGTTTATAAAATGAATCATTTAAATCAATTTGATTCTTATAATAATACAACAATTCAATTATTGTAGTAAATAATTCAATCAGAAACGTTAATTCGCGAATTAATTCGTCAAGATTTAAATCAGATTTGATAATTGATTTAAGGAATTGTGTTTTTAAAGGTCTGTATGCAACTAACAAAAATTTACTGCTTACTGCAAAAATACTGTTTTCGGATAATCAAAAAAAAAAGTTAGTAAAGTCAGCAAATAATGTTACTAATTTTATAGAAAAATTACTAATGTCAAAAAAATGTTGTTGGTGAAAATCAGAAACCTAATTTTAATCAAAAAACTTAGTAAATTTAGCAAAAGTTGTGCTAACACTAGTCGTTTGTAAATAAAAAAAACCTTGCTAAAACTGGCACATGAATCAAGCGTTAAATTGATTTTTTTTTCAAAAAGTAATCTCTGAAGTTTTGAGTATTCAATACAAAAAATAGCACAAATATCTTATGGTTAAACAATTTTTGACACTAGCTATTCTATTAGGGTTAATTCAACCATGTTGTGTTGTTTGTCATTCAAATACAACCCTTATATACTACTTTTTAGTACAACTCTGCGTGGTGGATTTAGGTGCATTTGTAGTAAAGACACAAACTTTATACTAAATCTTGACACCAAGTGAAAGAAATAAAACATTTAAAGTGACATAACGGCGCTGCGCCGACCAAACAATTCATGTATTTTTTACAAGCTTTAGACAAAAATTGCCCAGCAAGAACATGGTAATGACTGCTCGTTACTGTGTAGATTACCATGTAATGCTAGGTCGTTACTTTTTGCATTACTTTAAACAGCAAAATAATGACCTATTGATAATGGGTGAAAGAAGTACATATATAAATTTTTGAGTTCAAAAAGTAGATATTTCAAAGATTTCTTATAATTTAAATAAAAATTATTCTTGTCGATTTCTTCAAGAAAATTTTACTTGATTGATGAACACTATTGTTTTATTAAGAATAACTACTTACTTTATTATTGTAGGTAACCACTTATTTCTTCACTGTGAGTAACTACTCTGGTGAAACCCTTTGTGTGCTTCTTACTCCCTTATTTACTTGGTAATGTCTGTTTTTGCTGGGTGTTGCTAGTTTGTTTTTTACAAATATTTTGACAAAACTGCAAATTTTCAATTTATAAAAAATAAATTTAAAAAACATACGACACAGCATAAAAACATGAAACACAGCATAATCTCCTTTTAGTCCAATACACTTACTCCAACGTTTCGCCAATTTTTGTATCCCTTCCAAAAAATAGGATTTTTCGAGGTCCATAAAATAGGCATTTGTTTGATCAATAATTTCATCGTTGGAGCTAAATCTCTTTTTTTAGGTTTGGAAATAGGAAATAGTCACTGGGCGCTAAATCCGAAGAATAAGGCGAATGAAGGGGCAATTAGTAGTCTACTTCATGGGTTTTTGCCATGGAAATTAAGCTGTCACACGATTCCGTTGGTGGTCGATTGTGAGCAAACGCGGATTGAAACCACTGAGCCATGTGATATGCCTATACACTCAGAAAAAAAAGTTAGTAGAAAAATTTGTAAACGGTTTTCAATCCCACTTTACTATTTTTGTACTGCTTTTTAGTAAAAAAATTATTATTTAGCAAATCCTTTTTGCTATTTACATTTTACAAATTACAGAATTTTTACAGAATTTTTACAAATTTTTGTTGCTAACTTCAAAAATCATTTTACAAATTTTTGAAAACCGATTTGCTAAAATTTGCAAAGAAATTTACTAATTTTAATAAGTGGATATTGAAGGAAATGTTATTTCTAATTAAAACTTACACCAACAAACTTAAATTACAAAAAGGGATCGGAAGTGAACATACCAACTCATGTTAAAACAAGTAAGAGCGGCTAAATTCGGCTATGCCGAATCTTATATACCCTTCACCATGGTATTCTGAAGGAGATGAATACATCGTTGGAATCTACTACCTCATAGCTCTCCACAAACAAGCGGTATCCCCATTTATTTTTTCTTAAATGTCCAAAAATTTTAATCCAAAATAATATGTCATGTAAAATCTCAAATTTATATTTTTCCATATGTTTCAGCGCTTTTCTTGTCAAATTTGGCATTTTCTAGGCAAAAAAAAGTTGGCGACACTACTATTTATTTTTTATTTATATCATTCACAATAGTTGTGAAACGTATTTAACGTACGTATTTATCTTCACACTCTTATTAAACAAAGGGATTTTACTGGAAAAATTAGAGGTAGTCCTGGTTTTTTGCTAATATCTCAGCCATTTATTAACCGATCTGTCTGATTTTTAATAGCAAACAGAAATGGATCACATGTAACAGAAATAAAAAAGAATCAAGTCCTCATCATGTCTGGGTTCTTCGGAAAACCCATTTCAACACACAGACGGACAGACGGACAGACGGACAGACGGACAGACGGACATCGGTAAATCAACTTCGCTCTTCATATGGACCCAGAATATATATACTTTATAGGGTCTAAGATCAATATTATAGAAATTACAAACGGAATGACAAACTTATATATACCCTTCCACCTATGGTGAAGGGTATAAATAGGACATCTACTTAAAATAGCAATAAAAAGTTTTTTTTTTTTTTGGTTCTAAAATCAATTCAAATTTAAGGTATTTTTAAAAAAGAATTAAAAATAAAATGATAAATTCGTTCATTTTTTTACAATTTTGAAGACTGTTTTTATTTTTAATATTGTCCAAAATATTTTTTGAAAAAAAATAAATAAAATAAAAAAAATTTGATGTTCGATAAAAAAAAAAATTTAATTTTGTACTAATATTAATAATATTTAGTAAATTTTTTTGCTGAATTTAGCAAACAGATTTTAAGTTCCACCTTACAAAAAGTTTACTAAAATTTAGAAGCGGCAGCTAATTTTTCTGCAAATTTAATTGTACTACAAGTCAGCAGACATGTGTTGCTAAGATTAGCAAAAAATACCGCTGGGCTCAAATTAGCACAATTTCCCGTAATAACAGCAAAATTTTCAGTTGCCATTACAGACTTTTTTTGGTGAGTGAACCATTGAAGTCGATGGTGCAGAGTCTCCAAAGTATTCATCAAGCTCTTCCTTGGTTTGATTGACGGTTTTTTTTTCGCAAAAAATATTTCTTAATGAAAACTCGAAATTCACTTTTTTCTATTTTTAAAAAAATCCACAAGGTTGTATGTTTTGAACAGTTGTTAAACGCAAAGTAAAAGACAGAACTTGCTTAAAATTTGACAGTAGTCTATTAACAGGTGGTACTTGATGGTAGCAGTGTTGCATTTCATATAACTACGAGGGAAGTTTGAAAATTCATCAAGGTTTCTTTTAATCTCTTTGAAAACACAAGACTTGTTTTGTCAGCACATCGTCAAAGGTAAACGTTGAGATTACTCAAACTATGCGCATGTTATTAAATTTTGTAATTTAACTCTTATATCAACGGCAGATATTGTCTGTCATTTTGTTTTGTCAAACCCTCATCATAATAACATTTTTTACTACTTTTAAAATATGCCAAAGTGTAATGTCGTGTAGAAATGTATGAAAATGTCAATTGGCAAAAACTTACCATACATTACCATATTTAAAAAAGATATAAAAAATATTTATTTCTTTTTTTTTTTGGCAAAAGAAAGGCAACAATTTTTTTTACACATTTTCTGGCCATAAAGGACAAAGAATTTTTTATTGCTCAATATAAAGCAAAATAATTATATTAAAACACGCCATATTGTATGCAAGTAATCAAACATAAATATTAAATATATTTTGTTGCATACTTAATAGTAAAAAAATGTGTTTTTTAAGCGACATATTGTGGGGATTTAATTGTCTATAGTTAATGTAACATATCGTAGGGCTTTCAAAATAAAACAAGTTTTAATTTTTTTAAAGTAATTTTTTAGAATTGGTTTTTTATTGATTTTAATTATATTTATTTCTTCTAAATATTGTTTATTTTTTTTTAATTATAATTCCGTTTCATTAAATGCTCTAATAAATTTTAACTTAATTATTTAGTTTTATTATTTTAATACTTAACTTCTTTTTTCCAAGTTATTTTGCTTTTATTGTAATATTAATATTTATTTCATATAACTTTGTTTTTTTTTCTGTTGCTTAATAAATTAGTTTTATATTAGTTTAGTTTTTATAATTAAAATAGTTTTTGTTTTCTTTCTTGGAAGTAAAGAATTTTTTTTATATTATTTAAAATTTTATATTATTGGATCACATAGGTTTTTTTTATAATAAATTTATCTTTACAATATAGATGAGTATAGGAGAGTAATAAATATTGCATTTATTTGTTTTAAAATTATTAAGGAAAATGGAAACTTAACAATATTTACAGAGTTTTCATAAAATTTAAGGCTGGTAAGAAAGATTTTTTTTATATTTTTTTTTAATATTTTAATTTAAAATTTATATAGGGATTTATTTTATTATTTTTTAAATATTAACAAGTAAGAAAATATTTGTTGTATTATTCTGGGAATATATTACAGTATAGAGATTCGATTTTTGTTTAAATTTATTTTTACAGTTTAGCTTATAATTTATTATTATTATTGAAATTTTTATATATATGAATCTAATATTTTTTTGTTCTAATATTATAATTTATAATTTTGTTAATTGGTCCTTAGAATTCTACATTTTAAAAACATTTTTTTGTTGTTCACTACTGGCAATTATTTAAATAATTTATATAATACTTAATATTGTTTAATAAGTTTTAATGTAATTTTTGTTAGAAACTAAATAAAAACTACTTTTAATTTTTAAAAATTAAATCTATAACTAATAACAAATCTAAGGTACCTAAAAAAACATTAAACTTTTTAAATTACTTTTTTTTATAAATCTGTTTAATTTAATTATTAAATATAAAAATAGTGTTGTACAAATATAATTTCTTTGAAAAAACTTCCTGTTTTTATAAGGAGAACAGAATAATTTCTCCACAGTAATTGTATGTACAATTTCTTTGGCAAAATTATTCCGTTTGCCTTATAAAAAAACAGTTCGTAAGTCTCCTAAAAGTATGCATTAAGTGTTAACAAAAAACAAACCTAAAAGTATTCAGAACTTTTTGATATTTTAACTTTTAAAACTTCTAAGATCAAACAAACAAAAATTGTGGCCAAAAAACTGGTAAAATTTAAACTAAAAACCATTTAGATTTTAATTAAGAACCTTGGTAATTTTTACCAAGTTTTTTTTTTTTTTTTGCAAAAATTTTGCATCTTAGCAACAATTTTTAAGAGTCTATTTTGTAATAAATCACATTCATAATGTATAAAAAAATATCACAAATAAATTTTCGTGAGCGTGAATATTTATATGCTTTAAGAACACGCAAAAAAATTTTATTTTGCGAAAAGTTTAATAAAAAAAGACTAACCACTTTTTTGTATAAATTATGCAAAAACTTGGTAAATTTTACAAAGTTTTTAGCTGAACAAAATAAATGCTTTATAAATTTTCCTAAGTTTTTACAAAATTTGTACATAAAATTGGGTTAGGGCTGCATTACCAACTTTTTGACAAATTATTAGTAAAAATAATTAATTTTATTGGCAAAATATGTAATATAAATTATGCAAAAACTTGAGTAATTTTACCCAAGTTTTAACCTTAACAAAAATAATTTATAAAAATTTGGATTGAACCAATTTTACCAGCATTTTTTTAATGTGATGAAATTTTTTCAATACAAGAGGTATAGAATTTCCTAAAAAAAGAACTATTTTGCGTTTAGAAGCTAAAATTACCCTACGTTATGTATCTTTACTATATAGTTGTCTCTGTTTAACCTATTAATTTTGATTGAATCAATTGATTCGTCACATTACGTTACGTTTTAAGTAATTCTAGCTTAAAACAACCGCTTGGTTTTGGTAAAATCTAAATAAAATGTCGTCGATAATTGATCAGGAACTAAAAAAAATTCAGAATTTTTAGGTTCTTACACTCAACAAAAAAAGTTATGGAAAATTTTGCTAATTTGAGCCCATCGGTATTTTTGCTAATTTTAGCAACATGTGTCTGCTGACGTGTAGTACAATGAAATTATTAGAAAAAATTAGTAGCTGCTACTAAATTTTAGTAAACCGTTTGTAAAGTAAAATTTAAAATCAGTTGGCTAAATCAGTAAAAAAATTTTCTAAATATTATTAATTTTAGTACAACCAAATTAGTAAAAAAAAATTAGTAAGTGCTACTAAATTTTAGTAAATTGCTGTAAACTCAATGAATTATAAAATAAGGTCAAATTTGAATTATTTTGAGGGCTGATTTTTAGAACTAAAAAAGTTTTTAGTGCTATTTTAAGTGGATCGGAAGTGCACTTCCGATTCTTTTTTCAACCTATGTAACATTTTAAAGCAATTTAAGTTTGTATGTATAAGTTTTATTTACTAGAAATAAAATTTATTTCAATTTTAAAATTAGTAATTTTTTTTGCTAGTTTTAGCAAATCGATTTTCAAAAATTTGTTAAATGATTTCTAAAGTTAGCAACACAAATTTGTAAATATTCTGTAGAAATTCTGCAATTTGTATAATGTAAATAGCAAAAAAATTTTCTAAATAATATATTTTTTTTACTAAAAATTAGTACAAAACAAAAATAGTAAAGTGGAATTGAAAATCGTTTACAAATTTTTCTACTAACTTTTTTTCTAAGTGTAGTCATTGTAAAAAATTAAAAATATTAAATAAGAATGATTCAATTTGTTCAATATGGTGTTGGGCGATATATGATCTGTTGGGTTTTAGAAAACTGTCCGCAAGTTTGCCCTAGCTTGCTCAGAATTGCCCAAAAACACGTATTTAAATATTCGACAGGAGGAAATAGCCATATTGTGAATAACCACCAGTGAAATATTGTGAATAACCACCAGTGAAAATTTTTTCAAACCTAAAGAAATGACTTGTAAGAGATTTATACCCAAAAAGAAAAAAATCCCCAAAAAAAATCACAAATGTTGAAGTATTTGGTCAAACAAATTCTCACTTTGAGGTTCTTTGAGAAATTTCGAATATCCCTAGCTTCACCTCACCCTGTAAAAAGCTCATCTCTTTATCCAAAATGAATTTTGGTGGCCCTGGGAAATCAAAAAATAAATTCTAAATAACTCCAATTATTCACAATACGGATATTTAGAGTTGTTTTTTGCTCTAGACCCCCCTAGCAGCTTTCGCTTTCGTATCAATGTGTCTTAATAAGGACACGTATCACTTTTTAAACACTAAACGTAACCAAATTTAATTAAGATTGGAGGAATAGTTTTCTTGCAAGAAATTTTGTTCGAAATTTTCACATATTAATTATTTTTAAAATCCTTTCGATTTTATTTACTTTAAAAATTTACTCTTCTTAAATTTCCTCAAAAGAATCTACCACAGAAAAGTATACACAAATTTACTCAAGTACTAAATTTTACCTCCTTAACTGTAGGGCATTATAAATATGAACGTTTTGGGAAAATTTTCTTCTTTATTATAACGTTATTGCCTGTATTCTAAATTGCATTTAAAAAGTTTTTGTTATTGTTCCTCCAAAAAATATACCTTAAGTTTTTCTTTTCACTTAAACAGCTAAAAGTATGCTACACATTATTTAAGCTAAAGCATCCACAAAACAAAAGAAATAACTAAAAACTACTATTCATTATTCAAAAAAACAAAAGAATTCTAAAAGTATGTGAATGTCATTTAAACACACAAGAAAGAAAAAAAAATAAAAAGGGAGCAAAAAGGCTAATGACAAATAGTAAACACCTCTTGACGAAAAACAAAGGCCAACAGAAAAAATTGTTTAAAGGTAAAAGGTTTACCAAAACAACCAACTTGAATATGTCTTAAATAAACTGGAAAATTAAGTTATATATATTAGTTAATATAACTTAATTTTAATTATTGATGGTATACTTTAAGGATGACAACAATAAACCCTTTTTGTAAAACCTACTTTAAGGGATTTAGAAAAAAAAAAAAACTTATAGCATACAATTGGGCTAAAAGTTGTAAATAAACTCAAAATCATACACATTTGGGCTATATTATAAAGAAATATATATAAATATTTATATGTATAGCCCAAATTTGTTTTAAAAGACCGTAATAAAATAAAATTTATGTTTTAATATTGTATAAATTTTAACAAAATAAAATATGTATCTTTTGTCCCTACATATAATGCAAAATATATAATATTTTATTAATGTTAACTACTATTTATAAATATATTCGACAAACACAAATTCAAACATAAATAAAAACATGAAAATGTAATTTTTCAATCCCACTCTATTTTTATATTTTTTTTTTTTTTTTGATGGTTGATAACAAAAGAACATGAAATATTTATTATAATTTTCGACTAAAAAACAATAGCATTTCAAATCTTTTGCATGTCACTATGTATTATATATATATATTTTTTTATTTATGATGATGGAAATATTTTTCCCTACCTGTCAAAACAATATCAACTTACGGGGTTTCTGTTGTTTTACGTTTATTTTAATAAACGTCATGAAAGTGATTTGTAATTAACAACGTTTATACCTTTATTTTAGTAAAATTGACTTTAACTTTTGACAATATAGTGAAATTGTTTGATGAGAAAATCTTAATTAGTAGAGACAGCCTTTAAGGTATGCTATACAACATAATTTATATAATTTTACTCATGCAATGTAAGGTAGGCGAGGTAAATTTATCCGATAACTACCAAAAACAGCAAAGTCTCCAAATTAAGAAGAAATTTTGAGAGAATTTTTAGCAATAAAACTAATTATATAAAATTGTTTGAATTCTGAGATGTTTGCCCTTCGGTTCAAGACTATAAACAGTTTACTAAATGAATATACAAATTATAATTCAAATCAGCTTTGGCCTTTATCAAGATTTCTTATGTTAACTTATGTAAACTTATAGCTACCTGAAAGGAAAAAGCTATATGAGAATTAAATCAAGTTGATTTATTAAGTTAAGATGTGTGTTTAGTAATCTTCATTATTAATTGTTTGGATTTGGATACATTTCTATGAGCAATTTACTGTTATGAGGTTATCTCAAATATCGATGCTGAAAAAATATGTTTTGTTTTTCTAAAATCTATTTAATGGTTAGATGGGTTAAGTGCCTCACCTCTGATATTGAAAATCTATTAAAATAAAAAGTGTCAACATGTTGAGAGATCCTACTCCTTGAAAGGAACTCATACTAGAAGTACTGGATCCCATCCGCAAATTAAGATAATAAATCCAATCCGGTGGCACTTCTCAAAAATTATCCAAAGAACCAACTTCGGATGTCCTTTGGAAATTTGTCTGTTATCCGCCAACTAATCCGCAGCTATTACACTGATCCAGCCTGAGAAGTTAAGTTTACAAATGAGTTCCCATGTCTGTTGTTACGTACTGGCCCTACTTAGAATTTCCTGTAGTATTGAACTGGATGCTCTACAGTCTGTCCCTATTGGTATATTCCGCAGCATTGTGACGGATTCCAAGTAACCAATATATACGTCTGAGCCACTTCAAACGTCAAACGTCTGACCTACTTCTGCCAATCTATCCTCGCCTTATAAAGGTAGTTTTTAGGGATCTCAATTTTGATTACATTTTAAAGTATTTTCTTGCCTTAACTCAGACCAGAGTTAAATTTCAGGTATGAGGATAACCAATTTAGAAGTATTACTCTTAAATAACATATTTCATCCTCGTCGGTTTAGGAGGATACGTGTATTATAAGTAAGGGACTTTTACAGTTTTTATCGGGCTTCACACTGATGGAAACTATTAAGTTCGGGATCTTGGGGCACTACCGCCGAAAGCCGAGGCGCAGATGGTGTGGACTGGACTCTTGTAGGACCGCGAGACTCACTTGGCCCGTCTGTAACGTGGGACGTACTAAACCTTTTTAATGCTGACTGTCTTACGGTACCAAATTCGCCATAGCTGTGGCATACCAGGTGAGGAGGTGATGCATTAAAAACGCTCCCCTGTGTTTGCTTGGCACTGCAGGTCATTCAACATAGAACTTTGGGCGATCATATACTCAGCAACCAGTCGGTAAAATCAAATCCTAATCACTCAGATTAGATCTAGTTTTATAGATGTCGGCTCCTTACGGGAGCTTACGAGAGTGTGAGATGCCACGTAAACCGACCGACTATAGTATTCCGTAGATTTTGACTTTTCAAGAACCAGTAGCTGTTCTGTTAGTATCATAAAACCATTTTCGACCTAAACTCTCTCAAATTAAACATCTTTCTAAAGAAGAAAAAAGCGATCATTACCTTTTTTGTATCTATGTTTAGTGTTTAAATTTCATTTAATTTTCTGTAAATCAACCTAAACTTGCTTCTGAACTGGTTTTACATTATAATCTTGTACTGACATTGTTCCCCTTTCTTTTAATTCGATCTAATCAGCGTGGCCGGGTGGTACCAACACTTACGCTGAAACATTGCTCTGCTCTCGTTGCACCGTGCTGGAGTATTTTCTTATGATGGAAAGTTGTTAATGTTCGGATAATCCCTAAGAGGTGCGGCTAATAACCCTAAAAACCAACGCGTGCTTTGCGCTGTTAAAGTTAAAAACACGGCTAATTACCATCTGTTAATTATCTAGAGTCCAATTTTCTACGGGAGACCTGTTAGCGTTTCTTTCGGATAGTTGAATACTTTCCATTCACAGATTTAGTGAAAGCAATATTCCCAAGGCGTTCGATGAAATGTGGCACGGCACCCCTGCATCGAAGCTTGGTGTCCATAATGACTTCTCTCGATTTATTTCGGGCTTTCTCAGAGATCGCACTATATGTGTTGTTATAGATGGTGTCTTATCAAACGAGTTTTAGCTGAATTAATGTGTACCCCAAGATTCTGTTCCTGTTTCTTCTCCCTCTCTTTTTCTAACCTTTCTTAACAACCTTTTTGGTCAAACTAGACCTTGCTAATATTGGGGCAAAAGGCAGATAATTTGGAGCAATCTAAATAATCACTTTTTATTTGCCTAATTTCAGAGATGGATCTTGCGTCCATCTTAAGGAAAGCAAGGTAAGAGTAGACCCGGACTTAACGGAGTCGCGAAGTTTTTCACTGGTCATATAAAAAGACTTTTCAGTCCTTGAATGAGTCTTTTCTGCAGAATCCTCTAAAACTTGAAACTGTTTTCTAAATATGAAACTTTACATCGAATATTGACAAGCATTCAACTTAAATCTTAAAATCCCTTCCCCAATACTACTGTTTTTAAACCAAAATGGTGACATATTCAGTAGAAAAAGTCTGCGTACTTTTAGCTTACTTTAAAATCAAATTGAAAGTCTGTTTTTAAGTAGGAGTAATAAATTGGTGTAGACTGTTTTTGAAAAAAAATCGGAGATTTCATAAAGTTATTATTAGTTAAATTATTCATTAGAAAAAATGTCTAAAATCCTTTTACATTTTTTTTAATTTCCTTTGCATACTTTTAGGATTATTTGGCAACAAAAATTGATGACTATTTTAAGTAGCAACTAATTTTACAAAAAAAAAAACTTTTAACTGCTCTGAGAGGCTGTTATAAAAACTAGTAAATTTTAACCATTTTAGAAAATACTTTATCTAAATATAATTAATTTTAATTTCCAAAGCTCTTTATTTATAACTTCTACATTGCACCATTTGTACATAATTATTAAAAATTAAAATATGCATACATTAGCACAATAAACACAGTTTCGAATAATTATATTTTTGTTAATGCTGCAGTATTTCAAATTGTTTAACACAGTTTTGTTTTTAAATTAAATAATTGCAATACATTTTTTATAATATTGTATATATTCAGAATTTTGTTTTTTCATATTTTCTTTTTTTTTATATTCAAAGGGAAAAATAATATTGTACTCTAATTAATAGCAATTAAATTTTTAAATTGCATTTTTTGTATTAATTTATTTTTTTCAGAGAATTCTGTTAAAGCTACACTTTGTTTAATTATTTATTTAAAACATAAAATTTATTTATAAATTTTACAAAATAAACCTAAAAATAACAAAAAAAAAATGTACTTACTCAATTATTTACGTTTTTCATCATGTTTACAAAATTTTTCAGTAATATGAATTTATTATTAAATTAATTATTGTATTATTTTGTTCATACAATTTTAATATGTATTTGTTTGGGGATAATCTCTATTATTTTTGTTGTAAGAGTTTGTGGCGGAGAGAATTGGTTTGTTTATAATTTTGATAATTTTTATTTGAAATACTGACGTAAACCTTTTTTAATTTGCCATGTTTTTTTCATAAATCTTTTTTTTTATTTGAATGTTTGTTTTTAAGATTGTTAACCCTTAACTGAATTGTACTTAAAAATTTCCAAATACTTTTAAGTTATTTTATTAGAAACTGGAAATATTTAAGAAGTCCCAACAATAAAAATCTTTGTTCTATCAGTGTTACCAGATACAAATAATATATTTTACAGACAATCTTAAATGTCGATTTTTTGTCGATTTTTGCGATAGTATAACTTAAAAATGCGGAATTCACAACAGATGGCGTATCTTTTACACATGGTTTGTGTCTTTAATGACGTATATGCCATTTGAAGAATAAACGTCTATCATTTATTCTTACTTAGTCATTGAACGAAATAGTGAAAAAACAAAGTTTTTTTTCGCTTCTAAAATGTCAAATTTTGTGGCAACAAGGCATCATTTGCAGAAAGTTTTCTTTACTTCTTCCAATTGAAAAAAAAAAAAATAATAATAAGCTGAAGCACATCGATTGCTTACCGAAGCATATCCTGATTGAATATATTATATTTCAACTTGCGAGAGACTGTTTATGCGATTCAGAATTGGTGAATTTGACACGAAAGACAGAGACCACCCAGGTCAGCCAAAAAGTTCGAAGATGATGATTTGGAGGCATTACTCGATGAAGATTATTTTGTTAAACTCAAGAAGAACTTGAAAAATCATTGGAAGTCATTTAGGCAGGAATTTCAAAAGTTTGAAAGCAGCAGGCAGGATTCATCCAAAAGCAAGGAAATTGGGTATCATACGAGTTGAAGTCGAGAGACGTTGAAACACGATTTCGCTTGCCCGAACTGCTGCTTGAGCGCGGAAAAAAAGGGTAATGTTTTTCATCGAATCATTACTGGCGAAGAAAAATTGATCCATTACAAAAATCCAAAGCGCAAAAAATCGTATGTGAAGCCCGGCCAACCAGCCAAATCTACGCCAAAGATGAATATCTATGGCGCCAAGCTTATGCTCTGTATTTGGTGGGACCAGAAGCGTTCCATCTATTATGAGCTGCTAAAATCGGGCCAGACGATCAAAGGGGACCTCTATCGAACACAATTGATTCGTTTGAAGCGAGCATTGGGCGAAAAATACCCGGAATATATGACAAAATATAAAGAAGTAACGTTCCATCATGACAACGCTCTGCAATATGCTGCAAGATCTCAAAAAAATAGTCGTTGGGAAGTTTTGTCTCACCCACCTTATAGTCCTGACGATGCATAGTCTGAGTACCATTTGTTTTGATCGATGCAGGGCGCTGTCACTGGAATACTCTTCACTTAAGCATGCGAAAATAACTTCATTCGTCCTTGGTCTAAAAAAATGAGCAATTCTTTTGGCGCGGAATCCATATGTTGCCAGAAAGATGACTCGTCACGTGACCGGTTCATTGTGATAGGGACCGGTCACTTTAACATAAGCTTGTCCTAGGAGGGGGTCAACTGCCCTTTGTGACATGTCACAGGACTGGTCTAAAAGAACATGTTATGACTTTTAAATCGGTCACGTGGTAGATACTTTACGAACCGGTCCAGTTTTCACCTATCACAGAACAGGTCGCAAAAGGGCAATGATGGGCTAATACTTTGAATATATATTTATATTGTACAAATGTTTCGCAATAAACGCCCAAAATTTTGCCAAAAATCCCGTTTATTTAAGTTATACACCCAATATTATTTCGAAGTAAAAAAACATAAAAAAATTAAAAAAAAAAAAAATTAGTAAAATATTAAAATGTAATATAAATTTTAGAGCAAATTGTCCACTGTGGTCTAGAATGTTCAAGTCACTTTGAAAACTTCACAAAAAAGGAATTTTTGGTTGATAAATACTTTTCTTATAACAATGATTTGGCGAATAAATTTTTCCAAAAAAAATTCAAAAATTGTAAGGGACAATTTTTGAATTTTTTTTTTTTTTTTTGCAAAGTAAAAACTGCTGTAAAGATAAAAAATAGCTACAGGGCAGTTGCACTATTGGGAGGTTTCACTGTTCTCAATTGACGCATTTGTGGTCAATTGCCGGTTAGAGGGTTAATCCATTTTCCATTGGTTTTCCTAGCAATTTCAAAAGAGGTACTATTTAGTATAACCACTGAAGGTATGAAAAGTCACATTTTTTATACCTGTCACTAAATAAAATTAATAGTTAAAAGAATCTCTCGCTAGAGTTTTCTCTTAAAAGAAGAAAATACTTTTCTCTGTTAAGAAAGTTTTTGCAAGCTTAACGCTCCGATTTCATTAAAACTAGGAAAAATTAATTCTAAGATCGACCGAATTTCCGATTGATCTAAGATTCGATCAGATTAATTAATTCTAAGATTGACCTGTGTTGGCTTTTGGGCCAACTATGAGCTTTAAGGGCTTAAAATTGATAAATTTTTGTTCTTTAATATTTTTTTAAAGCATTTCATCTAAAGGAAATGTATGTATAATAATGTGGTACTATTGGAAAGGTATCTTTAGCTCACTGGTACCTTTTTTTGGTACTTGTGTTATTGTTTTAAAATTTTTTGGAAACTTTCTATGAAGATGTATACTGCTGTGACTTACAAAATCTAAAACTATATTAATCGTTATTAAATTTCACCGAACACGTATTTTTTGTTAATTCGATTCGAGGGCTTTTATTGAATTTTTGCCGGACCAATTTTTGGTACTTTTTGAAACAATTTCTCAAACTCTCATATTTCGATTTTTTTATTTTCATGTATAAATATATTAAATCTTAAATTTCAGCGAAAATTTATTTTTTCTTTTTTCAATATTCGTGTTAGTTCGACTTCGAATTTTTGCCGAAACTATTTTTTTGGTACTTTTGGGAACATATTAGCAAAACTATGCAAAACCGATGCGTTGAGCTTATCAAACTTTCTCATTTATGGCATAAATTATTTTTAAGCAGTTTTTTATATAGAATTTCCCGAACGAAAATGTATCAAAAATGGGCGATTTTCTTCCGCCTAATTCGCTATATGTATTCGCGAGGCAACTAAAAATATCTGACGCATTATTTTTAGAATTCTCTTCTCTCTCACAATTCAAATTTTATACAAATCCAAGAGTTTAACTTAGAATACTTTCCTGTAAGCTGACGAATGCAATAGAAGGGAAAAAAAGTAATGGAATAATAGTTAATTGTTTATATTTCAAAATTCAACAAGTTTCAGTTAAGGTTTAATTTAGCTTTTTTTTGTTATTATGTACTTTATTTTTATTACGAGAATTTTGTGTCAATTTTCAATTCATTTTATTGTTTATTTTTTTTTATATACACAGTTGTTAATATTTTTACTTTTTTTGTTGATGTTATTGCAACTGTTGCTGTATTTGCAGAGTTGTTCATTTGTTTTTTTTTTTCTTTGGCAATTTCAATTCATTGCATATTTTTAGATGCATTTTTATTATTCACAACCATGTTTTGTTTTTATTATTTGTTGGGGGAATTTATTTAGTAGTGTTTTTTTTTCAGTTAGTCATCAAAACTATTTTAATTTGATTTACAGTTTTTCTATAAATTTGATTATGTTTCAATTTTTTTGTTGGTTTGGTTTTTGCACTTTATATTTTGGTTTATTGTTTATTTGTTATAACACAAATAATAGATATTTTTATATTAGAAAATTATTTTTAATGTCTCTTTTAAACAATTTATTGCTGTTGTTGATCACCACCGTTAGCCAGACCAGCTTTTGTTTCGGGAGGTACCTAGTTGTAATAGAAAATACAAATTTTTTGTTTATAAAAATTCAATATTTTATATTTTAAATTTATGTATAGCTATAACAAAATCAAGCAGGTTTCCTTATTCAAACAACAACATTAAGATTTTTTTGTTAAAAAAAAATATATATAAATGTTTTATTTTGAAAATGTTTGTGTTAAAATAATTTTTATGTATTGTGTCAAGTGGGGTTTTTTTTTTAATAATAAAAAATATAAAAACATGAAAAACAAGCATAATTTTAGGCATTGTGACATTTATATTAAAATAAGTGTACTAGTATATGTTTATTTTATAAAATTATTACAAAATATTTTTTGTTGTTGCTGGTGTTACATTAAGCACATTTATTTCTTTTAAAACAAGTATATATTTTTTAAAAGCTTCAGCCTTTTAGCTTTAAATATTATTTGTATAATAAAGTTGTATTTAAAAAGAGATAATCCCTAAAAATATGCTACAGATTTGTTTAAAACAAAGTTCTTAAAAAGTTTTCATTATGCTGAGAAATTAAAACTAATGCATAAACAAGAGGGGAAACTTAAGTGGGTAAATATAGTAGAATGAGCTGTTAGATTTCTAGATTTATCTGACGTTATCTTTTAGTAAGGTAATAATTTTTTTTTAAAAATTAAAAAAAAAACATAAAAAATATCAAATTCTTTCGTCCTTTCTATTATATTAAATAATTTTGTGTACTGTAAAGCGAATTTGTGGGTCATTAAGCAAGCGATAAGATATAAAAAACTCCGCTTTGTGCTTTGAACGCCAATTTAATAGATTATAAAATAAAAGTACAACCTGAGTTTGCAAAACCATTTGGGAATTGTGTCTGTTTTTGATGAGCTACTTTTATTTCGCGTTTTAACCGTTGAGTCTTTATTAAGTGTCGGATGTATTATATATTCTTTTACATCGAATTCCGCCGAATATGTTATGTAAACAATCCGCTGCAGCATCGGCAAATGGACACAAGTCAGCATTGCAATTAAAGGACAACAACTGTGGCCCTAGCTCTTTTGTAAGGAGAATATACCATTGAGTGTTAATTATAGACCTGGTGTCAGACTCTTATACTCTACAACAATTGCTCACTAGTAGCTCGCTACAAAAGCAATGTATTGTGTTTATATCAGGATAATAGGTTTGGGAAAAAGGTAGTAGTGTTAATATATGTATGACTTGAATTTCTCTATATTGTAAGTGTCAGGGAAGAAGTTAAAAAGTTGGGCCCAGAGGAAAACAAAAGCGGACATAATCCTGTATTATGTTCACCATCTACTTTTCCACATAAAGGTTTCGCGGGTGGATACTAAAAGTTCTTCGGGCATAATACCAAAAGCAGATATTTGAATAATGTCCATTTGATATAAATTCCCATTGCTATACAATCTTAAAAGAAGGTTGAGCATTAGGAAAACAGTAATACATCTTTATACAGTATTACTAACTTCAATATGCTCGATAGTCCTAAGGGGTGACAGGTCATAACCCCTACGAAGGTTAGCGCCATTTCCGTTTTGCGGATTATGAACGAAAATTTTCGAATATAATCTCTAAACAGAAAGTGGGTTTATGACCGTTTAGAAAACAGTTATAGTCCACATGGTGATTAAGACAGATTTGTTTTCGGGATTATGACCGAAAATTTGTTAGTCATAAACCCGTATTTTCCAGTCGAAGGCGCTACGCAAAAAAGTTTGCCACTCAACACCGGCCGAAGGGAGCTTTACAGAAATCCTTTCCTCAGTGAAACCATAGATTAGAAAACACTGGCCATAATTCCCATTTAGCAGCCCAAGAAGCTACACAAAAAAGTTTGCCCCTTCAGCCCGGCCGAAGGGCGCTATACAGAAACCTTTCCTCAGTAAATTCCTCTTCGGACATACCATAGAGTAGAAAACAGCGAATACGGGCCATTTACGCGGAAAAGCTTTACTCAGCAAAGCTGGCTGCGGATAGAGTAGAACTTCTGTAGGCCCGATCACCGGCAGGCTACAGACGAAATTGTGGGTTTATGAATTCCACAAAATAATGATTATGCCCTTTTGAAAAGTGGATAATTTCTCGGTCTGAAATGCTAAATCCGAAATGGGAATAATGTCTGTGGGGGTAGGGACGTGTCATCATCTTTGGGACCAATGACTGTATTAGGAAAAATTATACTTGATGTTGCTCTATATCAGTAATTATAACAAATCGAAAAGCTTTTTGCTTAAGGGCCCTACATTGGGCGCCAATAAGATTATTTAAGGAAGAACCAGGAAGTAAACTTTCTTCTGTAGTGGAATTCAATTTTCGTTATCACAAACGGAGCGAAAATATAAACAAAAATATGGTCAATGTTCCTTTTACAAAACTAGACATACGAGATCCATATGAGTATTTTAAGCAAAGTGCAATCATCATATTTCAAACCCCTTGGTCATAGAGCCCAAAGGAGCCAAAGGATATATTCATTTATATCCACAGTATGGATAGCCTAGACCTCTGGTGGCTTATCAAAATAGAACGAAAACATGTATTCCCAGTTTTCATAACCGGCCAGGAATAATCTCCTCTGGGCAATGTGTGGGAGTATGAAGAGAAGAGGACACTGGAACTTGATAAAAGGAGCTACAGCACATATTTCCTAAAAACCTGGACAGCCTGGATAAGTTTAGGTCGTAGTCATCATGCTGGTGTGCGGAAGAACTAATGAAAATCTTATTTAAAAATCTCTCCTTGGCCAAGTACGAGTAAGTGTTAAAAACTAATGCGAACCAATTTTAAAAAGGTGAACATTGGCTTACGATATATTATACTGGTAGAGAAAATCTAACCTATAATTCTTTCAACTATTATACTCTTATATTTCTTTTTATTAACTTATACATATAATACTTATGATTAGCACACTTTCTTAAAGAAAGAAAAAAAAAACTTAAAAGAGACACACACAATCACATCAAAACAACATCAAAATGTACAGACTTAAATATTCACAATTGTACCTTTCAAACGATGTACAAATCGTCTTGACCTTGTGTTACAAAATATACTACATTCAAATCAAGTGCTCTTTCTTTTTGATATTTTTTTCTATGGTTTGCATTAATTTATGTATAAAAGCTATGAAAATCCAAAAAATCCGAATAATCGGTTTGATTAGCCTGCTGTTGATCAAGCTATAAAATAGTAGTGGTAGTAGTGGTGAGGATGGAGGATTTGGATTTTTGTTTATTTTAGATATATAGTTTTTTGATATGTGACCAAAAAAAAAAAAAAAAAATTGAGTGAAATTCATTAAATAAAATGAAAAGTATAAAATTTTAAAAGTAGAAAGAGCCAAAGTGAAAAAGAAAAAGTGTTAAAGAATTTTTTTACGTGTTACAGAGTAAGTAGAATATAGCAAGTTTTAGAATAATAATACGAAATGGATTTGAAATGGGGGAATATAAAGTTCTTTTATGAATAACTTACCAATTTTTTAAAACAATCATCAAAGAAGGCCGTCATTGAACGATATAAGTGACGCTTTACACCCGATAGTTGATGACCCTCATCTGGATAGATTTGTTGTTTATAAAGAACCCCCTTGTTGGTTAAGGCTCTGGATAGTACCATGGATTGTTGCAGATGAACATTATCATCGGCGGTGCCGTGTATTAATAGAAATTGTTTATCCCTTAAATTGTCTACATATTTAGAGAGATCACCCTCTTCATATCCTTTGTAATTATCGGTAACATTTGGAAAACTTAAATAACGTTCGGCATAGGTAGAATCTGTTGGGTGAAAAAAAGAAGTGTTAAATGAAATGGTGATTAAATTAGTCGGAAGTTTTGGGTTAAAAAAACGGTTCTTTTTACTAAACTATTTTGATAGGGGTTCTTCTGGAATTGTTGCTATAGAGCAGATTGTAATTTGAATTAATTCCCATTGATTTTAAAACTTCTCAACGGGAATTCGTATTTCCTGCCACAGGCTTTCAAAGTTGCAAGATTGTCCACGAATATTCTTATACAGAAGGGATCTATTTCTTCATAATTATCCGCGGGATTTTATTAATTAAATAAAAAGTCCTTGGAAAACCTAGTAACTTTATTCAATCCCCTAGCCAAATCCGTCTGCTCTCTGTTAGACTGACGTGGGCTTAAGGGTACATTGGGAACGTGGTAAATTAACTGATGAATGTGCAATGAATTGCTCTTGAGTAGGTCGAGCATTCTTAACAAGCGGATGGTTTTGTCCTAAAGTGAAGAAGTTCGGTATGGTAGGAGATATATCGGATAGTGAGACTGAACCGAGACGTCTCTCGTAACCTACGGCCAGACATATCGGATTGCTATACGAAATGGAGCTGGACTATCTTTACTACGTGGGAGATATTTCGCTCGTTATGATCGCTCCCTAACTCAAGGTGAACTATTTTTAGTTTTGGCAAGCAGGCAATAAGGAATTTCCCTAAATACTGCTCGATAAGCCAGATAGCCTGTTAGAATTTCTTTAGAAGCTGCGTGAATCAAGAGGAGGAGATAGTGGATGATCTAATATGTAAGTGCCCAGTTCGAAAGAAGCAGCCTCTCAACAACATGAGAAGCAAATTCTTCTAAGACCTGAACAGTCCGCGGGATGTCTGAATGCTTGGTCTAGCGTACTTTTTTTTTTAGAAAATCCGGATAGTTTTAAGTTTCAGTTTTTTTTGATGAAGTGGGGTTCTTCTACGTCCAATCTTGGTGTAGTTTCAAGCCCAATCTCAAAATCACGAACCATTAGTAGAAGAACTAAAAGTAAAACGGGCTCCAGAAAAGAAGTTCTTCAACCGGTTCTATGAGACATATAATTTTGCGGATTAATTTCAGAGATCCTGCGCTAGTATAGAGTAAAAAAAAACGGTTGAGGCTCGAAAACCCGCCAGAAAGTTATGTAACAGAAAGTATAACAAGTAAAGAAATAAAAATTTGACAAACAACCGTTTTTTTGCTTAAAAAGTTTAATTTTTAACTTTAATCTCTCGTACTTACCATATAATTTCCAATTTGTCACCGGACTAACACTTATACCACATTGGAATATCGATTGAGCTCCAGCTAATGCTAATGCTGCTGTGTAACCACCATAACTCCAACCCCATACACCCATTCGACGACCATCAATAAAATGTAGATTATCACGTAAATATTCACTAACTTCTAATTGATCGGATACTTCCACGGTACCCAATCTTTTATAAACTTCATGCAGCAATTGATAACCTTGACCCGAAGAGCCACGTCCATCAATTTCGATAACAATATAATCTTTGTTACCCGATAAATAGGTATTCCAATCTATATGCCATTTATCTGTAACCAATTGAGTACCTGGACCTGAATAGACGTGCAGAATGGTAGGATATCTAGTAATTTCATCTTCCCTTAGCACTGGCGGCAAATAGAGTTTAACTTGAGCATGATAACCACCAGAAATCATAACAGGGAATGTTTTAACTTGAGGCATAGCTGTCTTAGACATTTTCTCTTTTAAGCGTGTATTATTTTGTATAATCATTAGCAATTCCAAAGCTAGATTATGCTTCTCATGGCCATTGGCAGTACGTTCGCTTTCCACACCATTGAGCACAAATATACTAGCTGTGGGTATGGCAGGACCCAAGCATTCGATTAATACAAATTTAGCCTGCAAACTGGGAGGAAATTTTGCCATATGATATAAACATTCATTTGAAGCTTGATGATATTTGGATTCACGAGGATGTTTTTGTTCCAAAGGTAAAGCTGGTCCTGCCATATTAAGTGACTCATCAGAATTTTCCCAATCATCATCCCAGGCTGTAACTAATTTTGGTGGTGGCTTAGTGTGAGCCTCATAGACATAAGAACCGTCACTATTTTTGGGTAAAGGACAAGTTAAACAATCTGGTGCATATATGGGTGAACCCTGACGCTGTGGTATAGCCGATACTCTATATAAATGTTGTTGCGAAGGCAAACGTTCGGGAACACCCAAGAAATAACTGTAATATAACAAATAATAAAATTCCCCTCATATATTAATAAATTATTTTTTTTTTTTTAACCAAATTATTAAATCGTAAAATACTAACATCCAATTATTTGTTTGATCCCAATGCAATAATTTTTTCACTTCATACTGGCCATGAGTTAATGGTAAAACTCTCTTTTTGGCCACATGCACATGCACAATATGACGAAAATGTCCTGAATTACCATCACGCAATGGTGATATTGATATATATGAAGTACCATTGGCAGCAAAAAGGGGTACTGTTAAAGTATCTACCCAACCACGACCATCACCACTAACACGATGTGTCTGGAGAAATATAAAAGCCATAAGTTTATTACCCACCATAGATTATATCAATCATAAAATTTCTATATCTATTTTAATATTCCGTTTTATAACTTACCTCGACGCAGACAAACATGGGCGATTTACATATGCTCACCACAGAAATATTTTGTGGTCGATTTAACCATACCACACTAACTTCACTTTCTGTTACCCAACTGGCACTGGTAATGTAATAATCTCTAAAAGAGGTGTAGTGTATAAAGAAGAATTAAATTGTGATTTAGTGTTTGCGTTTTTTTTTTTTTGCATAGAAATTGTAAAAAGATATTATTTGAAACACTTACTCATTTTCTAAAACTTGTGGTGGTTGAACATCACGCATATGAATTCTTTCGGGATCTTTAAGATCTACTACACGTAGTTGTATGGTTGGATTTTGAGTACCAGGTTTGGGATATCTACAAAATAGAATAAGATTAAAATTTTATTAGAAAGAGAGTTTTATCAGGTCTCAATGATTTTAAATTAAAGACAATTTGGCAAAAGTTGATCCAACTCTTTTTCTAAATTTTAAAGCCAATTTAAAATTTAGTGTAATCCGTACATATATATTTTTAAGACATCTGGGAAAACAGATCTTCCTTCAAGAAGGTTATTATGCGAATGTTTTATTCATAACAGGTCAATTGAAAAGTCCCCGGCCTACCATAGTAAAACACATTTTTTTTTTTTTTGCAAAATTTGTTTTTTTTTATTCAACATAGTTCCCTTCAAGGGTGATACACTGATTATAGCGACCCTCCAACTTTTCGATACAATTTTTGTAGTACGATTTCTCCTTTGCTTCAAAATAGGCCTCGGTTTCGGCGATCACCTCTTCATTCGACGAAAATTTCTTCCTAGCGAGCATTCTTTTGAGATCTGAGAACAGGAAATAGTCGCTGGGGTCCAGATCTGGAGAATACGGTGGATGCGGAAGCAATTCGAAGCCCAATTCATGGATTTTCGCCTTCGTTTTCACTGACTTGTTTTTGGTCAAAAGTGAGCTCGCGCGGCACCCACTTTGCACAGAGCTTTCTCAGCTTTCTCATACCCAAATATTCGTTAATGGTATGATGATATGTTTAGAGTACCTGCTATTTCATTCATTTTACGGTCATTCGAAATCATTTTGTGGATTCTTTTGATGTTTTTGTCCGTAACATCCTCTTTTGGGCGTCCACTGCGTTCACCGTCTTCGGTGCTCATTTTACCACGTCTAAACTTAGCATACCAATCCTTGATGGTTGATTTTCCTGGATCAGTGTCCGGAAACTCGTCATCAAGCCAAGTTTTTGCTTAAAGTGTATTTTTTCCCTTCAAAAAGCAATATTTTATCAACACGCAAAATTCCTTTTTATCCATTTTTTTCACAATAACAAAAGTTGCTTCACTCAAAATGCTATAATTCACAAACTAATGAATTTATACACGTGTCTTTTGAAGCTAAGGGCTAACTAAAAATCATATCGATTTAAGTCTAGTAGCGCCATCTATGTGTCAGGCCGGGAACTTCTCAATTGATGTGTAATAAGAAGCTTCAACTCCAGATGCTTTGAAGGTATTGCCGTTTCGGTCCATCTGATTCTTTCAAGAATCAGAGGTCCACTCTTTTTAATTGAGGTCCACTCTTTTTAATTGGAACCACAAAAACCTTCCAAGAAGTTTGTGATTGATCTGTGTTCCTAAGAATATTGTCAGCAGGTATAAAACAAAAACCATTGATTAATTCAAATCGACTTCCATATTTCCATTAAAGATTTTTTTACAAAAAATAAAAAAATTCTCTTTACTAATTAATGCATTGCTTTCTTTGAAAAGGAAGGAATGAAAGATGAAGGGTTTCAAATATGGCAACACTGTAATTGAGCGAATAAAATAAAAAGTTTTCAGAGAATTATCTTAATATTTTTAATTATGATAGGAGAATCTATGACAATTATGTGTGAAACAAAATATCGGCCAAATGTTCGCCACGGCTTCGGTGGGATACCTCTATCCGATGGTCCATAGTTTCAATGACTCTGAGACATAATTGAGGTTCAATGTCGTTAATGTGTCGAATTTTGTCATCCTTTAGCTCTTGAATTGTTCTTGGCTTATGGATGTATACTTTTTATTTTAAATATACCCAAACCAAGAAGTACAACGGTGTGAAATCAAATGATCGTGGCGGCCAATTAAAATCGCCACGACGTAAGATAACACGGCCATTGAATTTCTGGCGCAAAAGAGCCGTTGTTTCGTTGGCTGTGTGGCAAGTGGTAACATCCTATTAGAACTACATATCGTCCAGGTCCATACCCTCAGTTTCTGGCCACAAGAAGTCCGTTATCATCTCGCGATAGCGAACACCGACAACGAGTTGAGGTTGACGGCTCTTCGCCACACTATCGCGAACAACAGCAATGTTTTTCGCAGAACGAACTGGGCGAGCATTCACAGGTGTTTTCACACTTCCTACATACCCGGTTTGCTGAAATTTGTGCACAATTCTTCCGATTGTTGATACATTTGGTCGATTGTACTGAACAAAAAAATCACGAAGTGCACGAAATGCATTTTGATTTGAACCCCCCATTTTCGTACAAGGCTTCAACAATCTTAACGCGCTATGGACGTTACAATATATACATATGAGGGATAGGAAACTCTAAATTGATATTGCCGTTGCTGGCGATCGAACCCGCAGCCTTCTGCGTAACAGTCAAACGCCCTTACCATTACACTCCCACGCCGATAATTGCAGAAAAGAGGTTAAAGTCAAATTTTTATCATCTTTATTCAGGAATGTGCTCAAATCGTGGAAAATAACCACACACAATGGAAGCACACAATAGGATTAATATGCAACTTCGTCATGATCACGTTGTACACAGAGTTCCCCATGCTAGAAATTAATCTTGTTTGATTGTTGAGATAAGAATACATGTTAGGAAAGTAGTCAAGATATCATTAGAATACATGTTCCTTAACATTGTCAAAGATATTATATTTAATCTCAAAAAATAATTATGTTTAAATCCTGATATGCCTTATCAGTTAGGTAATCTTTGAGAAGGACCTATTAAAGAACCTTAAAGAAAATATTTCGGTGGACAATTTTAAGAGGGTAGTAAATGAACTATTTCATGTTTCCTCTATATGGGAAAGGCAATTTGAATCGGAAGAAAGTATTTAAGTCTTTTCTATCATCTTTATGGTTATCTTCAAATCCTGATGGAAGTGAAAGAGCCCAATCAACACTTCTTCATACTAACTAAAGAAGAGCAGTCTGTCATTAGAAAATATGAAAAACACTTTGTAATAAATAAAAAATCTTCTATTTTAAAGACTTATCTTAAAAATTCAGTTAAAGTCATCTTTAATAAAGAAAAAATCTACTACAAATGCTTTGAAAGTCACTTAACGAAAAAATTTTCTTTGCCTACTTATACTTCTTGTTTTTGCCATTTTAAGTTTCTACTACATTTTTAAATTTTTAATTAAGTACCCTTCCATTAATGATGGTTTTTTTTTTTTATTATCTAAAACGACTCATCAACAATTTTAAAAACTACTAAATGAATATTTAATGAACTTCCGCCGTTTGATTTTTTTATATTCAGTTTGTTTTTTTTTTGACATACTCACCTTAATGACCTTATTTCCGGATACAAATTAGCATTTGGATGATTGCCAGCATTAGTATTTCCAGCATTTGTAGTACCATACCAAGCAAAATGTTGCTCTTGTACTAATGAATCATTGAAAGAGGCAAATAACATCATATGGCCATTTTGTGAAAGCCATATTGCATTATTTGCATTTAAAATTTCCTCTGAAATAAAAGAGAAATGGTAGAAACAAATATTATTAAAACTATAAATAAGACAACTTCCTAATGACATTTGAAAATGCAACCATACATACATACATACGTATGACAAAAGGAAATTCAATTTGAAAGCAATTTCTTTTAGACAACTGTCACTGTACATCGATGTGCTGCTAATAATGGCAACATCACAACAGTACTCGTAACAATTATTTAGTCATTCATGCATTTATAGTTTACACGTCACTCAAACTCGTCCTCGTCGTACTCACCTTCATATAACCAATCAGGTATGCCATTAAAGACAACACCCGGTATAGCATCACGCGTTATACGATGAACAAATTGTGAACGCGCTCCCTGGCAGTAATAGATGTCGTAATTGTAAACTAAAATGATGGCATTAGTGTGGGGTGTAAAACAAGCATAGTGCAAATATGGCCATTCATCGTCACTATCATCGATTTTCAATTTAATACTTTCACTTAATATACACAGACCGACGACCATAACCAGCCAGCACACAACAGAATACCCCAGGAAAAAATGCAATAGACACAAGGATTGAAGAAAGAAAATATAAAAGAAAAACATTAACAACATCAGTAATATAAGCATTTTTATATTCAATATTAATATAATGTAATCTTTGAAAGGTGGCTTGGTTTCGTTTCGTTTAGCTTACGAACTGTGAAATTGCATAATAAAGAGTCAAAAAGGTAGTTAAGTTAGAAATAAGTTAAAAGATAACTTCCGTATAAAAATAGAAAAAGAAAAATATCTGCAAAACAAATCCGTAGCATAAATTACGGAAAAATATAAGTTATGGTGTGATGATGATGATAGTGTTATAAGGTGAACAATTTTAACCCAGTAACTGTACAATATACTAGTTTTGTTTTGAATTTTAGTTCTTATTAAATTCTTAATTGGAAGGATTAACTTTAATAACCTAAGTAAAAATTTCGTTACAGATCAGCGAGAACAATTCTTGACAGAATAGTTTAACGGCTTTTTAATTAGGAGAGTTTTTCGCAAGATTCCTTGTAAACAGCAGAAGCGAAACTTTTCGTTGAGAATGAAAAGTTGGACCAGTAGATAGAAAAAGTACTTCTGTATTTAATAATTGTATGTTAATATTTGATTAGTTGTCTAATCTCGGTGAAAATGTAAGCCCACCAAAGGTGGAGCACATTCAGATTCTAATTCCCTAAAATTACAAATTTTAATAAAATTTCTATATGTGGTGGAGGGGAGAAAACTAACTGGTGCGTCTAAAATCAATACCAAGAATTAAGACCACCTGAGATTAGTGGCCCTCTGGGAGTAGATACCAACACTTTCGAATACCACAAGAATTGTAAGTACTTCCCAGCCTTGCAAGTTCATTAGCTCTGCAGTTACTCTGTATGTCTATGTGCCCCGGGACCTACACTAGTCGAATATCAAACTGCTTAGCCATCTCATTAAAGAATGCGCTGCAGTAATGCGCAGTTACCATAGTCTAAACGTCGATCCCAAAAACTTGTACGCGACCTGAATATCAGAGCATCAAGCTTCAACCTCCCTTATCGTCATCCCCAGAGCCTGATCTGGCAATCTCCGAGCCAGATATATCTCAAGCTCTCTGGAATAGACCCCAAAGCTAACTCGCTTGCAATTCTTCGATCCGTCCGTACTAAAGTCGACGTCACGCTACGCCTCCTAACCGGTGCGTCATCCGCCCAAGAGTCCCTGGTCGGTATACGAACGGTAAAGAGGCCACCAAAGTCGTATTATCCGCAGTCGTCGGAATAACACCATTCCTCAATATCAAACTTTGACCACACCCATTAGCAGCTTATAGCCTCATCAGCCACTACCTGCTCCCCCCAGTATATCTAAGGCAATAAGATGCAGCATTATTTATATCCAATGCATTCGTGTAGTACGCAGTGGCCCGTGATACAGAAGCCATTATATGTACCCTATACAAAATATCTAAGATAGGTTACCTTATCCAGTGCCGGCCACCAAACAATGACTTTATTTTATAGTGCAAGCTATATATCCATCGAACGTGTATATCCATCAAACAATTCTGGAATTCAGCTTAAAGTAAAATTTGCTGAATCGTAATGCCCTCAGTGTAAGCCACTAAACAATGACCCCATTCAAATTAAGAGAGCAAACTACTACTTTGTATATCTATGGAAAGATTCACAGGCGCAATATCTCCTGTAAAGGATAACAAGCTCCGCTTTATTAGGATTGATCCCAAGTCAACAGACCTTTCCTTAGTGACGTCCGTATAATATCCCTTAAGGTGGAAGGAATATTTTTCTTAATCCAGGGACAGCCCTGTTAATGCTAAGACAAGATTCTCATTGTATCTTTACGAGATTTGACATATATAACTTCGTGTCAGTATCGGTCTTCAAAAAGTGTTCTTACAGGTGTAGAAAGTGTCGAGCGGCACTCCAGGCTTTGTCGTCTTGGACATTAACTTCAGGAATAGCTCTGGAGTGTTTTGATACCCTTTAACAGTTGGCCGCGCGTAACAGGGTTACTCTTTACTGGATACCAGGTCATCGTGGACATGTTGGTAACGAGGTAGCGGACGAACTAGCTAGAATGGGTTCTTCCACACCTTTGGTGAGACCGGAACCGTACTGTGGGGTGAATTGGTCCACCATATCAGCCCCGGTTAAGAAGGGCGAACTACCAATGGCAAAGGACCTTTGGAAAAATTCTTTAGGGATGAGACAGGCAAAACTATTGGTCAACCGCTTATCCAATGGCAAAATTTTGGACCTTGCTAGAAATGACATTAGGTTACCAACAGGGTTTCTTACCGGACACTTCGTATTGAACTATCATTTGTGGAAGATGAATCTGTTAGAATCGCCTCTGTGTCGACTATGTCTTGAGGGAGACGAAACAACGATCCACATTTTGTGTGCGTGTGTTGTATTGCATAGGAACAGAAGGAAAATTTTCAATAGGCAATTTTTAAGTCAAGAGGATATTAGGAACTTTTCTCCATCTTCTATATTGAAATTCATAGGGAATATAATACAGAATTTGGCTTTGTTTTATGATCCTTGGTAAAAAAGAACCATATGGAACGTAGTGCCGGCGTGGAGCCAGATCTTGACTTAATACATAATGTATGGAAGTTTTGATTGAAAATTGCATTTAAATATTTTAACTTTTAACTAGATGTTCTTTTAAAATAAAATGTGTTTTGTTTTTGAATAATAAACTTCTAGGACATATACCTTGTCCCATGTTAATAGTTTCAAAAGAGCTGATCCCATTAGATTACTGATCGTTTCAAAAAATCTTTCTCTTATCACTAGCACATTGTTCCTGTGATTTCTAGTGAATGAAAAATTATTCATTAAAATTGAGTTAATTATGCAGCTGATGCACTTCGTTGGGCGTCATCTATTTAAAGTGTGTATGACAATTTTAAGAATGAGTTTAGGTATGCATCCTTAAAAATATTTGGGTTTTGGTTAACTAATACTTTTCTTTACGCTTTTAAATTCTATTTTCAAATAATTTAAAATATTTGCTTTATAATGCATTTACCAGGTTGGGACAATTTAGGGTATACAGGTTGGTTAAAAAGTTCCTGCGCTCGAAATGAAAGAATACTGTTTTTGTTACGAAATATATTTTTTTTATTCAACATAATCTCCTAGAAGCTCAATACACTTGTTCCAATGATCTTCCAATAATTTTATCCCATCCTTATAATGGTTTTCCGGAAGCTCTGCAAAATAACCGTCTATGGCTGCTATGGCCTCTTTATTCGACGAAAAATGCTTTACACGAAGGAATTGTTTGAGATTTCTGAAGAGATAGTAGTCACTGGAAGCCAAATCTGGTGAATACGGTGGATGTTCAAGCAAATCGTACTTTAATTCTTTGAATTTAGCCATCGTCAAAACACTTTTGTGAGCATTGTCTTGATGAAAAATAATTTTTTCATCTTTAAACCATGTCTTTTCTTACGAATTTTTTCATCCAGCTGATCCAAAAGGCTGCAATAATATTCAGAGTTGATTGTTTTACCTTTCTGAAGATAATCAATCAACAAAATTGCTTTTGCATCCCAAAAAACTGATGCCATAACCTTCTTTGCTGATCGTTGTGACTTCACCTGCTTTGGAGCTGAACAACCAGCTTCAGGCCACTGTAAATGTTATTGTTTCAATTTAGGATCATGGTGGAAGATCCAAGTCTTATCCATAGTTATAAAACGACGCAAGAAGTCCGTTTTATTCGGCTTAAAACGCTCCAAATTACGCTAAGAAATTTGTTTTCGATCCAGTTTTTGTTGATTTTGGACTCAAACATACTAATTTCCAAACAGTTTTTTCATACGTAAATCTTCATGTAAAATATGGAGTACTTGTTCGTCTGAGATGCCTATGGCATTAGCAATTTCACGCTTAGTCAAACTTGGATCTTCACTAACCATATTATGCACCTGCTCAATGATTTCTGCTGTGGTTGCAGTTTTTGATCGTCCTTCGCGTGGATCGTCTTTAAGGCTGGTACGACCACGTTTAAATTAACCAGCCCAAAATTCAACGGTGCGTTTTGAAGGTAAGAACTCCTTATATACTTCTAAAAATTTTTCATAAATTTCCTTTGCTTTTTAACCCTTCAAAACAAAGAATCTAATGACTGCACGATATTCAATTTTTTCCATATTAAAAAAATCAATGACACGTCAACTTCAAATGGCTTGTAACCAAAGAAAGAATTGACAGAATGACTTGCAACTTTGCATGTGTTCTCAGGACAGTTATACCAACTTGAGAAAAAAAAAAGTTTGGAGCTAGCAGTGCCATCTCTTGGTGAGCGCAGGAACTTTTCAACCAACCTGTATGTATGTCTTTCAACTAGTTTTAAAATATCCCATTGTGCAGTTTAATGTATATAGGAGTATTCTCGGATAATTTGTAAAGGTTTAGAATAATTTCAATTTTAATACAAAATGAGATAATCAATAAAAATTTTAATCAACTTAAAGGTTGCCGCTTATGCCTTACGTTGGGCGCCATTTATTTAAGACCACTTTAAACGTTTTACAAATATATAAAGGAATTTTATTATAAAACAATTTGAGTTGAAGCAAAGTCATGCATTCTAACGAAACATTTTATGACTTTGTTTACAAATAGTATGATTTTAATAATTTAATTTAATCTAGAACCAAAAATTATTACTTTTTGAAAACTTATTGTATTAAACTTGCTAAATTTCATACAAATTTTGAATAAATATATTAGAAGTTTTTAATAAGTAATTGATTTTGGACTCAAACATACTTAAATATATTGTATAAAAGTCTTTAATATTCCAAAAGGGTTAACACTCTACTCACTAACTTAACCACCTTTTTCCTTTTGTTCTTTATTCATGTCGCCCATAAAGTCTTACTCAACTCTTTACTACTTACCTAGTTTGAATGTCAAACAATGTATATTGCGCCAAAAACGAATAACGGAATAATTTGATAACATTTTGTGACAATAATAAATATCGTTTATCCGTTGATATGGAAAATGTATAGGGTGCCAAAGTTTTCTACAATAGAGAAATGGGGGGAAAAAAATGCAAAACAAAAAAATTTAATATCATATTAATTTAATTTTTGTTTTATTAATTATTATGTCATTTATGCACAGACAATATGTTGCGACATAATCGTTTAAATACATACAACTATTATAATGTTTATAAATGGTTAATTGTACATAATAGTAAAATATACAGGGAAATTAATAAATGAACAACATGTGTTGCAAAATAATTACGAGTACATGATGTGGAATAAATATGTATATTATGTAATACAAATAAGTAGAGTAAAGGTTATAAAATGTGGGAGGTATTACATATGTTAACTGCGATAATTTATTGAAAACTTATTGGGAAGGATGGAAAAAATAATGGTTTAAAAATAAAGAGAGAAAACAATATTAAATAGTACGTTTTTCGAACCCTAACATACATATGAAAATAGTGTCAACGCACTCTTTAGGATTAACATATGAACAGAATACGAAGCTTGCAGTGTAGCTCCGTATTCTGTTTTTGTAGTGAACAAATTTCACTCGATTTTTAAAGGCTTTAAATCGCAATTTCCATTTAAGTTTACAGGAGTAAGAAGAAACAAATTTAATTGAAAAATTTAACAGACACACTCACCAAAAAATGTCTGCAATGGCAACTAAAAATTTTGCTGTTATTACGGGAAATTTTGGTAATTTGAGCCCAGTGGTATTTTTTGATAATCTTAGCAACAAATGTCTGGTGACGTGAAATTAGTAGAAAAATTAGAAGCCGCTACTAAATTTTAGTAAACTTTTTGTAAAACGGAATTTCAAACCGGTTTGCTAAAATCAGCAAAAAAAAATTACTAAATATTGTGAATATTAGTACAAAATTTTAAATTTATTTTTTTTTATCGACCATCAAATTTTTTTATTTTATTTATTTTTTTCAAAAAAATATTTTTTACAAAATTAAAAAAAAAATCAAAGGCTTAATTAATTAATAAATAATTTTGTTTTAATTTCGTAATTTCTGTTTTAAAAAATATTTTAGTCAATTTTTTTTTACTTTTAAGGTCAAATTTTGATTGTTTTTAGGGCTGATTTTTAGAATTAAAAAAACTTTTTAGTGCTATTTTAAATGGATGTCCTATTTTTAGATATGAGTTGGTATATTTACTTCCGATACCTTTTTTTTAATCTATGTAACATTTTAATGCAATTTAAGTTTGAAGGTGTAAGTTTTAATAAGAAATAACATTTCCTTCAACAGCCACTTTTTTTTTAAATTAGTAATTTTTTTTTGCTAATTTTAGCAAATCGGTTTTAAAAAAATTGTAAAATGATTTCTGAAATTAGCAACAAAAATTTGCAAATATTCTGTAAAAATTCTGTAATTTTTATAAATGTAAATAGCAAAAAGATTTGCTAAATACTATTTTTTTTACTAAAAATCAGTACAAAAATAGTAAAGTGGGATTGAAAACCCTTTAAAAATGTTTCTACTAACTTTTTTTTCTGAGTGCAGACTGCCGAAGTTTCGGCCTATTCAAGGACTTGTCAGTGGTTAGTTTATGTATCAATTAATCAACGAATTTTTTATCGTTAAATTTTCTCTTTATGAAAAACGTAATTTTCATTTAATGCAATCTATTTTTTCGTTTATTATACCCTTCACCACAGGTGGAAGGGTATATATAAGTGTGTCATTCCATTTGTAATTTCTACAATATTGATCTTAGACCCTATAAAGTATATATATTCTGGGTACTTATGAAGTGCAAAGTTGATTAAACGATGTCCGTCTGTGTGTTGAAATGGGTTTTCCGAAGAACCCAGACATGATGAGGACTTGATTGTTTTTTATTTCTGTTACATGTGATCCATTTCTGTTTGCTATTAAAAATCAGACAGATCGGTTAATAAATGGCTGAGATATTAGCAAAAAACCAGGACTACCTCTAATTTTTCCGGTAAAATCCCTTTGTTTAATATGTATGTAGAATTTTACGCATAACAAACACATCCATGTGTTAAAATTCTTTTCTTTCATCTCCACTTTTTATACACAAACAACACACATACAAAGATTTGTCATTTAAATAAAAACTAAACAAATCTGTAATGAACGAAGACTTTTATATATGTACCTCTATTGACGATGATTATGTGTGAGCTTCAATAGCTCAGTTGTCTAGACGCTATGTCACAAATACTTTTTTTCTCTAAGGCCGCGGGTTCGAGGTTCGAATCCCGGCCAATTCACTTTTTTTTGTAAATTTTTTTTTATTATTTTCTTAAGACTTTTTTTTTTGTTTATTTTTGTTTTTTTTTAACATTTAATAATTAATTTATATAAAATTTTATATTAATAAATAAATAATCCATAAATAGGCTAAAAACATAAACATTTTTATAAAAACCCTCTGATACAAACAAAATACAAACGTTTTTATACCATTCACCACAGGTGGAAGGGTCGCGGGTTCGAATCCCAGTCAATTCACTTTTTTTTCGTACATTTTTTTTTTATTTTCTTAAGATTTTTTTTTTTTTTTTGTTTATTTTCTGTTTTTTTTTTTAACATTTAATAATTAATTTAAATAAAATTTTATATTAATAATTAAATAATCCATAAATAGGCTAAAAACATCAAAATTTTTATAAAAACCCTCTGATACAAAACAAAATACAAACGGTTTTATTTCTATTTTTTGCTCCGATTTAAAAGAATTTATAAAAAGACCATTTAAACCATTTTATTTCTCACATATTAAGAAAACTTTATACATAATTTACCTTTGAGTGCAACTATTTTAGGTCATAACTTATAATAATTTATAAAAAAAAAAATTATAAACTATTTTCCTTCAAATTTTTAAAATTAAGCTAAAGAAATTACAAATATTTTTAATAAAAAAGCGAAATAAAATCCCAAATGCAAATTGGCCAGCTTAATCAAACGTTTTTGTAGAAATAAAAAACATGCAGTTCTAGTGATTTTTTTTAACGATTTGTTGAAATTCTTTTCTTTCACCTCTTTACCTTTTATACACAAACAACAAACACTATTCTAGAGCTGTAATATGACCTATGGATACGTCTTATATAGCAAAAGATCGAAAATCTTTAGTATAACATATTTGCTAAAAAAACTCGGAAATATCGGTTCAGGTACAAAAAAGTTATGCCCAAAACATATTTTTTTTTTAAATACCTATTTTCTGGAACAATAAATCTTCCCGAGTCTAAGTTTTATCACCAAACTAAATGGTTAATTTCCTCTTAAAGGCGTCCGTATATAAATATGTCCATTCCATATATGTCCATATATAAAGTTTAGTTTTTTCCCAACCATGGTGAAGGGTATATAAGATTCGGCATAGCCGAATTTAGCCGCTCTTACTTGTTTTTAAATAATAATTATTAAAAAATAACTGGCAAAATCTGTAAAAATTAAAGATTTATCGTAATACTCAATATACTATAATAACTGATTGCTTTTAAAATAAAATTTCGATTGAATAACAATACGGAAAGTCCATATTTTTTGTATTTTTTTGTTTAGTGAATGACTGGTAACAAAATATAAACGGTGGGCCATTTAAAATTTTAAATTTGAATCGGCTTTCGGTTGAAATTTGTCCTTTAAGAATAGAACACAATATCATTCATATGATTACCACGACTGGCTCGGCGCAGGAGATGAAGAATTTTACTGAAAAATCGTGTTTTCAGATGAAGCTCATTTTCATCTCGGTGGCTATGAAAATAAGCAAAATTGCCGCATTGAAAAGCCAATGCATCCACAACGAGTCACTGTTTGGTGTGTACTTTGGGCTGGCAGCATCATTGGTCAATTTTTCTTCGAAAATGAGCAAGAAGCCGCCGTTACCGTCAACGGTGAGCGTTACCGTGCCATGCCATGCGTTACCGTGCCATGCATGTGTTACCGTGTTCCACAAAATTCAAGGCCACATGTCACACAGCCAACGCCATCATTGACATTTTACGCACTGTCGACTAATAAGCCGAAATTGTGATTTCAATAGCCTTTGGACTATTTTCTGTTGGGAGCCATTAAGGATAAATGTTACGCAAACCATCCAAAAACAATTGAAGCGTTGAAACATTAAATCGAAGTTGCCATTGAAGAGATTCGAACCGAAGCAATTGAAAATGTACTGAAAAATTGGGTGGATCGGTTGAGATACTGCCGAGCCAGTCGTAGTAGTCATATGAATGATATTGTGTTCCATTCTTAAATGACAAAGTTCAACCTTTCCAATAAAACCAGAAATTCAAATTTAAAATTTTAAATTGCCCACCCTGTGTGTATTTCTTTGCAATTCAATAATTTATTCTATTGAAAACAACTTAACTGATTTACTTTTAAAATAACCATTGAGCCTTTACTGTAAATCTATTGTCAGTGAATTTGGAAGTTTTCAAAACAAAATGTAAATAAAATATTGCTAGGATTTCGAGTAAAACAACCCTAACAAAAAATTTATAACAAATAGATCGTATCTTCTTTTAAAAAATTTATAATTCTTTGTTCATTCAATGAAATATAATCATTAAATATTTTCCCTTTTATTTTTGTTAATTTCTTTGATGATTTATTAAAATGTTTTCAATCACAGTTAAATATGACATCTTTAAGCTTTCTAATTTAATCAACATCATTCATCAAAAATATTTACGTTATATTATCGACAAGTGTTTGTCATTTTTCTCTCTCCCTCTCCAAAATGTCAAATTGTATAAATTGATAAACACATAAATGGGTGGATGTATCGTCGAAAAACAAATAATATGTACGTACATTCAAACAAAAAATAACTTTTAAAAGTTATAATAAAAATTGACGTTTTTTTTTTAATAAAAACAAACATTAACAGTTAAATATTTATAAATAAAACAGTGAAAATCAAAAGCCAAGTCAAGTGTAAACACTTGAGATAGTATGAAAACAATAAAATCTATATAGATTGCGCTACAAAAATACAAACATTAATTGAATTGGAAATCAAAACCAAATTATACGAGGGTGGACAGATAAGTGGTATACTTTAAGGAATTTAATTTAATTTAATTATATAAAGTACTAAGTGATTTAGCACAAAACGCCAAGGAATACACACACAGAAAACAGATTTGTACCTGCAAACGAATTTTTGTAGTTCCATCTACCACCACTTTTATAAATTTTCAATACTTTTGTAATAACCGAATTTTATTTACAAATTCCGAACTCTGATTATAATATTTGATTTCTTTTACATTTAAAGATTATAATATTTTATAAATAAGCGCCCCGGTAGGCTAGCTGGTAGCGTTCTAGCTTATCAGTGCGGGGGTCGTGGGTTCGATTCCCACCAGAGGCTCTGGTCTGTTTTCGCTACAACGAGCCGATGGCCTTTGTTGCTAGTGCTCGGTTAGAGTATTAGGATATAATTTGTAATTATACACTCAGAATATTATGTAGTTAACTGTTTGTAGTTTAATAAAAAAAGTTTTCCGTTCCATTTAAAAATAAAGAAAGATACATTTATTTTTCAAAGAAACATCTATATTAACTTTTTTATACATTTATTCGAAATAATTTACAATCATTTACCGATTTTTTTCAGTTTCATTTATTTTTTTCATTTGTTTGAAATTTAATAAAAATTTACCCACAAAACGGAAACTTGTGGTTTATTTGTGTCCGTAACATTTATTACAAATTTAAATTTTGTTTGCTGTCTGTATATTAAAAAAAAAAAACAAAAAAACAAAAACGGAAATAATTTTCAAATAAATGAAAAAAACATTTATTTTTTAAGGATTGGTGGGTAAAATGTTGACATTTATTTTAACTGATTATATCAGTTGTTTCTTACGGATGTGTCAGTTGATTAATAAACATTTAAAAATAAATAACAAATGGCATTTAATTTAAATGAAAATTAAGTAGACCGGTTTTTAAATGAAATATCATTTCTTTTAAATGATGTTTTCAGTTATTTTAACTTACAAACTTTTTTAAGTGTATGATTAATATAAATAAATATTGAACTAATAGAAACGCATTCCACAAAATTTATTTTAATAATAAAAATTGTTTTGCCGCGAACTGGGCTAGAACCGGCTACCTCCTACTGGTCAGGCTATTGCTTTTCCTCTTAAATTTTTCTAATCAAATTTCAAACTTCAATAATTTTTAGATTTGAAATTTAAATATTTTTGTTAAAAATAATATAGCAGCTACAATAGAAAATAAATTGTGTCTTATAACATTAATTTACAAAAAAAATATTTAAAAAAAATTTTAAAAATTCCTAAGAACTCCTAGACCAGCAGGCTAATGTAAAAGATAATATTTTTTGAATATTGTTTAAAAAAACCAATATTTTGGATGATGTGACATTGTTTTGGTTAATTTCATATATTTTCTGTTAATAATTTTAATTTAACTATTCTGTTGAAGAACTTTAACACAATTAAAAATTTAAAATAACGACACAATTTTGGTAATTCCGATAGAATTCCAACTAATTTCTTTTCTGTGCGCCCACTTTAAATGCCAGATTACTAACTGAAGGTTTTTGAGCAGGACATCAACGGAGAAATTTTGATCTTTCTCACCTACATACGAAAGCTAAATTGCTAGATCCAGCGGTCTGAACTGGGTGATCAATGGGGCCACGTGTTTACCACCGTACTTGTGAAAACTTCAAAAAGTTTTTCTTTAGTGATTTAGCCTATTCCCCAGGTGACCTATTTTACATTTCGGATGTTTAGCTGAAGGGGTTGGGGATGCATTTTCAGGGAAGATTTTTCCCTGTTTTCCACTCCATTAATAAGGATTTCTTCCTTTTTAACTCCATTTTTAACATGATAACATATTTCCCATGGCCATTCAGACGATTTTTCAAAAGGATAATATTGCATTTGAGGGGTAATCATAATCCTAGTAAAGTTTGAGAGGTTTTATATTCTGTGATGTGTCCGAAGCTGCCGTCTTCGTTGAGGAAGTATACCTCTATATAGCGAAAGTTTTAAAAAGGGAACACATATTTTAAATTTCAGGTTTCTGGCCATTGCGCTTTGGACAATGGCAAATTTTCCAATTCCTTTGAAAAATAACCATAAGTACCATACTTCAAGGAAAACATATACTTTAAATTTAGAACACACATTTTTAGCACGTTCCTGGTGCAAGCTCCAGAAATTATGTAATCAGTCCATACTCCAAGGAACACATATTTTATATTTACAGTTTCGGTTTGAATAGGCAGTTAAGGAGGGACCTTTGAACGCCCATTTTTACCCCTTTCCTCGCAAAAATTCTTAAAGTACCGTATAAGTAAATCAGAAAACACATAGTTTAAATATTAGTTTTCTAGCCAAAGGGGTTAGGCCAGGGGGAGGCAGCTTCCCCATTCTCAACCCCGCGTTTTAAATACGTTCCATGCGTAAAAGGACCTATCCGAGAACACGTCACGTGGCCGGTTTATTGAACATGGGCTTGTCCTAGGAGGGGGTCAAAGAACATGTTATGGCTTTTAAACTTTTCACGTGGTAGGTACTTTAGGAACCGATCCTCTCTTCACCTATCTCTTGATATGTATTTTCTGAACCGGTGCAGTTTTCACATATCACAAGATAGGTCCAAATTCCCAACTGGCCCCCATTTTTTCCGCAGAGATGTTACTGCACTCAGAAAAAAAAGTTAGTAGAAAAATTTGTAAACGGTTTTCAATTCCACTTTACTATTTTTGTACTGATTTTTAGTAAAAAAATTATTATATAGCAAATCTTTTTGCTATTTACAAATTACAGAGTTTTTACAGAATATTTACAAATTTTTGTTGCTAATTTCAGAAATTATTTACAAATTTTTGAAAACCGATTTGCTAAAATTAGCAAAAAAAATACTAATTTTAAAAAAGTGGATATGAAGGAAATGTTATTTCTAATTAAAACTTACACCTTCAAACTTAAATTGCCTTAAAATGTTACACAGATTAAAAAAGGAATCGGAAGTGAATATACCGACTCATGTCTAAAAATAGGACATCCACTTAAAATAGCACTAAAAAGTTGTCTAAAAATCAGCCCTAAAAACAATGACTAAAATATATATAAAATATTTTTCAAAACAGAAATTACTAAATTAAAACAAAATTATTTATTAATTAATCAAGCCTTTGATTTTTTTTTTAATTTTGTATAAAATATTAAAATAATAAAATAAAAGAATTTTAATGCTCAATAAAAAAAAAATAAATTTAAAATTTTGTATTAATATTAATAATATTAGTAATTTTTTTTTTGTAATTTGATATTAAGGACTTTTTCAAGAAAACTGCTTTGATTTCATGGCCTTTGTAACGAAAAATACTCAAAAAAAAAAAAAAATTAAATTCTATTGACTTTTTCTAATAGAAAAATTCTTAGATTCTAAAAATATTTTTAAGATTTTTTTAGATAGTCCCTAGTCTCAGAATTTTTCATTTAGAAAATGTCCTTAGAATCTAAGAATATTTTTACTAGACAAAGTCTTTAGAATCTAGGTATTTTTCATGATGAAAAGTCCTTAGAATCAGAAAAAAAAATTGAATTTGTATCTAAGAAACCGTTTTCAGAATCTGAGAACTTTCAGGAAAAGTCCATAGAATCTAAATATGTTTCTACCAGAAAAATTTCTAACAATCTAGTGTTTGGTATAAGAAACCTTTTAGTACAAAACAACTTTTGGGTCCTACAGACTTTTTCTTATACAATAAACAAATTATTTTATTAATATTCCGAGTACTTTTTTCACAAGAAAGTCGTCATTTTACATAAAATTAATTAATAAACATATTTAAAAAAAAAATTGTTTGTATGGAAAAACAATAAAACAATAAAAACTTTAAATACTCATACAATTCTTTCTAATGAAAACTGATACAATCCTATTTTATGAAAACAAGACATTATTATGACTGTAAATATCAAAGTCATGTTTTATTTGATTTAAAATTATTCATTGATTGTTTTCAGCATTTTATAGTTCCAAAATTATCATATTCAGAATTTGTGTTACCACAGTATGGTTACAGCCAATCATGTTATAAAATAGAAAGTGGCAATCATAAAATAATAAAATATTTACTATAATAATGATGGTTCCGACCATATTACTAGTTAGAACCTATTTATAAGCCAATAACTTGACTGATAACCATACCTGACTGCTGCAAATATAGTATAGTAGCAGTGATCATGTTGCAACCAGGTTTTTTCTCTGCGTGTATATATAGGAACACTTTATATAAATTTCCCGTTGAGCAGGTACTGAATTTAAATTACTTGCGATCTAAATTTATAATTGTAAAAGTTAAAGTCCTTTACGAATTTTATAATAAATTTGATTAACACAAAAAAAAATCTTTTACAAGTCCTGCAATTAAATTAACAAATTCTATTCTAGTCATTTTCGTAATTGGTTCAATAAAAATAATGATCAATATTACAAATGATGACTAATAGTTTTAATATTGATAATCATTGTTTTAAGTCATTGCTTTTTTAGGACTTTGAACTATTTACATAATTATTTGGCTATTATGCTTTTAAATTGAAGGAATTTAAGATATATTTAATGTGTGTTTTTAATCATAAAAAAATTAAAGCTATTTTTTTTTCTATAAACAAAAAAAAAAGCATAAATTAGTATTTAGTAGCATAGTAAAAGTAGCATTAGGGGCAGTCCCTACAACTGCTTTCCTTCTCCAAGAAATCTTCTATTTCTTTTGGCTTTTCTTAAAACTTATCAAACCAACCACCTGTACCAAAAAAAACCGTAAATTAAAGGCAAACTTGCAGTAATAAATAAATAAATACTTAAAAGGACACAAATAACAGAGGAAAAATTGATAAATATCTGCTAGAAAGACTATTAAAGATTACATGGAAATATTGGAAAATGAAAGGCAATCTGACAAAGTTAAATAAATAAAATATCACAAAATAAACTCACAAATGTAATATTTGACATTAAGACACGTTCTGTTAAATTGGCAACATTCAAAAGACAAATGCGTCCCCAATGATCTTGATAAAGGAATTCTTCTTCTAAAAATAAAAAATAGAAAAAAAAATAAGGATAAAGAAATTGTAGCAGAAATATATATTTGTCAAATAACTCAGCAAGATATTTGAGTAATGAAAGTAATTGGAAACATTTTAAAAATTGTTGTTTTTGTAACCATTTCGATAAAACAAATGTTTGCATATTATTCCATTAAGAAAAATATTTTCTTTCAAGATTATTTTTTAAATGGATGGTGAAGTAGTTTTAATAAATTAATAAAACCTTTGAAATAATTATAGAAATTTGCTTTAGCGAAATGTTAATAAAACTTGCTATTGAAATCTGCTTCAATTAAAAACACTTCTCAGAAAATTTATTTTTTTTTTGCTGGGAACAATTCAATGTTCAATTATTGAATTTGTTTATATTGCTATAGAGATGATTTTATTGTTTTTCACTTACCATTTATCCAGGTGCCATTGGTTTTTTGTGGCATAAAAACACCATCAACAATTTCTTGTAATTTGAGACGTTGACCTTTGACTCTAGGTCCTTCATCGGGGGGAGTGAGCAGTACCTTTTATAAAAGCAAGAATTTTATATGATGTTTTCTACATAAGAAAAACCACAAAAAACCATAAAAAAAGAAAAATTTATACACAAAACATAACACATTTTTTTGCACAACAACAACAGTGAAAGATGGATTTTGAAAATTTGAAAAAAAATATAAAAATTAAATTGAAAAAAAACGAAACAAAATAAAAGGAAAGAAAGTGCCTCAAACCAAAATAAGTACAATACAAAAGGAAAAGTAAACAAACAGAAAAAAATATTTCATTTAAACCAATTGTTTATTGAAAAAAAAAAGAAAATATTAAAAACACACATACATTTAAAAAACAAAGTATTAAAAAGTAGTAAAAGGGATATGTTTACAGTTCAGTCACACACATACGTACATAATAAAAAAATAGTTACAATTACAATTTAAAAAGATATATAATAAGAATATGAAAAAAAGAAGAGACAAAAAAGAAGGGCACACATAAACTTTATGACTAAAATAAAGGATTATATTATTCATATAAACACTATGTTCAAAAAGTAGCAGAAATTTTAATAAAACACAAAATGCCTGAATACATGAGAATTGATTTATGTCTCTTATATAAATTTTATTTTTGGTAAACAATAACAAATTTATTAGTTAAAGTCGCAGTTAGTAGCTAACTGAAAATTTCTCAAAAAAAAATTTCAGAATCGTTTAATTTTGGTAAAATATTTAAGTGTTAATTAAGGCTAGGAAATTCATGCATTTATAATCATGTGCATGTAGAAAAACTATATATTAAAGATTAAAAAAAAAAAAAATATATGCATTTAAAAAGTTTAAAAAATGCATTTATTTTTAATATTTTTTCAACATTAGCAATTTTATGAAATATGCTTATAAAGAAAAAAAATATATATTAAAGATTGAAAATATATGCATTTAAAAATTTTAAAAGATGCATTTATTATTAATATTTTTTCAACATTTTCAATATTATGAAATATGTTTATCAAATATGCTTATATAGACAAAATATATATTAAAGATTGAAAAAATATGCATTTAAAAATTTTAAAAGATGCATTTATTATTAATATATTTTCAACATTTTCAATATTATGAAATATGCTCATCAAATATGCTTATATATAAAAAATATATATTAAAGATTGAAAAAATATGCATTTAAAAAATTTTAAAAGATGCATTTATTATTAATTTTTTTTCAACATTTTCAATATTATGAAATATGTTTATCAAATATGCTTATATAGAAAAAATATATATTAAAGATTGAAAAAATATGCATTTATGAAATTTAAAAAAATGCATTTTTTATTAATATTTTTTCAACATTTTCAATATTATGATATATGTTTATCAAATATGTTATATAGAAAAAATATATATTAAAGATTGAAAAAATATGTATTTAAAAATTTTAAAAGATGCATTTATTAATAATTATTTTAGTTTTCTTCGATCTTCTCTATTCATGTATTATTCCTTATCGAGCTAAAGATCAATTTCAATTTATTAATTATAAAAAAAGACAATTTCCCCTGAAGAAGTCACCCAGTGTGGTGACGAAATATTTATAATTAATTTTTTTATAAATAAAGGATCTTTAGCTCGATAAGGAATAATACAAGATGCATTTATTATTAATATATTTTCAACATTTTCAATATTATGAAATATGCTTATATAGAAAATATATATATTAAAGATTGAAAAAATATGCATTTAAAAATTTTAAAAGATGCATTTATTATAAATATATTATCAACATTTTCAATATTATGAAATATGCTCATCAAATATGCTTATAAAGAAAAAAATATATATATAAGATTGAAAAAATATGCATTTAAAAATTTTAAAAGATGCATTTATTATTAATATTTTTTTAACATTTTCAATATTATAAAATATATTTATCAAATATGCTTATATTTAAAAAAAATATATTAAAGATTGAAAAAATATGCATTTAAAAAATTTTAAAAGATGCATTTATTATTAATATTTTTTCAACATTTTCAATATTATCAAGTTTGTTTAAAAATACGAATTTTAGCAAAATATGCAACAAAATATATTTTAAATATGCATTCAAATAAGAAGTATATGCATTAAAAATTGTGTTTTATGTTCATAAAATATGTATTAAAAATCTAATATATGCATTTAAAAATTTTAAAATGTGCATTTATTATTGATTTTTTAACAATATTGCTAAATATGTTTCAAAATTCGAAGTTTAGCAAAATATGCATTTGTAGAAAAATATGCATTTGCTAAAAAAAACTATGTATTTATAGTAAAATATATAAAATATTCATTGACAAATCGATGCCATTTCGCTGCAACGATGCCATTTCGCTGCAAATTTTTTAATTCGCAAATATATTGGGTTAAAGTTGTTCTCCAGCTAACGACAAAAAACATTTTTTTTAACTTCCCAGGAACATACATTTATTTTTTAAAGCAGTATTTATTTTAACTTTTTTTATACATTTGTTCAAAATGGTTTACTGTCATTTACTGATTTTTTTTTCAGTTTCAATTATTTTTTTCATTTGTTTGAAATTTAATTTATTTGTTTCCGTTACAGTTAGTACAAATTTAAATTTTGTTTGCTCTATTTCAAAAAAAATTTTTTTTTTCAAAAAATTCAAATTTTTTTTATTAAAATTGTTTGTTTATATAAACAATTATTTTCATTCAAACCACAAGAACACACACACATATGGTTATTCACACAAAATGTGTGTATAGACTGTGTGTGTAAACATTTTGCAGATTAAAAAACAAACAAAAATACAAAAAAACGGTAACATATCAAATAAATGAATAAATCAGTTATTTTTTTTTTTACTGAATTGGAAGGAAAATATTTTAACATTCATTTTTAACTGATTAATAATTTCTTTTTTTACTGATGTGCTTGTTGTTTAAACAACATTTAAAAATAAATGACAAAAACCATTTGATTTATATGAAAAGTAAGACGGAGTTTTAATTAAAATATTTAATTTAAATTATATTTGCTGTTTTTTTAACTTACAAACTATTTTAGTAAAATTAAACAAAAAATTTCTACTTTTTTCAAGTAATGGGTAAGGTTCCTTTCGAACGACATATAGTTTGTTTTGATCTGATAAAATTTTAGTAAAGAAATAACCCAATGAATATTGTTAATTTTAAAATTACTATAACAAAAATATATCACGAGATACATCATTATATATGTCAAGTTAGTTTTGCGAGATACCTTTAACCCTTACAGATAAAAGTATACCCAAATGAAAGCTCGGTTTGTTGTCTTTCTGGAAGTATAATGAAAATAATCTGTGACGGTTTTTAAAAAATTTCTGGAATATAAAAAAAAAATAATTTTTAGAAAAAATCTCTAGTTCAAATACAATTTTTTTTAAATATTAGTCTTCAGCATGCAATATTTAGTTCAAAATAATGTATCGTATATATCCTAAAGTAAAGTATTTATATTTTAAGAAATTTTTTTATGGCTCATTTTTCTTTTTATTAAAAAACTTCGCTTACTTTTTGAACATAGTGTTTATATATATCTTTTAATTATAAATATGCATTTTTGGTATTATTAGTCTTTATTTTTGGGGGTTAGAAAAAAAAACATTGACATGCAAAATGTCAAAAGTTTCATAACAATGATATTTTGACATGTCCTTCTATCTATCAATTTTATTTTTTGTGGGAATTCCGTGACATAAAATTTTTTTGGGGTTTTTTGTTTTTGTTTGTTTATTTGTACAACTACTCACCACTGATGTAACAATTAAAGCTAATACTATTGTTATAACCAATAATGCAATGAGTATACCACGCCAATTACGTTGATTTGGATTACCGGATACCAGCTGTAAAAAATGACGAGAGAAGGATGGTAAACTGGTTAGTTAAATAAAGTAATAGGGATATTGAAAATAAGTTTAACTATAAAAAGCTTATAAGATTTTCTTAGCTATCCTTTGGAATTTATATTAATTATATTTAAAAAGTTATAATGAATTTGATTAAACAATTTTTAAATTAATATAAATCATACACTCCGAATGATTCAATATCATACAGTTTAGTAAACTAATTAATTTGATTATAGTATAGCAAAAGAAAAAGTAAATATTCATTTTTTTTAACATGAATTGCTTTTATAGTAATGGTAAGGTGCTAATGCGTATGCTTAATATATTTTAGCAATAATTACACATTACTCATACGCATAATTAACCAAAAATTATTTAGTTATATAAATGTAATTTTATTGCTTTTTTTAAAGGCAAATATTATTATACGCTCCACCATATATGGTGAGGGTATATATCAGTTTGTCATTCCGTTTGTAACATGTCGAAATATAGGTCTAAGACCCCATAAAGTATATATATTCGTGATCCTTATGCAATTTTAAGTCGATTTAGCGATGTCCGTCTGTCTGTTGAAATGGCGATCACGAAGCGAAGACGCTAGCGGGTGTGCCTATTTTTACCCAGATTATTGTACATCCTCCCGAGCAGTTTGGTATTGAAAATGAGCAAAATCGGTGCAGCGATTAAAAAGTTATGGGTGAAAATGTGAAGATACCTCTAAATTTTCCATATAAATTGGTGTATTTTAGTACAATTTCATAGTAGCGACTGGTATATAAAATTTTTTCTCATATTTTTTCATCAATCGCTTAGAAATTAATAATATTTTGTAAACCTCAAATATTTTTCACCTCAAAAAATTTTTTTCACCACTAAAATTTTTTTCACCACAAAAAATTTTTTTCGCCTTAAATAATTTTTTCAACTCAAAATTTTGTTCACGTAAAAAATTCGTTTTTGCATACAAAAAAAAATTTTTTCCAACTCCATAATTTTACTTCAAAAGTTTTTTACATTGTTTGTATCAAAAACAATAGAGAACATTAGTGGAGGGTATTTAAAGATTCGGCACAGCCGAATTTAAGACTTTTTTACTTGTTTTTTAATTCGGCTTATCAGTTTTAGGCATTTGTTTAATTTTATGGAGCGTATGATTAATATTATTATCAAGTAATTGAATATTAATCACACGTAAACTAATGTTGGCATTTTTAACTGAATTTCGATTATGAATTTTTTTGTTTTGCCTTTGGAATCAACTTATTGCTGGTATTGTATTGTAATATTTGTATTCAAAAAGCCCTAATTCTGTAAATTATAATTCATTAACCATAATGACCTATTTTTTTAAATATTTTTAACTTTAGTAATTTCCTTTGAACATTAAAATAATGTGATTCCATGCAGTGACAATTTTTGTTCTATAAAATTATTGATGACCAACATAAAAATCATAATTTAAAAAAAAAAACAAAAAGACCTTTAACATTAATTTAAAATTTTCTTACTTAGAATGACCAAAACAGTAAAAAAATAGACAGCTGACATTATTTTTAAAATTTTTTATACCAATTGCCATCATCATCATTAGCATTACTGTGAATACATAAAATGAATATAATAGCTAAAATGAAAAAGCACCTAAATTTATATTTTTAAAACTTGATAAAATTGAAAAATATTTGTGTTTCATTAAATTTAAATTTTGTTGTTGACTAAATATTGCAATTAAATTTTCTTTTTTTAAAAATGCTAACTTCAGTTATGACCTTTTTCATTTAAACCATCATACCTAAGAAGGTTTTGAATGTTCTTTCTTTTTTTTTTTTCTTTCTTAACTTATTTTCTTTTCCTACAATCTAAGATAACATTTTATTACAATTCTGTTTGTCCTTTGAATGCCAGCCACAAAAAAAAAAAATCATGTCAATAAAACTTGTTAGCCATTTGTGTTGATTTTTTGCGTTTTATTTTTGTCTGTAACAAAAAAATGTTTTTTTTTTGCCATAAAAACCAAACTATGTACATTGTATATTAACATGATAATGTAAATTACTTTTTATTTATTGTTACAAATTTTAATAGATTTGATTTTTTTACATCTTACTCTTCACTGTCCAAAAGACATTGAAGGTATTAATTAATCATTTCGTTTGTAACGTATTGAAATATGATTATGATATCACATTAATTTTTTTTTAACAAGTGCAGGGGATCTGAGAATGGAAATTTCTTGGTGAAATAACAATTTTGCCCTTAACCCTGTAATGATATAATTTTTGTTTGCAATGAAACTTACCCAAAGTGTTTGGTACAAAAATAAACAAATTTGTCGTTTAAGCGCTTAATTTAGGCGTTAGCGGACTTTTGCTTTAACTATATCTTTCACCAAGAACTCAAGTTTAAGTGTTGCTATTTTGAAAGATTTGATGATGTTGTTTTCGAAAATTTTTAAATTGAACGAAACCAAGCCTTAACTTCAATGTCCAAATTTATACGAGAAAAAAGGTGTCAATTGAAGTTCGAGAACCTGTCATTTGTAGCCGGTGCAAATTCGACTTGTTTGAAAATATCCATTCTGTGAGCTGTCCCTTGACTGGTAAAAACAGGACCGCTCTAAAAGTATGTTCCTATCCCAAGTCTAGTAAAATAGAAAATATCTGAAAAAGCCTACCCTGTTACTGAACCCGTGACCGGTGAAAATAAGACCGGTCCGAAAAAACCTATCCAGCACCTATCAAATATGTTAAAGAAATCGTTTTTGATTATTTAAAATGACAACATTGTATTAACTTCAATGTAATTAATATTAATTTATAAGGGGAAAAAGGTGTTAATTGAAGTTCGAAAACCTGTCCCTTAGCCGGTGCAAACAGGACCGGTATGAAATATCCCATCTTGTGACCTATCCCGTTAATGGTAAAATAAAAACGATCTGAATAAACCTACCCTGTGATCTGTACCGTGTTCGGCGAAAAAAAGACCTGGTAAAACAGAATAGATCCAGCACATATCAGTGAAGTGGTACAAATATTCCTGCGGGAAAAAAGTTTTCAGTTGGGAATTGGAACCTGTCCCGTGATAGGTGGAAACAGGACCAGTTACGAAAATACATATCACGAGATAAGTGAAAAGAGGACCGGTTCATAAAGAACCTTTAAAAGAATATATTACATGATAGGTCTGAAATTACCAGTCCTGTGGTAGGTGAAAACAGGATCGATTTCTAAAGTACCTATCACGTGATCGGTATAAAAAGTCTCTTATCACGTATTGGGTCTGAAAGAACTAGTCCCGTGTTAGGTGAAAACAGTACCAGTTCTCAAAAAATTTACCACATGCTGGGTTTAAAAGCCTCTATCAAGTGATGAGTTTGAAAGTGCGAGTCTGGTAATGTGTTCTTTGGGGTTAGTTGTGTGACATGTTCTTTTAGACCAGTCCTGTGGCATGTCACAGAGGGCAATTAGCCCCTCCCAGAAAAACCCCATGTTAAAGTGGCCGCTCTTTTTCATATAAAAAACCGGTCCCGTGATCGATTCCTATTACAATGAACCGGTGACGTGACGTGTCCTGGGATAGGTTCTTTTGCCGCAGGGATGTTAAAGAAAACATTTTTGATGAATTAAAATGTTACGATTTAAGAAAACTTTATTATAACTTTTAGTTGAATTTTAAACCTAAAAATTTTGGGAGTAAAATTTGAAAAAAAAAAAAATTTTTAAATTAATTTTAAATTTCAATGGGGGCCGAACTTTGTAGTATAAACAAAGGGCCTGAAGGGTAAAATTTTCCCACCGTTGTTATATTTTTTTTATTGATTTTTAATTTTGCTTTTTTCGTGTAAGCGCTCTTTAAGTTTTTGCACTTTTGTTTTGGTTTAAATTTCTCGCTTTTTTTTTTTTTTTTGCTACTAAAGCAATTTTATTTATAATACTTGAGTTGTTATTTAATTGAAATTTTTTATTTGGATTGGTTTTTTTAATATGCTGAAAATATTCCAGATAATGAGTATTCAAGCTTAAGGTCTATTTTATACAAAATTATTTAATTGTTATCCAATATTTCGCTATCTCAATGGATAGCTTCTTCAAAAAAAAAAAAAAAAAAAAAATAAAAATCCCTGAAGAAGCTATCCATTGAGATAGCGAAATATTGGATAACAAATAAATAATTTTGTATAAAATAGACCTTAAGCTTGAATACTTATTACCTGGAATTTGTATTAAAAAGGTCGAAGAAATTGAACTGAATAATTTATACTGAAAATATATTTTTAGACACATCCCTTTGTGTCCGTTTGGTGATAGGTTTTTTGTGTTAGTCCCGCGGCAGGTTACTTGTTAATGGGCCAGTCCTGTGACAGTTCTATTTCCACAGGGTAAAAACTATATATTTACTTTGGAAAATTTTACATAAATTACTTTGCCTGTTTTCGATTTTAAAGGATGTCCTTTTTAGAATTTTTCTGAAATTTGGACTTTGACTTTTTCTCGGTTTTAAACCGTACTCTGCTTGGTGGGAAAGAATAAAAATATTTTGGAAATAATTTAGTTTTTTATAACGGTTGTTTGCATAATAATAAAGTTTAAGACAGTCGTAGCAAAAATGATTTCAAGCTTAAGTTTTGACTTTCGACTCCACAGACCCCATGAGAGCCGTGTCATTATACTCCAAATGTGGTTTGCTAATTTGTAATGTATGCGATCCGATGTTGTTTATTAAAGTGGAAAAGTTTGAATTTGAAAATTCAATTTTTATTGCAAAATTTATTGTTAATCTATTATAATAAAATTTTATATGATCTATTTTATTCTAAATAAATAGAAAAATTATAATTTTTGTAATCATGGAGAATACACTGAAAATGTTTTTAGACACAAGCCAAATGGAATGCATTTTATGGTCAGTTACGACCATCATCTACAATACATCATCCGCATCTTATAGTGTTAATTGTAAATATCTGTTATTTAACTCACAACTTTAGAGGAAACAGTTATATGAGAACTAACATGTTAATTTCTTGAGTTAAGATGGAATTTACTTACGAACTTCAGCTATGTTTAGTAAACTTCATTATATAAACCCAGTTGCAATACTTGCAAAAGGGAAACAGAAAACAAACAAATGTCTTTCAATATCAGATGATACACTCAGAAAAAAAAGTTAGTAGAAAAATTTGTAAACGGTTTTCAATCACACTTTACTATTTTCGTACTGATTTTTAGTAAAAAAAAAAATATTATTTAGCAAATCTTTTTGCTATTTACATTTTACAAATTACAGAATTTTTACATAATATTTACAAATTTTCGTTGCTAATTTCAGAAATCATTTTACAAATTTTTGTAAACCGATTTGCTAAAATTAACAAAAAAAATTACTAATTTTAAAAAAGTTGATATTGAAGTAAATGTTTTTTCCAATTAACATTTACACCTACAAGCTTAAATTGCCCTAAAATCTTACATATGATTAAAAAAGGGATCGAAAGTGAAGATACCGACTCATGTCTGAAAATAGGACATCCACTTAAAATAGCACTAAAAAGGGTTTTTTAGTTCTAAAAATCAGCCCTAAAAACAATTAAATTTAATCTTAAAAGTAAAAAAAAAATTTACTAAAATATTTTTCAAAAAGAAAATTACCAAATTAAAACAAAATAATAAATTCGTTTATGTTCTTACAATTTTTAAGATTTTTAAGCCTTTTATTTTATTTTATTTTGTATAAAATATTTTTTAAAAAATATAATCAAAATTTTTGATGCTCGATAAAAAAATAAATCTAAAACTTTGCACTAATATTAATAGTATTTAGTAATTTTTTTTGCTGATTTAAATTCCACTTTACAAAAAGTCCACTAAAATTTAGTAGCGGCCACAAATTTTTCTACTAATTTCATTGTACTACACGTCAGCAGACATGTGTTGCTAAGATTAGCAAAAAATACCGCTGGGCTCAAATTAGCAGAATTTCCCGTAATAACAGCAAAATCTTCAGTTGCCATTACAGACTTTTTTTGGTGAGTGTAGCTGATTTGAGCATAAGTTAAAATTGGAGATTACTAAACACAGCTAGAGTAATTAAATAATTTCAACTTAATTCAAGACATTGTGAAATTGAACATGAACTCCTCTTGGCTTCTTTTTTTTAAATTATCATTTAAAAAGGCAAAATTTTAAAAACAATAAATTAAAGAGAAAATTCTTTAAAGCAAATTAAATTTAAATATGTTTATACTTATGTTTAAAAAGCGAAAACAAATTAAAAATTTGAAAATATTAATTTAAATGCGAAAAAGTTTATTTTAACTAGAATAATATTTACTTTAATAAGATTAATAGTTAAACGAAAAATTATGTTTTTTCAAAAGAAAAATTATGTTTTTTCAAAAGAATTCATCAAAGATTATTTAAAAAAAACAATATTTTTTATATTTAAAAAAAAAAAACTGTTTACTGAAACACAGAAATTTTAAATAAAATATATATTTTAAGTTTCACCATTCTTTAGTCTTCCTAGAAAAATTTTTTTTTATTACTTTTGTACTCTTTTGCCATTTATAATATTAAAACTAACCTCATTAGTTTGCATCTTTAGTAATTAGCTTCAATATTATTATCAATTTACTTTAATGCATTTCATTTGTTTGTTTTTATTCTAGCACTTAATTGTTCTCATTTTTTTATGTATTTTTGTGGTCCAACCATTTTCTTTTATTTCTAAAATTTTAGTATTTTTGAAAGAAATACAAAATAATCTTAAGTAATTAAAGGATAATAAAGTTTTTCCTCATATAATTTATATTCATTAAGCTAATGTAACATTTTTTTTGAGGCTAAAAATATATCTAGGAACGTGTTTTTCTTCTACCTCTATCTAACCTTAATCAATATTAATCATACGTCTTGTTATACTTTTTTTATTTTTAGAATAATTTAAAATTTAAATTTTGTTTATGGCTTTATTTTAATGTTTTTAATATTTAATGCGCAATTTTTATTACTGGTAACATCTGTTTACCATTAAAAAAAAACGCCTTTACAATTACCCCAACATCCTTTGTTTGTCAAAATTTGCATATTATAAATTGTACTTAAACTTTAAGGATATTCAAGTGTATAAACCGTAACGTTATTGATGAGTTGGCTTTTTAGGTATAATGAAATGTTGTTTTATGTTAACCTTTATATACAAATACAAAAAAAATTTCCTTTTTTGTTCTTGTGCATTTAAGTAAATAACTTTAAAGTTTTGTTAGTTTATTTTTCATACTCTTTTTTTTTTCTCTTGACATAAAGGTTTTTTTTATTGAAATTTTATACTCATTTTTAAAACTTTTTTAAAGGAAAGTTAAGTATTAAAAGTTTGTTAAAATATTTTTGAGCTGTAATCTATAAGCTAAAGTTATGCATACTTTTGTAAACAAAAAGAAATCTTTCACTATTTTTCTATGCATTTTTAGTAAAGTTGACATTTAAGTTATGTATAAAAATTTGTTGGTAAATAAAAGATGCTACATATGATATTGTGTACCAGATGTTAGATTTATGAACTTTAGATTATAATCAGGAAGCATACATTAGGTGATATGTATTAAGTATTGAGGTAAAGTTTAGACTGGAAGTAATATCTTCATAAAATTGATGCAGTGATTTTTTTAACCCTCTATTGTTTAATTCTTGTGATAGCGATAATAGTGTTTCCAATTACTAAGGAATATATAAATGTTTTATTATAGTTGTATGTTATATAAGTTCTTAAAAGTATATATTTCAAAATTATATAACATTGTATTTTTAATATATAATTTATATTGGTGTATAACTAAAAAATGCTGGATTCACAACAGATGGCGTATATTTTTCACATGGTTTGTGTCGTTAATAACTTATATGACATTTTTAAGGGGCATTTATTCTTACTTAGTTATTGAACGAAATAGTGTAAAAAGCAAAGTTTTTATTTTGATTCAAAAATGAAGAATTTTGTGCCAACAAAGTATCATTTGCGGGAAGTTTTGCTTCTTTAATTTAAAAATAGTGCAGTTGAAGCACATCGATTGCTCACCGAAGCTAATCCTGAAGGTATTCTATTGAATTCAACTTGTGAGAGATGGTTTGTGCGGTTTAGAAGTGGTGATTTTTACACGGAAGACAAAAACCGCCTAGGCCAGCAAAAAAATTTCAAAGATGTTGAATTGGAGACATTACTTGATGAAGATTGTTTGCAAACTCAAGAAGAACTAGCAAAATCATTTAAAATCACTCAAGCAGCAAACTAAAAACATTTGCAAGCAGCCAGGATTCATCCAAAATTTATGAAATCGGGTATCATACAAATTGAAGCCCAGAGACGTTGAAAGACTATTTTGCATGTCCGAAATGCTGCTTGAAAATAAAATAAGTATTTTTTGCATCGAATTATTACTGGCGATGGAAATATGGATGAAGTACAACTCGAAACGCAAGAAACCGTATGTAAAACCAAGAGCCAAGGTAATGCTCTGTATTTGGTGAGACCGGAGTGAGTCCTATCTATTATGAGAATTGAGCCAGACGATCACAGGGAACCTGTACCAAACACAATTGATTTGATTGAAGTGATCCTTCGCCCTAAAAACGCCCAGAATATGCGGCCAGACATAAAGCCGTAATATTCCATTATGACAAGGCTCGGCCACATGTTGCAAGACCGGTTAGAAACTATTCAGAAAATAGTAGTTGGAAAGTTTTGCCTCATCTGCCTTATAGTTCAGCCGTTAAACCGTCCGATCGATGCAGAACACTCTCAAATGCTTCACTTTAAAATACGGTATCTTAAATTGTCTTAATTCGTTCTTGGCCTCAAAAAAATGAGCAGTTCTTTTGACGCGGAATCCATATGTTGCCAGAGAGATGGTAAAAGGTTAATGCTACCCTGCGGAAAAAGGACCTATCCCAGGATACGTCACGTGACCGGTTTGTTGTGATAGGGACAGGCCATGGGACCGGTTTTTAATATGAAAAAGAGTGGTCGCTTTAACATGGGGTTTTTCTAGGAGGAGTCAATTGCCCTCTGAGACATGTCACAGGAGTGGTCTAAAAGAACATGTCACACAACTAACCCCAAAGAACATATCACAGGACTTGTACTTTCAAACTCATCACGTGATAGAAGCTTTTCAACCGAGCATATGGTAACTTTTTTGAGAAACGTTACTGTTTTCACCTAACACGGGACTAGTACATTTAGACCCAATACGTGATAGAGACTTTTTATACCGATCACGTGATAGGTACTTTGGAAATCGATCCTGTTTTTAAATACAACACGACTGGTACTTTCAGACTCATCACGTGATATATACATTTAAACCGTTCACGTGGTAGGTACTTTAGGAACTGGTCCTCTTTTCACCTATTTCGTGATATGTGTTTTTGGAACCGCTCCTGTCTTCACCTATCACGGTACAGATTCCGATTTCCAACTGACTCCTTTTCTCCCGCAGTGCAATGATGCCCAATACTATAAACGCTCAAAAAAATCAGACAATATAAAATAAATTTAAATTACAAAAATTAATTAAAAAAAAAAAATTAAATGAAATTGCAATTGCAATTAAAAAAATTAATTCATTGCAAACTGATGCGACAAGATGACTTTTTATTCATATTTGTACCACATGACAGATCCAGCACATATCAGGATCTGTCATTTTTTCGCCAGTCACGGGACAGATTACGGAATATCACCTTTTAGACTGGTCCTGTTTCCACCGGTCGCGGAGAAAGTCATTTTAGACCGATCAAATTTTCACCGGTCACGGAACAGGTGCTCGAACTTCAACTTAATCCTTTTTGTCCCACAGGGAAGTATCAGAGCTGCTCATACTAAAAATCATGTTTCTTCATGTTAAAGAAAATAAATTTACCGTGAGAGGGAATTTCAATATATATGTTGAATAATTTTTGTTATAATCTTATTCTTGGTACTTTAAAGAAAATTATTGAGGTTAACTAAAATTTATTAAACTGTCATCGGATGAAGTGCTTCACTTAACATTATTACGTTGAATATTTTTTATGTTGGCACAACTTCTTTGCACTTTTCAAATCTTATACACTGAACCAAGAGTTGTAGGTGAAATACACATACAAATTTTGTTAACTTTTGACAAAACGAATTGTTAAAATAATTATAAATTTTTATTTGATTTAATGTGTGTTTTTCTAAAATCAACAAATTTTATTAAAATGTACATTCACTCAAAAAAAAAAATGAACTAGAATTTAGAAAAATTAACTTATTTAGAGGAAAAATTGAAATTAAAACGGCGCCAAAGATACTTTTTACATATATTTAATAGAATTTTCCTTGAAATTAAGAAACAAATTTAACTTAAAATTTGGTAAAAATTTTACTACTGAGAACTAAATATTTATTAGAAAACAGTAAAATTTCCTCCAAATTAGTTCATACATCATCTAAAATTGTACTGTTAGTTAGGAAATGTTTCCTTGGTTTTAAGAAAAATTGTATTTTATTTAAGTTCATTAGATAATTTTTTTCTACTAAAAACTAGGGCTTAATTCCTTAAAAATGAAAAAAATATTTTCGAACATCAAGTTAAGTTCTTTTTAGTAGAATTACCCTTATCCTGCTTTATTAAGTAAGTATTTTTCCACTTTCGGGGGACTACCGCTTTGTGAAGACACTGATCTTAACAAGCTTTTTGCTATACAATTTTGCCTTAAAATTAAATTGAATTATACAAAATTCAAATTCATTCATATAAATAAAATTTCATTAGCAAAAAGGTAAACAAATTAAAAAAATGTACTGCAGGATATCCTGAAACGTAATAAATTGTGACAAAGTCAGATCCTTTTCGTCGTTAATTAACGGTTCTGCTTGAGAGAACTACAAAAAGGGACGCCCTAAGTGACACACGGCATCTATGGCTTAGGAACACTGGGGGTCCTTTGTCTTCTTAAATTAACTAATTAAAGGAAATTGTTGCAAAAATACAAAATATCACAGTTAAATTTCTTGCTATTATTGGAAAAATAGTGAAAAAGTGAAAAATTTAGTTCGATAAATATAAAGTTTTATAAGCGCTCAATTCTAGGAAAGCCATTATGCCGTAATGTATAAAATGTGCCTGCGATATTTGTATTGTAGTCAGCAAACAAAATCATTACATAAAAGCGCATATTCGAAATTTTGAACTTTTTGCCTAACAAAATTTTGAATAAAATATTTTAAGCTACTTTAAGTTCAATGTTAAAACCGGTTAAGATAAGAGATATGCATGTGAGCCATTTTTGAATCACGCACCAACAATTGCAATCAAGCACGATAATTTTTATAAATGGTTACTTTAATTTAATACTTTAATTTGTTTAATACTTTAATTTGTTTCCTTGAATAATATTTTTTCTTTGAAATTAGGAAAACTAACTAGTTTGTTTTTAATTTATTGTTTTTTTTTGGAATAGAATATTGAAAATAATTTAAAAGTTTTCCAACAAAAAAATGCTATAAACAATTTTATTATTTTTTAAAAATTAGAAAACTTTTACTTGAAAAAAAGAATAAAATAAAATTTTTAAAATTTATCTGAACTAAGTTGCATGAAAATTTTCCTTAGAAATAGTTCATCAGTTTCTAAAATCAAGTAAATTTTTATTATAACATAGGAACAAATTTTTTAATTTTTGTTTTTAATTGTCTGAACTAATTTTTAGAAAACAATTCTTCAAAATTTGAAAGTGGTATACTTAAAAACTGAATTTGGAAATGGCTTTCTAAAATTTAGTTAATTTTACTACTCGCGAACAAAAAATGAACACACATTAAGTTCAAGTACTTTCTCAATTTAAGTTAGACACATTTTTTGAACTAAATTTTTTTTGAACAAAACTTAATTTTATTACATTTGAGAATGCTTAAAACTATTTTTCTTAAAATTAATAAATTATTATTTAATTTACTTGTTTTTTCCTAAAATCAAGAAATATTATTATCAAAATATTTGATTAAGTCAAGATCTGGCACCACGGCCGGCACTGAGACCCATATGGATCTTTTGTACCAAAAAAAAAAAAACATTTGATTACTAAATAATATGTTAAATTAACGGACGTGGGTTATGTTAGCTGTATAGTAGTGATTACTCATTCATCAATTTTATATGCATTTTAGTTAATTTCACTACTATTTTTGGTTCAGTGCAGCAGTCCTAAATAATAAAGAAAAACATATCTTGAAACGTTTTGGTACGAATGATTGTAACCACTAGAACTTGTCTTTAATAAAATGTTTAAAAAATTTTTGTATAAAAAATTGCTATTCTAAGCAATTTTGTATTTTTTTTATATCCTCACTTAACTAAAAGTATTTTCTATAAAAACCTCATAAATTTTGTAAAATACCATTTACATTTTTCTAAGGTTTATTAATATTAAAATAGTTATTTATTTTAAATGTATATTACATTTTTTTTTGCCTCACGTTACATTCATGTACCATCAACTAACATATGAAAAGTGTTTTTTTCCAAACTAAAAGTATGTAGTTTTTCGAGTTTTTTTTTAATATAAACGTCTATCCTCAACATTTTTTCTGCAACATCAGGCAATGCAATAACTATAGATGATGGTAGGAAACTAATGGCTTGAATAACGGCCCAGCAAAAATGAAGCTGCCAAAGAAGCAATAAAAGCATCACTATTATGGCAAAGGCATCACTTCTTTTCTGATGGTTTCATCGATGAATTTAAAATTAGCTTGTCATAGGATGGAAGTATTCATTAGCATTAGCATTCACGAGCATAACTCATACTTTACTCTAAGGAAGCAATGATAATACAATGATTAGGTATTCTGATGCATGAGTGGAAAATGTTCATATACTTTGTAGTATTTAAGCTTTGATGAAAATTTAATTCATAAGAATGCAGAAAAATAACTTTAAAGAAGCGAAATTTATGCATTGATATAAAAATACAGGTTGGTTGAAAAGTTCCTGCGCTCGAAATGAAAGAATACTGTTTTTGTTACGAAATATATTTTTTTATTCAATATAATCTCCTAGAAGCTTAATACACTTGTTCCAATGATCTTTCAATAATTTTATCCCATCCTTATAATGTTTTTCCGGAAGCTCTAAAAAATAACCGTCTACGGCTGCTATGGCCTCTTCATTCGACGAAAAATGCTTTCCACGAAGGAATTGTTTGAGATTTCTGAAGAGATAGTAGTCACTGGAGCCAAATCTGGTGAATACGGTGGATTTTCAAGCAATTCGTACTTTAATTCTTTGAATTTAGCCATCGTCAAAACACTTTTGTGAGCAGGTGCATTGTCTTGATGAAAAATGATTTTTCTCTTCTTTAAACCAGGTCTTTTCTCACGAATTTTTTCATCCAGCTGATCTAAAAGGCTGCAATAATATTTAGAGTTGATTGTTTTACCTTCTGAAAATAATCAATTAACAAAATTCCTTTTGCATCCCAAAAAACTGATGCCATAACCTTCTTTGCTGATCGTTGTGACTTCACCTACTTTGGAGCTGAACAACCAGCTTCAGTCCACTGTAAACGTTCTTGTTTCAATTTAGGATCATGGTGGTAGATCCAAGTCTCATCCATAGTTATAAAACGACGCAAGAAGTCGGTTTAATTCGGCTTAAAACGCTCCAAATTACGCTGAGAAATTTGTTTTCGATCCAGTTTTTGTTGAATTGTTAATGTGTGCGGCACTAACTTTCCAAACAGTTTTTTCATACGTAATTCTTCATGTAAAATATGGAGTACTCGTTCGTCTGAGATGCCTATGGCATTAGCAATTTCACGCTTAGTCAAACTTGGAGCTTCACCAACCATATTATGTACCTGCTCATTGATTTCTGCTGTGGTTGCAGTTTTTGGTCGTCCTTCGCGTGGATCGTTTAAATTCACCAGCCCAAAATTCAACTGTGCGTTTTAAAGGTGGGGACTTCTTATAGACTTCTAATAATTGTTCATAAATTTCCTTTGCTTTTAAACCCTTCAAAACAAAGAATCTAATGACTGCACGATATTCAATTTTTTCCATATTAAAAAAAATCAATGACACGTCAACTTCAAATGGCTTGTAAACAAAGAAAGAATTGACAGAATGACTTGCAACTTTGCATGTGTTCTCAGGACAGTTATACCAACTTGAAAAAAAAAGTTCGAAGCTAGCAGTGCCATCTCTTGGTGAGCGCAGGAACTTTTCAACCAACCTGTACTCTTTATCAAAACAAATAAATAATTCTGCATTAGTGAAAAAGCATTTTTGAAACATTTTTCAAAAATTTTAAAATATTTTTGGATAATTTAAAAACTGGTTGTACAATTTTGAAACATTTTTAGATAATTTTAAAATATTTTAAAACAATTTTAAATAATTTTTGCACAATTTTAAATAATTTTTTGGCAATTTGAAATAATTTTTACACAATTTTAAAATTATTTTGGTAAATTATGAATTAAAACTGGAAATGATGTAGTGTTAAATAATATACGCAATGCAAAAATGCACAGATTGCGTCGTCATAAATATTTAAGGCTGAAAAAATGCAAGTGACAGGCCAGCTAGTTTCAATTAAAGGTAAAAAATCAGTTTTTCTTGATTTTTCAAAACTTTTATACAAATTGAAATTTTAAACAAAAAAAAATATAAAAAATGAATTAATAAAAAAAAATTTAAAAAGTTCATCACAACTAATTTCTCAGTTTGAATAAATGCTTTAGATTAAAAAAAAAATAAATATACGATATACTACAACTTATGCTTTAAAAGTAATACAGAGTGATTTTTTTAAGATATGCATCGGATTTATAGGCTTTTTACACTGAAAAACATCTTTATGAAACGCATGGAAGATGTTGAAAACGTGAAACATGTATTTACATTGGCAACATCTTTCATCTGCCATTTATTCTGCTGTTAAAGAAAAAAAAAATAAAAGAAAAAGACGCATATATTTTGTTTAAAAAAAAATGGATTTAGTGAAAGCATTAATCATTGGAGTAGTTGTTGCTTTGCAAGAACAAACCCGAATATTAAAGGCCATTCTGGAAGAGGATGTGCCGCTCATTTTTCTTTGATAAAAAATGCTTTTTGTTTATTTTCTGCAATGTCGGTTTGCAAGTGATGGCACAAAGAAAATCGATTTTTTTGTCATATTTTTAGTGATGACACTTAAAATAACGAAAGATGTAAGATGGAACAAAATGAGAAAGGATCATCTTTTGCAGATGTAGAAAGATGTGGAATTTTTGGCCTGAAAAATTCTTATGGGAAGAAGAATTTTTGGTAGACATAAGAATGAAATTCTTACATGTGCCGCTCATTTTTTTTTGATGAATAATTTTTTTTTTTGTTTATTTTCTGCAATGTCAGTTTGCTGGTGATGGCACAAAGAAAATCGATTTTTTTTGTCATTTATTTAGTGATGACACTTAAAATAACGAATGATGTAAGATGGAACAAAATGAGAAAGGATAATCTTTTGCAGATGTAGAAAGATGTGAAATTTTTGGCCTGTATAATTTTTATGGGAAGATGTTAACATCTTTGCAAATTAATGAAAGATGTAGCTCTGTGGAAAAATGCTATTATATCCAGATCACTGTATTTGAAATATGAACACAAAACAATCATAAAAGAATGTCAATTAAAGTTTAGGAAGCAAAAATTTATAGTCACAGAATGACTACCATTTTTTTTTACTGGGGGCTTTTTGGTTCTTCAAAAGTCATCAAATCGTTTTGTTTGAGCTCAAAGTAGAGTTGTTATTATGAAATTTTTGGACTTATCGAATTCTCTTTAAAAAAGTGGCCGTTAATTAAGTTGTGTACCTTTAACCCAACATCATCTATATAAGATGATATAGACATTTGACAAAAAGAGGTGTAGCCAAATGTTATACAAACACTTAAGTAGGTATGAACAATTGAATGAATGACAAAAAAATAGAGAATATTAAAAAAAAGTTAAAAAAAATATGATGGAAAAACATCTGCAACAACAATAACAGTGTTTCGAAAACTACTTATATCCCTGCAAAAACTTATATCCTTTTATGTATGTTTTCATTCACATGCATACAGACATAAAACTCACATTCACGTGTTGTAAGTAAACGATCAAGTGGTTGTGTAATGGCACAACACAAGTGGATGTGATGACATGTTCTCAAAATCAGACCAAAGGGGTTTTTTTTCTTTAGTTTTGCTGTTGTTGTTTTTATTGTTGTTGTCTATGTTGTAGTTTGTGCGGTTTGTGCAAAAAGTTGCACATATGAGGGGAAAACGACTGTTGTAACCTTGAATAAAGTTGTCATTTACTGTTGTTTGTATATTTTAAGTTTTTGAAAAAAAAAAAAATAACAAATGCAATTGTTTTGTCATTGGCAAAGTGCAGTAGGAAAAAAGTATATAACGAGATTTACTTATCTATGCCCTTGTCCTCGGATCGAGAATGTAATTGAGGAAAATTAAACATGAAAGATATGATTCTTAGGGCATTTTTTTTTCAAAGTGTAATAAAAGTTTTTGGCAGGGTTTTTTAATCACTGGACCAAAATAGTTAAGATTCAAATGATTATTCTTTAATAAAAAAAATTCAAGTTAGAAAACTTAATTTTTTTAACTTTATTTGAGGAAATTTTTCATATCCTATGCTCGGTTTCGAAATTTCGTAAAATCCCATCTAAAAATCGAAATATATATGAGCATACATGATCATACATGGGCATACATGGTCATATACGTCCATACATGATCTCATATATGATCATATATCTTCGGATCCGAAATTAGAGGGTATATGGTGATATATGTGCATATATTATCATACATGCTCATATATTATTCATGTATGCTCGTATATGATCATATACGTCCATATACCCTCAAATTTCGGATCCGAGGATATATGATCATATATGAGATCATGTATGGTCATATATTGAACAATGTATGGACGTATATGACCATGTATGCCCATGTATGATCATATACAGGCCCATGTATGATCATGTATGCTCATATATATTTCGATTTTTAGATGGGATTTTAAAAATATATGTTTTTTTAATTAAGCAGAAATTTTGAAAATTAAAACTTAAAAAATTTATTATGAATACAAAGTAAGATTGAAGTTAAGTCCTTACTTTGGCCCAGGAACTTCCAAAATTCTTTTAGGGTGAAATAATCATCTAAAAGAAAAAATCTAAACTGATGTAAAAAGTTTTTGGGGGTTATTTCATTTTCTATGGGGTTTGTTTCATTTCCAAATTTGAAAATAATTTCATCATTATAAAACAAGGAAAGAATAAAAAGGCGGGGATGGTGACTATATGATACCCATACCGAAAAAGGTCCATACTCCAAAAAAGGTTCTGATATTTATTTTATGGACAGGGCAGAAAATAGTTAGGAACTAAGTCCAAATATCATCGGTTTTTCTTTTAATTTGGAGGCATGATTTATTGTTCCAAATAACATCCACAACCCAAATCTGCAACCAAATATCTACGGTTTTGTAATATCTGCGATTTAATGCATTTTGGGAATTTTTAGTACTAAAAGTTTTTTTTTCAGAAAGCATTTTTTTCAGAATCGTGAGTGTTTTCGTACTTAACACTTTTAAAGAATTTAAAATGTTTTAGTACCAACTGTTTTGTCTTTTCATAATTGTGGGTGTTTTAGTAACCCAACCCTGTAGGAAGGTTAAAGTATTTTTTATGTGTTCTAGTGTCAACTGTTGTTTTTTAGAATTGTGTGTTTTTAGTTTTAAATTAGTTTTTAGTACCAAATACTTTTAAATTAGTTTTTAGTACTAAATACTTTTATATTATTTAAAGCATTCTGTGTGTTTTTCGTGCCAACTGTTTTTTTCTCTCTTATTTTATAGATTTTTTCAGAATCGTGATTTAGTACTTAACACTTTTAAGGAATTTAATGTATTTTATATGCTTTAGTACCAACTGATTTGTCTTCTCATAATCGTGGGTGTTTTAGTACCCAATTATATAAAAAAGTTAAAGTGTTTTTTATGTGTTCTAGTACCAACTGTTGTTTTTTAGAATCGTGTGTTTTTAGTACTAAACATGTTTAAATAAGTTTTTAGTACTAAATACTTAAATTAGTTTTTAGTACTTAACATTTAAATTATTTAAATCATTTTTTTTAAGAACCGTGAGAGTTTTAGTACTAAATACTCTGACTGACCACATTCTAAGCCATAGTCGTATGTTCAATATTTTTATTTTTATATATTTCTTATAATCTTTCAAATTTTGTGAATAAATAAATGTATTTAAAATAACGAAAAATGAACTAACTTCTAAATACTTTAAAGTAAATGTGGGCCTTTAGTACTAAATACTTTTAAATAAGCGTGGGTCGTTTAATACTTAATTCTTTTAGAAATATGTAAACATATGAATCTTTAAGAACTAAACACTAGTCGTGAGCAATTTAACTTCTAAATGAGCACATTTATATTAGTACTAAACGCTTTTATATAATAGTAGGTCTTTTAGTACCAAATCCTTTAAAATAATAACAGATATTTTAAGTAAAAAATTCTTGCAAATAATCTTTGGTATTTTAGAACTAAATACCATTAAATAATCGTTGATCTTCTATTACAAAATACTATTAAACAATCGGAGATATTTTAGTACTAAATACTAGTATTTTATCATGGATTTTTTTTAGCACTTAATTTAATTTTTTAAACAGTCGTCGATCGTCTGGTAATAAATACTAATAAGGAATCATGGGTACTTTAGTACTAAATAATAATTAATCTTTAGTATTATAGTACTTTAAAATAATAGTGGATCTTTTAGTACTAAATACTTTTAAGTAATCTGAGATATTTAAGTACAAGATTTTTATAACTAATCGTTAGTCTTTTGGTACTTAATACTTTTTATTACATTTGGATCTTCTGGTACTAAATATTTTTAAACATCATGGGTATTTTAGTACTAAATACCTTTAAAGCATAATTTATACCACCATATAATTCAAACGTGGGTATTTAAGTTCTAAATACTATTAAATAATCTATGGTATTTTAGAATTTTAAAACATTTACTTAAATTTACTTATGTAGAAAATACTATTAAACAATCGGGGATATTTTAGTACTAATTACTGATGTATTATCATGGATTTTTTTAGCACTTAATTTAATTTTTTAAACAGTCGTCGATCGCCTGGTACTATTAAGTAATCATGGGTACTTTAGTACTAAATGATAATAATTTATATTTAGAATTTTAGTACTTTTAAATAATAGTAGATCTTTTAGTACTAAATACTTTTAAATAATTTGAAAATGTTTATAATTAATCGTTAGTCTTTTGGTATTTAATACTTTTTATTACATTTTGATCTTCTGTCTTACTTTTGTAACATTTAAGTCAAATCCTATTAACTGCTGGTGTTTAAATCAGCGAGTTCTTTTAGTACTGAATTGTTTAAAAAAAAAAATGTTGGTATTTTGACAAAAAATTTTGTATAATCTATTGATGATCTTTTAGTACTAAATACTTTTACAACGTGGATATTTTAGTACTAAACACGATTAAATAATGTTTCGCATTTAAACTTTTTTTTTTTTTAAAGAGAGATTTTCTAAAAAAATAAATTTAAATCTTTAAACGTATTTTTCTAAAAACTTTATTCTATAGGAATATTCTATTCTTTGTTTTACAAACTCCTGCAGCCCTGCAACAATTATTGCATGTTTATCTCTAACTGGCTTCTTCCAACAAAGACATTACATTTTTATTTTTTATTTAATTACATTCAATTATATAACAGCTTATCACTTTATTTTCATGACTACACTTAAAATCGTTTATTTGAATTGTTTTATTTTATTTTTAATACTTATCTTTTGTTAGTTCGCCTTAAACTTTTTAATGCCTTTTAACACCATTTAATGTGGAAACTATATTCTGTTTTCTCTAATACATATAACTTACGCTTGAAATAATATCTAATTAAGTATGGCGTCAAGTATAAACAAAATTTTGAACAAATATTAAAAAAAAAAGAAAAATTATATTCTTTATGTTGTTTTTCTTAACTTAGACATAATCAAAAAAAAAAAAAAAAGTTTACAACAAGTATTTAAGCAATAGTGGTTAGTTGTTGCTGCTTTTGCTGACAAAGTACTAACCAGTATACAAAATGGTCATTAGAAATTGTGTAGTTTCCTTAATATGGCTAACGAAGCGTTTAAAATTTATGTACTGAACAAATTTTAACAAGTTTTTTTTTTTACTTTTTATTTTGTAAGCAAATTATTACTGCTCTCTTGAGTTGAACAAATAATATTTTTAAAATATAAATGTAAATGTTTAAAGAATCGCGGATTAGTTAAAGGAAATTACTTAAATACCTCTTAAAGTTTAAAGTCTAAAACATTTTACAAGATTACAATTTTGTCTTATACCCCATTCATACTGTTTAGTATGAATGAGGTATTATGGCTCCAACAGTTTTTATACCCACCACCATATATAGTGAGGATATATATCAGTTTTATATTCCGTTTGTAACATGTCGAAATATAGGTTTAAAACCCCATAAAGTATATATATTCGTGATCCTTATGCAATTTTAAGTCGATTTAGCGATGTCCGTCTGTCTGTCTGTTAAAATGGCGATCACGACGCGAAGCCGCAAGCAGGGGTGCCTATTTTATTGCCCAGATTATTGAACATCCTCCCGAGCAGTTTGGTATTGAAAATGAGCGAAATCGGTCTAGCTGTTCAAAAGTTTTAAGTGAAAATGTGAAGGTACCTCTAAATTTTCCATACAAATTGGTACAATTTTTCTGTATCTATTTTTTTCTGTTAAGCTTTGTTGGTTTTTCGTTTCATTCCATAAAATTTTTTTGTTTTGTTTTTGTATATATATAAAGAAATAGCAAAATACATAATTGTTTTATTGCGCTGAATTTACAAAAACAATACCCTGCCCCATGCAAAGACATTAATTTATTAAAGAAAGAACTTTAGTTGAAACTATTTCCCAATAGATGGCGCATCTGAAAATAATTTCTCCCTATTAGGCATATTTTGCCAAAAACTATACAAAAATATATTTTTTATGTGTATATTATACTTTAATTTTCTTAATCAATAGTCATTTAGATGTTTAAGAATACAGTATTACAATTTTTCGTATGTGTATTTATTTTTTTTTTTTTGAAAGAAAGAATTAACATAAATATGCAGTTTGCAATGGCTCAATACTTGAAAGTTATACGAATTTACCAAAAAAAATACCATTTTGATCTATGAAAATGTTTGTAACATAAAAATGTGAAACATAATGTCGAAAATTTTAAAAATTGACTTTAGTATTATTAAATAGGGCTGCCAGTGACAGTTTAATGTACTAGAATTTGAAATATGTATTAAATGTCATACTTGTGGTTCCTAAAATAATCAAAATCCAAATCCAAGGCCATGCCGACCTAAGCATGTCGTAGGGTATTGTTTTTTATTTACTTGAGCGCTATCTACTTCTAAGTATAGACACTAAAGCAATTACGCATTTTGCTCTATCTTTATATATACATTTCTTTGGCCCCATGGGCAAAATTCATAATTGCTTTAGTGCTGCTACTTTTGAATAGGTGGCGCAGAATCACATCAAACAATACCCTGCCCCATGGCTAGGTCGATATAGCCTTGGATTAGGCTTTCAATTAATTTATTTACCAAAAATATTAAATTAAATACATACTACAAATTCTAATGCAATCGGATGTTACTTGTAGACTTATTACATAATTTTAAATTAAATTTTTCAAATGTTTGACGTAATAAAAGCATTTGTTTCACATTTTTATGTCAAAAAAAAAATTTCATAGAGGAAAATAGTATTTTTATATTCCATTTGTATTTTTGAGAATTGAGGGATTGGTAAATGTATATTTATGTTAATTTGTTTTTTCATAAAAAATACACATGAATAAAGTGCAATATTGTGCTCTTAAACATCTAAATGAATATTGATTTGAAAAATTAAGATATAATATGCACATAAAACATATATTTTTCATAGGTTTTTGGCAAATATTCATTTATATTACGAAGAAAATAGAAAATCAATAATACTCTACTGCAAATTGTAGCACAATATGGCTAATGGAGACTAGCTCTGCAGCAAAATTTCCCTAATGGAGAGAATGCACCTTTTGATGGGCCATCTATTGACAAATAGTTAGAAATAGTTTTGGAATCGTAAGTGTTTTAGTATCTAACATTTCTAAAAATTTTACAGTATTTCTAGGCCTTAGTACCAACTTGTTCAGAATCGTGGCTGTTTTGGTACGAAGCACTCTCAAATAATCATATTTATTTTAGAATTAATACTTTAAATTAATGAGAGGTTGTCCGTTCTAAATTATTTTTAGTACTAAATACTTTTAAATAACCCAGTACCTTTTAGAACTTAATACTTTTAAATATTTGTTGGCCATTTAGTAATAAACACTTTCAACGAATAAAGGAGCTCTTAGTTCTAAATGCTATTAACCCTTTGCCTGTCCCCAAACAAAAAATTGTTTGTATATCGTACGTCCACTAGTTAAAGGAAATAATACTAATTGTGTATCACATATGATGCACAAGCGTATCAATCATGACGCCTGTGCATCATATGTGATACACTGCACAAGCGTATCAATCATGACGCCTGTGCATCATATGTGATACACTGGACAGGCAAAGGGTTAAGTAATGGTGGGTCTTTAAGTACACCTTTTAATAAAAAAAACTTTAAAAAAGTGGTAATTACTTCAGTTTTAAAGACTATTAAATGCACGTGGACCTTTAAAATTTTAAATTATCGTGTAGATTTTAGTACTAAACACCCTTAAAAAATATTAGATCTTTTAGTACTAATGTTTTAAGAAAAAAATACTTTTAAATAATATTTGTTATATCAGTAATATATACTATTAAACGAGTGTGAATATTTAAGTACTTAATATTGTTAAATAATCCAAGATGTTTTAGTACTAAATTATAGTATATAGTATTTTTATAAATTATGCGTATTTTTGTATGCAATATAATCGTTTATCTTCTAGTACTAAATTTTATTAAACAATCGTGGGTATTAAAGTACTAAACACAATAATCGTTAATATTTTAAGTACAAAACATTTTCATATTTTTTTTATATAAACAATCGTGTATATTTTAGTACTAAATACCATTAAATAATCGTTAATGTTTTAGTACTAAAAATTATTAAATATTTTGAATATTTTTATATAAAAGTTTGTTGATCTTCAAGTGCTAAATACTATTTAATAAATGTGCGATTGTAAGTACTAAACACAATTAAAAAATGTTTGTCATTTTGGTACTAAATACTTTTAAATAATCTTTAATTTTCTAGTACTAAATACTATATTACAAATGTGTTTATTTTAGTACTAAATACTATCTAATAATCTTTGACATGTTATTACTAAATAATTTTTAATAGTATTAGGTATTTTAGTACTTTAAAATAATTGTTGTTTTTTTTTTAGTACTAAAAATATTTTTAAATATTGTTTGGCATTAAAATAATTTTAATAATCTTTGGTATGTTATTACTAAATAATATTTAATAATTTTTTTTATTTTAGTACTTTAGTACTTTTTTAGTACTAAAAATTTTTTTGGCATTAAAGCAATTTATATATATATTTTTTGTTTTTTTTAGTACTAAAAATACTTTTAAATATTGTTTAGCATTAAAACAATTTTAATAATCTTTGGTACGTTATTACTTAAAAAATATTTAATAATTTTTATTATTTTAGTACTTTTTTAGTACTAAATATTTTTTTGGCATTAAAATGATTTTTATATTTTTTTTTTAAAAAGGTAGTAAGTGTAAACGCACCCTAATATTAAGTTCTGCTAGCCTGTAACTTTGCAATGAAAACATGGTATTACAAATTATTAACAGTGAAAGCCCGGTATACTAGGTATATAGAAAACTCGGTATAACGAAAGCGCGATATAACAAACGGTCATATTGTGACCAGCTTATAAAACGAATGTTTCTAAAAGTTTATACTCAATAATACAAACAGTTGCTAAAAAAAATGTAAACAAGTTTTCAAAAATAGAAGAAATCTAAATACGAAAAGAATGGGAGGATTATTAGTAGGCATGAATGTATTTACATTTTTTATACACTCAGAAATTTCAATTATGTTAAAAGTGCAGTTAAATTAGTAAAAAAAAAGTTGTTACGATACTCCGAATATTTCAGTTTTACAAATTGGCCTGACATTTTATCAAACGTAATTCCGGGCTTTGACTGTATGTTTTAACAAATACTTTACGTAAACGTAATTAAAATCACTCATACGTATAGAGTTACTCAGTTGTGGTACAAATTAATTGAATATATTTTATTGCACAAATTCGCCATATCTTTGGAATTTATCCTTGAATTTTCTTAAAATAAAAATTTATTTCTTTATAAATCTGCAAACTAAAAAACCAGATAGTTGTGCCTTGAAAACATGACAAGTAATTTTATGATTCCCATTTATAAGTAACACGTTTCTATTGCCAAAAAAAAAATTATTGTAAAATAGTCCTGAGGCTAAAATCGACAATTATTGTATGATTTTCATTCTTTTTGTCAGTTTTCAAGCACCTTCAATACAAATTTGTTACTTAAATCGTATTGGTTAACTAAAAAGTTTATCATTTAAATTAATTTTAAAATACTTTTATATTTAAATTAAATTTTAATTACCTCATCATCATAATTATCCGTTTCAGGCATGGTGTCTCTGTTTTATCTTAAATATTATTTATAAACAAATAAATTTTCAATTGTATAACAAAAAAACTATAGAATGTTTTTTGTCACAGGTAGCTGGATTTAAATAACATACGTTTCAAATCTAAACGTTAACGAAGACGTTTTGTGTTTGTGGCGATTTTATTTTTTTTTTTCTGACTACCAATTTTACTAGTCACTTTTATATATATTTTGTTATATATTTATATTGTTTGGATGTATTACATAAAAGACCTTGTCCTTGTAACCTTTCACTTTCTCCAAAAAAAGGGTCTTAAGTATCTTCTCCGCCTTGTAGTAATTAAAGGTTGTGTTGTAGTAGTTTTTTTTTATCTTTGCTTGGAAAAGTGTTACAAATTTTTCAAACACTTGTACAAAAGCAACACAAACTAGTCTACATTTGTTAGAGATGTACTATTGTATAGTCAGGGTTTTTGTTGTTGGTGCTACTGCTGTCGTTGTATTAGTAAAAGTTCTCAACATCATTATCATCTTTATAATTATTATGTTTATTGTTATGTAGTTGTTGTTACTGTTGAAGCTGTATATTCATTAACATTTAAACGGTATGGTTATATAAATTTAAACGCATAAACACAGTGGGACAAAAGATTAAACTAAAAATGTTTTTTTTAAAAAAGTACTTTAATTTGAATAATCTATTTTTTAATTCATAAACAATAGTTCAAAATGTATGGAAAATATTGCACAATTTTATATACCCTGACCACGTAGTGGTGTAGCGTATAATGATATAGTGTAAATGTCCAATCATGGATCTTTAAAAACGCTGCTCGAAGGTTGGTCTTAAAGCACAATATTGGTTCCCAAAATAAGACTCTTCTTAGAATGTTTTTTTTGAGAAGAAAGCTGTAAATCTTACATAGAGTCCCCTTATGAGGTATGTACGACTGCTACCGACTTAAACCACCTCCCTGTCACTATTAACCCATCATGTGGATCTACAGCTGAGTATTACATCGCAGGTGGGTAAAGCGTAATTTGGAAACTTCACTGATTATCCGCGAATCTTGGATATGTCTTCTGCCTCCCCCCAGGATGCATTGCATTTTCATGATATCTGCTGCAATATCTGATACTGGAAGCCAGTTTTCAGCCGAAACCAGCATTCTGCCAACTAAATTTTCTGTAGTTGACAGGGTCGCTAGATTAACCCCAAGTATCTTCATATTTTCCTCATATCTAAGACATTGAAAAAAAAAAACTTGGGGTGTTCTGAAGTGTAATCGTATGTACCCGTCTAAAAAATATTATATCTGATCAGATCTGCTCAGATATTATTAGATATGATTGAATCTTATTAGATCTGTCGCTAGATCATATGTGACACATTTTATGATCAGATATAGTGGCAGATCCTTTCATATCTAAGAGGCTCTGGAAAGTTTTGTGATTTTTGTTGCCAGATATAAGTAGATCTGGTCATATAGGATCATATCTGTTGCAAGATATGTTAATATCTGATACCACATCTTAGGCAAAATAAAATTGCATAAAAATAAACGCGTTTTTTAATTTCTTATTTTCTTATTGAATCTGATCACATATTACATGTCCAGACCAAATAGGATCTAATTATACAGGTTGGTTGAAAAGTTCCTGCGCTCGAAATGAAAGAATACTGTTTTTGTTACGAAATATATTTTTTTATTCAATATAATCTCCTAGAAGCTCAATACACTTGTTCCAATGATCTTCCAATAATTTTATCCCATCCTTATAATGGTTTTCCGGAAGCTCTGCAAAATAACCGTCTACGGCTGCTATGGCCTTTTCATTCGACGAAAAATGCTTTCCACGAAGGAATTTTTTGAGATTTCTGAAGAGATAGTAGTCACTGGAGCCAAATCTGGTGAATACGGTGGATGTTCAAGCAATTCGTACCTTAATTCTTTGAATTTAGCCATCGTCAAAACACTTTTGTGAGCAGGTGCATTGTCTTGATGAAAAATGATTTTTTTCTTCTTTAAACCAGGTCTTTTCTCACGAATTTTTTCATCCAGCTGATCCAAAAGGCTGCAATAATATTCAGAGTTAATTGTTTTACCTTTCTGAAGATAATCAATCAACAAAATTCCTTTTGCATCCCAAAGAACTGATGCCATAACCTTCTTTGGTGATCGTTGTGACTTCACCTGCTTTGGAGCTGAACAACCAGATTCAGTCCACTGTAAACGTTCTTGTTTCAATTTGGGATCATGGTGGTAGATCCAAGTCTCATCCATAGTTATAAAACGACGCAAGCAGTCGGTTTTATTCGGCTTAAAGCGCTCCAAATTACGCTGAAAAATTTGTTTTCGATCCAGTTTTTGTTGAATTGTTAATGTGTGCGGCACTAACTTTCCAAGCAGTTTTTTTCATACGTAATTCTTCATGTAAAATATGGAGTACTCGTTCGTCTGAGATGCCTATGGCATTAGCAATTTCACGCTTAGTCAAACTTGGATCTTCACTAACCATATTATGTACCTGCTCAATGGTTTCTGCTGTAGTTGCATTTTTTAGTCGTTCTTCGCGTGGATCGTCTTCAAGGCTGGTACGACCATGTTTAAATTCACCAGCCCAAAATTCAACGGTGCGTTTTGAAGGTGAGGACTCCTTATACACTTCTAACAATTGTTCATAAATTTCCTTTGCTTTTAAACCCTTCAAAACAAAGAATCTAATGACTGGACGATGTTCAATTTTTTCCATATTAAAAAAAAATCAATGACACGTCAACTTCAAATGGCTTGTAAACAAGGAAAGAATTGACAGAATGACTTGCAACTTTGCATGTGTTCTCAGGACAGTTATACCAACTTGAGAAAAAAAGTTTGGAGCTAGCAGTGCCATCTCTTGGTAAGCGCAGGAACTTTTCAACCAACCTGTATATGATGCTCCAGATCGGCTAGATTTAATCAGATTTAATAAGATTTAGATTCTTTTGATTATATTTAAATTTTAATTAGATCTCCATTTTTTCCCCAATATTTAGATCTGATTAGATCTCATGTGATCTACGCGAGTAGGTTCTTAATAATACTATTTTAAAGGTTATTTGAACGTCTATGGTTTTCAATTGTGGAAAAGCTGTGCTAATCCAAAAACAAAAAAAAGTAAATAGCACACTCATACGTTTTAAAAGCCTATTCTAAAGTTAAGAGCTAACAAAGCTCCTATATATTTATTTTCAAATCATAATCGTAGATCTAAAAGAATATCATTCCAACCCCTTGTTTTGATTCGTAACTACACATGTGAAAATCGAAATAAAGGGTTTTCCAATAGGTACTTGACAACTTTGAATGTTACTTTACTTTTTCTCAGTAAACTCAACATTTTCATCATGGTAAATTACACGAACGAATAACGTATGCAAATTATAAAAATGTACTACCGAAATTCGGAGTCGGTGACCGCTACTTAAGAGCGTTAACTCAAATTTTCGGTCGTTATTCTCGCCCAAGTAGACAAGCAATAACAAGTTTAGTGCAAAAATTTGAGTCTACATATTCATTGTGTGATGCTGCCGAGCCAGTGAGATAACGGGTTGGTCGAAGTGACGAAAATATCGCTGCAGTCGATTCCGCGGCGTTCTCAAGAACTGGGCATCGTCAAGAGCATTTTATTGCGAAGTTTTGCGTAAAAATCTTGGTTTACACCCGTACAAGATCAAGCTGACTCAAGAATTGAAGCCGATAAACCATTTGACGCGACGTACGTTCTCCGATTGGGCTCTGGAGAAAATGCGCCAAGATGATGAATTTCACCGCTTGTTGCTTATTGGCTCAATGGGTTCGCCAATAAGCAAAATATGCGTTATTGGTTTGGTGAAAACCCGCAAGTGCTTCATGAATCACCACTTCATTCCCAAAAAATAACTGTTTGGTTTGGTTTGCATGCCGGCGGCGTCATTGGGCCATATTTTTCCGTGGACAATAACGATCGTCATGTTACTGTGAATGGCGATCGTTATCGCGCCATAATTACCGATTATTTTTGGCCCGAATTGGAAAACATGGACTTGGACGACATGTGGTTTCAATAAGACGGTGCCACAAGCTACACAGCACACGTTACAATAGATTTATTGAAGAGTAAGTTTGGTGAGCGTGTTATCTCAAAAAATGGACCAGTCAATTGGCCGCCTCGTGCGTGCGATTAAAAGCCTGTAGACTTTTTTCTTTTGGGCAACGTCAAATCATTGGTCTATGCCAACAAGCCGACGACGTTGGAAGAACTCAGAGCCAACATTGAACGCGAAAAAGCGGCCGTAACGGCCAAAATGTGTGACCGAGTCATCGAAAATTGGGTCCAACGAATCGACCGCTGCCGACATGCCTGCGGTGGCCATATGAACGTAGTCAAGTTCCATTCATAAATGTTTTGATTGTATATCAAGTCGATCATAAAGTTTTGGAAATATCTCAAATGTTTTGCGTTTTATTTAAAAAAAAAAGTTATCAAGTCCTTATTGGAAAACCCGATATATATAAAGCATACATATACGTCCATGTATTGTTCAATATATGACCATGCATAAATATATTTTTGTGATTCGGAAATTCGAGGGTATATGGCCGAGGGTATACGATCATGCATCATACATACGATCATCATAATGATACATGACCATTTACGGCCATATACCCTCAAATTTCGGATCCGAAGATATATGAATAATATATATGAGATCAGGTATGGCCACACATTGAACTATGCATGTACGCCCGTGTGTGATCATATACCTGCCCATGTATAATCATGTATAATCATAAATATTTCCATTTTTATTATCATTTATATAAGCTTATCTTTTGTCCCACTGTTGAATGTGTTAAATGAAAATTACTTTTTTCATAAGTTTTTCTGTTGTTGCATTTGTTATATAGCCTTGACTTTGTCTTACAAAGTTTTGTGTTTTTTTTTGTACAAAAAACAGCAGTTTTTGATGATTATTATTATTGTATTTTTTGTTTAAACTGTAATTAACGCCTCCTTTTTTGTGCTACAAGACAATTCCTTAATGTCGTTTTTGTTCTTATTTTTATTTTTAGCAAAAAAAACAATAGGGTGATAATTTAGGAACTTCTTGCTGCAAGCAGTTGTTAGTTTTACTTCTTAAGTAGTTTTCAATACATTTTTTTTATACTTTACTTTCAATTATTTCTCAAGGTTATCTTGTTGTCAAGAAAATATACTGCATACATTGAGGCGTTTTTTAAAATCTTGTTTCGTTGCTTGATTATATATTTTTTATTTTAATAGAAATGCTGCATACTTTTTTGGTGTTTTTTTTTTAATTCTCTTCTTAATGATCCTTTTCTTTAACAACAGTTACATCTAAAAAGTAATATAAAAAAGAAATAAATTCATTAATATTGCTTGAAGTCCTTCTTTGATTTTAATCATGCATTGTTTTAGTGGTAACCAATTTATTTGGATGCATATGTGTGCTAATGATGTTTGTTTGCCAATTGTAAAAATTTTATATAATTTGGTTTGGGGTTTTAGATTATCCTGATTGAAATCCTTGTCGTGTTCTATGCAAGTGCTAGTTTTGCTAGTGTGCATGTTTTAGTTTTCTGCTATGTTAGCTTGTGTTAGTTTTTAAATTCCATATTATGTTATAATGTATACGATATGTTGTAATTACATGTATTTTTGCATGCTTATAATTATTTATTTTTTCCTTTCATGTATGTGTGCTGTTTTAAAGTATTTTTCGGGGTGCATGCATCATGTTAATTTTTTAGTGTTTTAGTGTAAAATTGTAGTGGAATAAATTTCTTTTGTATTTTTCTTTTACATGTTTAGATATATACATTCTATTTGTAAGGTCAAGTAGTTTAAGGTTAAATATTTACATTTTTATTTACAATACATACATACAGTGATGGTCATAAATTGATGACTCATAACTGACACTTTATTTTATTTATCGACTATTCTATCAAGCAAAAGTAATTTGACTTACTTATCTCTTAAGTTGTTATAAAATAACCAGTTATGTGTTAGCAACTTATGATCCTTGATATCTGTTTGTGATTTTCTTTTCAAGTGCCAGTACATGCAATGTTTGTTTTTTATATTTTTTATACAAAGAATATGTAAAACGGATTTTGATGTGTGTTAATAAGTGTAAAAATATTTAAGATTTAGTGGCTTTCTAGAAAAGTAAAAAAACAAAAATAAAAAATTGTGGTAAATATTATAGTTTAAATATTTAATAATATACTGAGAGAATTATGTTGGTAAAATTAACTGAAATTGCAGTAAAAAATACATAAAATAACTAATTTTTTTGTTTGTTTAGAATAAATGAATGTTCCCTTGTTTTTAACTTAACTTATAACTGTTTTATTAAACTACAAACAGAACTCTGTCCTGTTGACAATATTCCTCAGTCTCTTTCCCAGTCTCATTCCACTAAGGTCACCCAAAGTTGGAATTGGGTCGTCAGATAAGTTTCCCTGCAAAGGCCTTTAAGCCACATAGTATTGTTTCCAATTCGGTTAATCGATTAATTCCTCGATTAATCGCCTCTATCATCAAATAATTATTCGACCCGAATAATCGATTAAAATAGGTCGATTAGCCGGTTAAATTTTTAATATGAATTTTTCTCTTATTTTCCTTAAAATTTCCTAATTTTCTTAACTTTGGCAAGAAAATCGTTAAAAAAAAATATAAAATAAAATACAGTCAAATTCTTTTCAAATCGACTGAATCAAAGCAAATGTAAAATAGGCTTAAGGAAATATGATAGACAGTTTTTATTTTTGTTTCAATTCCTTTCATATCCAAAAAAAATTTGAAATGGAGCTTTCAACCTCCGTATACATGTATTTCGAGCTGACAAAATATCTCATTAGAACGCGAAGCATATTCCTAACAAGCACTATGACGTTACGTATGTTATAAATTATAATATAAAATTGTTTAAAATTCGAAAACTGTATTTTCTAAACAACAGTTTAATTTTAAATTCTATAAAAAAAATATATAAAAACTAAAAAAATAACATGGAATTTTGTTTCTAATTTGTTTTATCAACAAATTTTGATGAAGTAGCAACTGCAGTAGAATTAAATTGTTTAGTCAAAAATATTTAAGAATTTGCTTATTCTTATCGGTGAGGACTTGTTAGGAATATGCGTTATTTTTATATATATTTTCTAATATATAACTTCTTTAACTCTAAAGCTTTAACCTGGTGGTGAAAGAGGCAGGAAACAGTGGCAATTGTATCAAAATTTGTTTGTAAATTTCTCAAAAATTATTTATACCATATTTTTAAGAATTTGTTATTGATTTTGTTTGTTTAGGCATTTATATTTATTTTGTTCATTCTTCGATAAAACACTGAACACGTCTGAAATTTTCTTTTTAAAGAGATGTCAATTGTCATAAACAAACACTTTGGAAACCAATGCAATAGACTTAACTTGACCTTTCAGCAAAAAGCAGCTCTTTGTGTTCTTATTAATGAAAGAAATACATTTATTTTGCATTAAACGATTAATCGCCAATTTTTCCCTATTAATCGACCCGAATAACCGATTAATCAATTTTCTTCATTTTTCGAATAATGACCTAACTGATTAACCGGCAGGGTCGAATAATTGGAAACACTATCACACTACCACTGTTCCCTGACTCACATAGATAGTGTTCTAAGCTTTTGTCATCCTCCCCACAGGTCCTACAAGGCATCAACTCCTCACGACTCATTCAAATGCTGACTATCTTAACAAGTTCCCTTTTACCGCGTTTTAAAAGTCCCTTATTTTCTTTCCTATTCTGATCCCCCATAGAATTCTAGTGGCCTTAGCGGTGTCCCATAGAGCAATATGGGACAATATGGGCAATAACAGTCCTTTTACATAGTTCAGCCCTAAAAACCTGAAAAAATTTCGCGTTAACCAAGTTGACTGCGCTCAGATAAGAACTTTTTCTGATCAATTCGTCAGTTAGCTCTGTCTATTAGGCTGCTTTGGCTATGCTTCGGCTGAAGGCAACTAACTGGTCTGACGACCAACCAGCAGAAGATTTTAGACAAGCTTCCAGTATAGAACATCTCAGAATTGAATTGTGATATGTATACCGAGAGGTCAAAAACTGCAAGTACCAGTGCATGAATTCTCCTTATAAGGTACCTTTTTGGGAGTCAATCCATGCATTCACTTTTATACGGATAGTTCGAAAGTGGGTGGAACGACTGGGTGTGATTTCTTTAATTATATACAGATCAGGGAAGGTAAATATGTTTTCTGTTATTGTACCAACCAGATAAACAAATTGTACTTTTTCGATCCTCACGGTACCAACATTTTTTCCGCTTTGCTTAGACACTAAAAAGACTTAAACAAATTCAAATTTACGGGGTGAAACACAATTTATCGTTAATTCTATGTAGTCGTATAATTACCACAAAACTTTGAGGGCAATTTAACTTTTTCAGGATTTGCTATTAAAAAATTTAAAGTCATTTAATTGCATTTTAATAATAATACACTTTTTTCTTATTTTTTTTTTGTTTTGAGAGGTAATTTAAAATCAGCTGTTCAATGTTGCCACTTCCGAATACTTTAGTACAATGTGTATGCAAACATTTGGTACCTTTAAGATGACACCAATTTAGAGCCGGCTCAACTTAAAACTGACTTTATTTTTTACTATAGTAGCTTAATAAATAAAAACAGGTTTTAATTTAAAGTTGCTTTTAAAAAAAGTCGACTTTATGTTATGTTATAATTTGAAAAAATTTCAAATTGTACTAAATGAGCCGCGGTAGTACCACGGTACCAACCAAGGTCAAAATGTACCAAAAAAAGTACAATTGTACCATGTTTTCCATCCGTGATACAGATCATAATACTGTCTTTCAGGCAGAGATAATGGCAATCTCGGAATGCGTTTAATTTATTAATATTGAAGGAATCACCTAAAATTTTATAGCCAAATTCTCTAAGATCATCCACTATTTTTAGGAACAAGAAGAATATCAATAACTTCTCAAATGAAGAAGAGTTACTTACGCTCACATTTGTGTACAGTAACTGACTGTAGTTTTTTTTAAGAATTTTTCGGTACATTTAATTTAAATGATTAAATACACACAGAAAAATTAAATGTCAACCGAAATAAAAAGTGTTTATTGGTTGCGACAACCAATAAATTCGGTCAGCACAATCAAAATCAAATATGATTGCTAAGTGTTGTCACAAAAGTTCAGCTGTATTAACCAAATTTTTCTGATGGAAACCAATATTCAGTTGTACCAATCGATTTTAGTAGTAGCATCCCAATTTCAGTTGGAAATGGACAAAATTTTTCTCTGTGTGTAAAGAAAGAAATATATTTTTATTTTTTTTTGAAAATTTATTTTATTTAAAACATATAAATACGGATTTTTTGATACAGTTAATATTAACATTTTAAATATAAAAAAATTAATTTTTTTATTATTTTTTATAGTTAATGGGCTGCTAGTTAAAATAAATAAATTTATCGAAAATTTTTTACAGCATTTACAGTTAATTTTTATGACATTTAAAAGAGCGAAATAATTGAAATATCATTTAATTTTACGAATTTTACGTCCAGCAAAAACATGGTAATGACAGGTCGTTACTGTGTAGATTACCATGTAATCATAGGTGGTTACTTTTTTCATTACTTTAAAAACAAAATAATTACCTACTGATAATGGGTGAAAGAAGTACTTTGTTCCCTTTTACCCAGTTTTAAAAGTCCCTTATTTTATTCCCTATCCTGATCCCCACATAGAATTCTAGTGGCCTCAGCTACTGTTGCGGTGTCCCATAGAGTTATATGGGCAATAACAGTCCTATCACATAGTTCAACCCTAAAAGCCTGAAATAATTTCGCGTTATCCAAGTTAACTGCGCTTAGATAAGAAATTTCTCTGGTCAATTCGTCAGTTGTCTTTGTCCAAGAGGCTGATTTGGCTATGTTTCGGCGAAAGGATTGGTGGTCATCTGAAGACCAACCAACAGAAGACGAGTTACCAGTATACAACATCTCATAATTGAATTGTGATGGGAGATCATATCAATTGTGATAGGAGAGGTCAAAAACTGCAGGTAGCAGTACACGCATGCCGAGTATAAATTCTAGTAATAAGGTACCTTGGGGGCAATCCAGGCATTCACTTTTATACGGATGGTTCGAAAAAGGGTGAAACGGCTGGGTGTGACTTCTATAGCTGCGACCTCTCTGTTGGAAAATGGTTGCAGCCTTCGGGATCATAATACCTTCTTTCAGGCGGAGATGATAGCAATCTCGGAATGCATTGAGTTATTAATATTGAAGATATCACCGAAAATATAATTATCTTTTTGAATAGCCAAACTCTCTTAGATTATCCACTATCTTTAGATGCAAGAAGAATATCAATAACTTCTAAAAAAACAAGAGCTGCACTCAACATTTGTGTTCAATAACCGACTGTAGCTTTTTAAGAACTTTTCCGTACATTGAATTTAAATGATTAAATACACACAGAAAAATAAAATGCCTATCGAAATTGAAAGTGTATTTTGGTTGCGACAATTAATAAATTCAGTTACCAAAATCAAATTTTTCCGATGGAAACCAATATTCAGTTGTACCAACCGATTTTAGTAGTAGCCACCGAATTGTTGGTTGGTACATTTAATTTTAACGACTAAATACACACAGAAAAATTAAATGCCAACCGAAATTCAAAGTGTATATTGGTTGCAACAACCAATAAATTCGGTTAGCAAAATCAAAATCAAATATGATTGCTAAGTGTTGTCACAAAAATTCAGGTGTATTAACCAAATTTTTCTAGTGGAAACCAATATTCAGTTGTGCCAACCGATTTTAGTAGTAGCACCCGAATTTCAGTTGAAAACGAACAAAATTTTCCCCTGTGTGTAAAGAAAAAAATATAATTTTATTTTTTGGAAAGTTATTAAAAAAAATTTATTTACATATAAATACGGATTTTCTTTTACAGGTTAATATTTACATTTAAAATATTAAAATAAAATAAAATTGTTGCTATCTTAAAAATAAACAAATTTATAGAAAATTCGTTTGTTTTAACATTTAATAGAGAGAAATAATTGAAATATCATTTATTTTTACGGATTTTACAGTCAAAAAACAGGTGAAAAAACGAAATAAAGAAAAAATCATCACTTTTTAGTGATTTGTAGTTAACAAGCCTGCGGGCAAAAAGGAGTCAGTTGGGAATTGAGACCTGTCCCGTGATAGGTGCAAACTGGACAGGTTCCGAAAATTCATATAACGAGATAGGTGAAAAGAGGATCGGTTCCTAAAGTACCTATCACATTACCAGTTTAAAAGTCATGACATGTTATTTTGCGTTGGCTCTATTATATGTTCTTTGGATTTAGTTGTGTGACATGTTCTTTTAGACCAGTCCTGTGACATGTCACAGAGGGCAATTGACTCCCTCCTAGGACAAGCCCATGTTCAAGTGACCGGTCCTTTTCATATAAAAAAACTGCTCCCGTGCCCAGTCCCTATCACAACGAACCGGTCACTTGAAGTGTCCTGGGATAGGAACCTGTAACGTGATAGGTGCAAACTGGACATTACCGGTTTAAAAGTCATGAAATGTTCTTTTATATCAGTCCTGTGGCATGTCACAGAGGGCTATTGACCCCCTCCTAGGACAAATCAATGTTAAAGTAATCGGACCGAGACCGGTGCCTATCACAATGAGCCGGTCACGTGACGTGTCCTGGGAGAGGTCCTTTACCCGCAGGGTAGTTTCAAAATAAAAAAAGGAAATGTTATTTGTTTTTACGGAATTGTGGTTAATTTCTTGACAATTAAAATATATTATTAAAAATCATTTTTTTTGTACGGATTAATATTTAACATTATATGAAAAGTTCTTTGTATATAAATTAATCTTGCATTTAATTTAAACTACGAACTGAAGTTAGATAACTAACCACTACTTCGAATATATTCCACAACTTAAGAAAATCATTAAAGGCTGTTTTTTTGTTCAAAGCTAAAAGTAAAAACGTTAACGAATTTACCCCACTCTCCCCTACTACAAATTATGCCTTTTATTTAAAACCAAAATTAAATTTGCACTTACACCTACAAAATTAAATTTACATATACACCTACGATAGATTTAAATATTTTCCATCTTGTCATTAAATATCTAAAATATCTGTTTTATTTATTTAAGAAAAAAACTCCGAATTAATATTTTAATAATAACACATAAATTTAATGTGATTAAAAATTTTGTATATGCTTCATTAAATATCTGAAAATATTATTTATTGAGATTCCTTGATATTTTGATACAACAAAAATCACTACACAATACAGACATTCAATTTTATTGAAAAAAAACAAATATTAAGTAAAATATTCATAAATTTGTAACATAACATTTTATAAATTTTTATCTTACATTTTTTTTTTAGCAACAAGCATATATACAGACACTCAAACCAGTATAAAAATCAAAAATTTCATAAATTGTCTAAAACATACAGATAGAATATTTTTCCTGAACTGAATTGAACAAAACAAAATGTTTCACCTTTTGTTTCATTTTTAATTTGAAAATATTTAATACTGACTACTCATGCATAATGTTTCATGTATTTTTTTTAAATTCCGTACTTTTTGTATAGCATATTTTGTTGTTTTCTTAAAAATTTCACTGTTTTTTTTTGCCACTTCTCCCCCTGTGGCATCCTATAAATATGCAATGAAAAATGTTTTATCACTATAGAGATGACGAGAAAAATATACAATGTGTGCGTGTTGTTTATGGGTGACAAAGATATTTTTGGTTTGAAAAAATATTTATAAAAAAAATAAATATAAATTTAATATTGTGTATATTTTTTAAATAAGAAGATATGTGTAATGTTTTATAATAAATTCCCTGACATAAAACCTATAAAAGACTCCTCTTTATAATTTACTATAAAGGTATACGAGCGCATTAAGCGGAAACAGGAAAAAGGATGTAAAAAAAAATGTGAAAAAAAAAGAATCGATAACAAAAAATATAAAATGTTGGTTAAATGAAAAAATGAACTCGTATTATCAATGAAAATAATATAAGAACTACGTTTAAAGTTACACTCAAAGTAATGTGTCTGTTATTTATTTACAAGGTTTTATTTTAAACCTGAGTAAATCTACCCAAATTTTATGAAACTTTTATTTACATAACTTTGCTTAATATTAATCATTTCTTACACGCAAAGAAAAAACATGGTTGGGGCAATCACATTCGAAGAGCATCATATATTTTTGGGTTAATGGATGTGTCGTACTATAATATGGTTATCATATTTTAATAATAAAATAACCATATATTTACCATAATATTGTCGCTACAGTTATATTATGATTCAAAAATTACCATATTATGGTCCTAAATAAACATGTTGTGATATTGAATTTATCATAATATATTGGCACGTAATCATAGTATGCTCAAAATATTATCATATTATTGTCCCTCATAACTACATTATGATTCCTGGATTATCATTATATGATCCCTAATCTAAGAAAATTTCTTTAAGGAAAAGTTTGAAGAAACTATGAAAAAGCTCTTTAAATTTAAGAATATTTCCTTTAGAAATATTTTTTCTAAAAAAAATTGATATTAAGGACCTTTTGAAGAAAGATTGTTAAGGAAAAAATCAAAGATTCTGAGAACTTTTCTTTTAAGAAAACTTTGATTCTGTGGCCTTTTTTTATGAAAAATACTAAAATTTTTTAAATTTTAATGACTTTTATTCACCAAAAAAAAAAAAATGATAGATTCTAACGACACTTTTAAGATTTTTTTAGAAAGTTTTTAGAAATTTTTCTTTAAGAAAAATTCTTTACAATCTAAGAATATTTCTACTAGAAAAAGTCCTTAGAATCTAAGTATTTTTCATAATGAAAAGTCTTCAGAATCTATGAATTTTTCTTTCAAAGGAAGGCCTTAAAACTTAAGTTTTTCTTTGAATATATGAACTTTTATTTAAGAAACAGTTTGGAGAATCTGAGAATTTTTGTTTAAAGAAAAGGCCATAGAATCCAAACATTTTTTTTTATCAGATAAATTTTTAAATATCTATTATTTTGTGTAAGAAACCTTTTCGTACAAAAAAAAAAAAAAAAAATCTTGGGTTCTACAGCCTTTTTCTTATAAAAAATATTTCATTAATATTTCGAGAACTTTTTACAAGAAATGGGGTAATAAACATATTTAAAAAAAATCTAATTGTTTTTAATGAAAAGAATTAAAGAATTAAGAATTAAAAAATATAAAATCTGTCAATAGAATCTTTTTGACAACGAATCTTTTAGTGTATATAATATTATATGTATAAGGAATTTTCGAAAAACCCCTATAAAAAAATCTTCTAAAAGCTAAAAAAAATTAAATGGATCTTAATGGGTCAATTGATGAAATATTTTAATGAAATGTGAAAGGTATTTTCTACCCACCTGATATATGTTCAGTTTTAGTCAACAATATATAATTGTTTTTTTTTTTTTTTTAATTTTGTAGTAAAAACAAACTGATAAAATTTTGGTTTTAATAAAAACAGGACAATATTATGATCGTAAATGTCAAAGTCCTGTTTTACTTAATGTGTAATTATTTATTGATTGTTGCCAGCATTTATCGTTGCATAATTATCATATTTTTTTCATAGTCAGAATTTTTGTTATCACAGTATGGTTACAGCCAATCATGTTATAAAATATAAGGTGTCAATCATAAAATAATAAATTATTTACTAAATAATAATGGTAGCGACCATGTTGATGGTTAGCAAAACAATAACTTGGTTGTGACAACCATACCCGATTGCAGCAATCACAATATAGTAGCAGTGATCATATTGCAAACATGTTTTTTCTCTGCGTGTACAAACAATTCCTTATACAAATCTTAAAATCTCCTGAATAAAATCTATAACATAATTAAAGACTAATGGTTAAGTAAATAATTATTAAACTAATACTTTATACATACTTAACTGACTTAATTGATTAATCCAACATGTTTTCTAACATGTTATGAAATTACTTTTTTCAAAACTTTCAATGTACTTTTCCAATTATACCTAAATTCTTTCTTCCACATTTCCTCACATTTCTGATTAAACTTTTTGCTGCGGTGTTGTTATTACGATAATATTTTTCTCCCCCATAATTATTATTCTAGTCTCATATTGACTGACCGACCACATAAAACAGTGATTAATTATTGTATATGTATTATATAATAAATATAACTTGTTCCTACCGTTTCATTTTGTTTCCTTCGTTTAAATTCATTAAATTATTTAAAAAAATAAGTAAATATATAAATATTATCCTGTCACGTACATCCTGGCATAGCAGTTTACAAAAAGGGGGTAAATATAATAAAAATAATGAGGCTTTGAATTTAGTAATAGGATACGAAAAAATATTGCGGAAAATTTAAAAAAAAAAAAAAATTTTTTTAAGGGTTTTGCAATTGGCGCGGGTAGATAGTGGCAGCCTGTTATAGCCATGCTGTTTTGGTGGCGTCTATCTAATTTGTTCTTTATTCCTCAGTTACTAATGCCAAAGCACCATGACAAGTTACACGATTGAGCAGCACGTCCAAATGAAAAAATTGAAAAAAAAAAAATTAAAAAGAAAAATTAAAAGAAATGAAAAATCATCTTTAGCGACGAGGCGCATTGTTGTATGAATGGCTATGTTAACCTATTAATGGCCAAATAAAATTTGGAGGAGAAAATTCAATAAAAAAAATAGAATAAAGTAAAATCGAAATTAAAAGAAAAATTAATATATCCTTGTAAATTGTAAAGGAGCAAAAAGTAAAAACCAACTCTCCAACATACACCGTTTTGAAATTCGCTGTTGTAAAATTTGATTCAACAGGTTCAATTAGTGCCTAATTTAATAATAAACACTAATTATACATATATTCAAATTTTTATTACAAATTTCAATAATTAAATTTTTACCTTTAAGAAAAATGTTGCCAAAATTTAAAATTTTTCAATTGCCATCAAACGATGTGGATTTAAACAATAATAACAGTATTAAATTAGAAAAAGCTTTTGCTTTTAATTTCTTAATTTAGTTGGCTCTCAGAAAATTATTTTACTTAAATTATAGGACAAATAGTGTTAGAGAAAATTTAAAAAAGTCAAGGTCTACTCAGTTGAGTACAATGGCTTCTAATGGGTTAACAAGCGAAATTGTCGTAACTATGTGGGATGACGCCAACCCATATGAGATTCACCAGGTGGCAATGTATCCACAAAAAGTTACTGTTTGGTGGGGAGTTTGCGCCGGCGGCGTCATTGGTCCGTACTTTTTTCAAAACGACGTTGGTGAGGCCATCGTCATCAACGATGAGCGCAACAAAACGATGATAAACGATTTATTTTGGCCCAAATTGATCGATATGAATGTAGACAATATGAGGTTCCATCACGATGGCGCTAAGTGCCACACAGCGGCCGCCACGACAACATCTACACGCCCTTTTTGGAAAACTCATAAATTTAGATGAATAATGTAAGTGACTGAATGTATAAATGATTCAACATCGTCCAGCCTAAGTCGCTGGAGCTAAAAAGCTGAAATTTGCTACATAGATACGTGCCTTTTTCAATGTAGACATCCGCTAAGATGAAATTTTTGGAAATTCCTACGCGTAGGGGCAAAAAGGGGAAGTCTCCTCCTCGAAGGCCTGCCCAAACCTCTATGGCCAGTAAACCCATGATATCAAATATGTGTTCCCTGGAATATGAGCTAAATAACTGATAAGGTACTTTTTGGATTTTTCACCAGAAACGTAGTGGTTCAAAGGGGAAAAGGGGTTCCCTTTAACGGTATGCCCACATGGTTTTTGCTAGAAACCTGAAACTTAATTCCTTGGACTATGAGCTATTTCGCTGATATCATGGTTTTTGTTATTTTCACCGGGAATGTGGTAAAATAGAGATTCAAGGCTGAATTAACCAGACGTAAACGTATACACAACAAAAATCTAATCAAAACAGATTTTCGTTGTGTATTTAAGTTTTGTGTATGTATTGCATATCTTCAATGCATAAGAATGACACAAATAATACAACACAACATCTTCTCTTCTTATTTAACTCATTGAATTTGCTATACAGAGAAACGTTTACGTCTGGCTAATCCAGCCTTCAGAAGGGGAAAATTTCCGTCCTTGGCGGCCTGCCAAACTGCTTTGGCTAGAAACTTGCAATTTTAAAAGCAAGTGAAAGTCAAACACTATTTGGAAACGGAATGCAAACGGGAAATGGGTGGTAATGCAATCCTAGACAAGGGGAAAAAGCTTTATTTTTAATAACAAATAATTTTTATGCTGTTTCACTCCAAGACTTAGATTTTGAACAAAAATTTTTTCAGCAAATATTTTTCAGTGAAATGGGTTTTCGCTAACTTTTGTGAAATAAATAGCGGATAATAAATTTAAAAAAGTGTAAAAAAAATTCGCATAACAAATAAAAAAAAAAAATAAAAAAAAAATCGCTGAAATAACTTTACAAGAACAAAATTATAAATTTTTCCATACATTTTTTCATCGAAATTTTTAGATAAAAATTTTATTCCTGCATTTGCTTCAGAACAAAATTATACATTTTTGCAGACATTTTTTCATCGAAATTTTTGGATAAAAATTTTATTTCTGCAATAACTTTTGCTCGAATATATTTCTTATATTAATAATTTTTTTTTATCAAAATATTTTTCTACGAATTTTATTTTCCATAAAATTTTAATCGTTTTATTTCCGCAAAATATTTTTAATGTAAAATTTTTTCCGGAGATTTTTAACACAAACTTTTTTTCAACAAATTTTAAACTTTATTTTTGTAATTTTTTTCGCGAAATTTATTTCCGCTATTTTTTTCGGCGAAATGTTTTTTACGCGGATTATTGTAAAATTATTTTGATTCATCAACGGTTTTCAAAGTTTTAAGTGAGATCAGATATTTTTTCTGCGAAATTTTATATGAAAATATTTTTTTTATGTAAAATTTTTTCGCGAATTTGTTTTTGATTTTTTTTTTTTAATTTTTTTCACCAAAATTTTTTCAAACATGCATTATTTTTGTTTGTAAAGCCTTGACCTCCCGTAAATCGCATTTCCACGAAATGCTTATGTAAATAATTGTTGGTGAATTTTTATTCGCGAAATTTTTTTTTACAATATTATTTCACATATTTTTTACTTTAACATTTTTTCTACAAAATATTTTTTTTGCGAAAAATAAATATTTATAATTAATTTTTATAAATAAAATATCTTAAGCTCAATTTAAAATAACACACAAATCAAGAAGATCGAAGAAAACTAAAAGAATTTTCAATAAATTTCCCATATAAAAATTTGGCGAAAAATTTATACTCATAAACGTTTCGCGGAAAAAAGTTTTATAGAAGTATATGTTATAGAAGAAATTTTTGCAATCAAATTTATCGCAATTAAATTTATCGCAGAACTTGATAACTCGTAACTGATGATTTATTAATTTGATTAAGATAATTTTTTCCTCAAAATTTTTTTCGGCGAAAAAATATATTTTCGTCAATAACATTTTCATAAAAAAAAATTTTGCAAAAAAAAATTATGGCGAAAAAGGTTTCGTGAAAAAATGCAAGAAAAAAATTTTATAGCAACCATTTTTTAATCAAATTTAGTGGAACAAATTATTTGTAAAAAAAATTTTGGAGGGAACAACATAGAAATGATCATAATTTGTAACTGACGATAGAAAAAATTTATCTGACTGGTACAATGGTAAGGTGTGTGTGACGATCTTTCAAGTTTAAATCTATTGAAATTAAATTTAAAATCTCTAAAAATTTTAAAAATCTTTTATATAATTTTGTGTAAATATTACTTTTTTTATATTATGTTTATATTTAATTATCTTTTGAATTTAAAACAATGGACTAAAGTGAAAATATTTAAACATTTATATTAACCAAACACCTTGTTGAATTTGAATTTTAGTTTTTATTTAAATTAACCACCCTCCTGAGGTCTATTCACCTTGCAAGTGTCAAGTTCAACCTTCAAAAGAGAATGACTGCACATTATATTTGTGTAGGAGATATAAATAGTATTTTTAATGTCCATATTGTGTTTATTATTTTTGTTTTGTTGTAATGCGGCGGTTGCTGTTCCAAAAAAAAAAATATACAAATAGAAAACCAACTACAACCCAATACTCACTCGTAAAATTTTAAAATACTCGACCAGCCGTAGTTTTTCAATCATTCCCCATACAAAGTGTTTGTCTTGACGTATTCTCCCGTGTCGTCTGTCCGTTTGATTTTCTATTCATTTATTTGCTTTTTCATTTAGTTTTTTTTTTGTTTTATCATGTCGATAGAAAAATTACTACGTGTTTAAAATTTTTTTTTATATATAAACAAACAAATTTTAAAGCAAATAAACAAATATCTCTATAGAGTAAAAGATAAAATATTACAAAATAAAAAAATCACTATATTTATAAAAGCATTTAGTAAGCTAATTTAAGAAAAAAAAAATTTTTAATATTTTATATATGGGACATTTGATGTCACAATGGATTATTTGATTTTTGGAATTTTAAAAACATTGAAATTAAGTCATTCCAAAAACTGCAGTAAAAAGTTTAAAATGATTGTCCATTCTATATAAAATTTGAATTTTGAATATCTTTTATTAGATTTGTGTTTAGCGAGTTTTTAGCGGACTCTCTTAATTTAAAAAAAAAAAATACCAAATTTATATTCATTTGGAATTCTTTGGAATTCGGCCAATGAAATTTAATTAAATTTTTTTAAAGATTTTATAAAAGATTTACACTTCTATATAAAAAGTTGCATGCATTTAAAATAGCAAACATCGTCATTAAAATTATAAAGTCTTCCATTAAAGAAAAAAAAATTTTGTCATTTTTTTTTTGAGAAAAATTTGCATTAATTTAGATCAAAATTCTCTGTATTTAGTACAAGTATTAATGAGATTTTTTAATTTTTTTTTGATCGGCGGGTGGTCTTTATTTTGCCATGAAATGCCTCATATTTTTAATAAAAAATCTATGTTATTGATTTCTTTCAATTAAGGCAAACATTTTCAATTAGGTTTTCTTTCAATTGAATTATCAATTAGCAATGTTATGGGAAAAATTGTATGAAAATGTATAATAAATATGTTTGATGATTTAAAGACTAATTAAAAATAATTTTTATATATTTTCTGATGAAATATAATTGATAATAATAAAAAAACAACAAATAAAAAAGCATTAAATTCGGCTTTACCGAATTTTTTATACCCTTTACAGTGTTTTTGTACAGCTAAAATAATAAAAAAACTGAAATTATTTAAAACATTCACGCAGAAAAAAAACATGGTTGCAATATGATCACCGCTACTATATTGTACTTGCTGTAATCGGCTATGGCTGTCACAACCAAGTTATTGGTTTTCTAACAATCAACATGGTCGCTTCCATCATTATTTAGTAAATATTTTACTATTTTATGATTGGCACCTTTTATTTAATATCATGATTGGCTGTAACAATACTGTGGTAACAGTATGGTTACATACTATGATAATGACTATGATAATGACTATAAAAAAAATATGATAATTATGCAACGATAAAATGCTGGCAACAATCAATAAATAATTATACATCAAATAAAACATGATTTTGACATTTACAGTCATAATATTGTCTTGTTTTCATAAAAACCTAAATTTTGTCAGTTCAGTCAGTTTGGTTTTACTACAAAATGTCCTAAAAAACAATTATATATTATTTACTAAAACTGAACATATATCAGGTGGGTAGAAAATACCTTTCACATGTCATTAAAACATTTTATCAATTTACGCATTAAGATCCAGTTAATGTTTTTTTTTAGCTTTAGAAGATTTTTTTTAAAGGGGTTTTACGAAAATTGTTTCAACATATAATATGGTTTACACTTATCAATTCATTGTCCAAAAGATTCCATTGAAAGATTTTATATATTTTAACAATTAGAATTTTTTTTTAAATATGTTTATTAATTCATTTCACAGAATCAAAGTTTTCTTGAAAGAAAATTTCTTAGAAACTATAATTTTTTCCTTAAAAATTTTGCTTCAAAAAGTCCTTAATATCAATTTTTTTAGAAAAAACATTTCTAAAGGAAATATTCTTAAATTTAAAGAGCTTTTTCATAGTTTCTAAGAACTTTCCCTTTAAGAAATTTTCTTAGATTAGGGATCATGTAATGATAATCCAGGAATAATAATATAGTTATGAGGAACAATAATATGATAACATTTTGAGTATACTATGATTACGTGCGATCATATTATGATAAATTCAATATAACATGTTTATTTAGGACAATAATATGGTAATTTTTGAATCATAATATAACTGAAGGGACGATATTATGGTAAAAATATGGTTATTTTATTATTATAATATGATAACCATAATGTAGTAAGACTATGGTTGGCACAACCATAAACACAAAAATATATATGATGCTCTTCGAATATGATTGCCCGAATCATGTTTTTTCTTTGCTTGTTTCCAAGGTCAAAAACGTTTTTGGCTGTCAAAAAAATTTTTCTAATAAAAAAAAATTAAGAGGTGAAAAAAAATTTTTGTGGTGAAAAAAATTTTTGAGATGAAAAAAAAATTTAAAGTTACTGTAAAATATTATTCTGCTCCAGTGTCTGGTGAAAAAATATGACAAAATGTTTTTTTTTTTTTTAAAGCAGCTACTAACATAAAATACACAATTTTCGAATCTAAATTATTCAAAACAGTTTCTAAGAATTTTTTTTTGCCGAACGTAGGGGTGACATTTTTAAATTTTTTGTTATATCTGCGGCATTTATAGTCGGATTTAAAGGTGTGATATATCGATGTTTTTGTACCGATTTTTATCAACATAAAAATTTATAAAGTGAAAAAAAAATCTCTAAAAACAGAAATTGTACAGATTTTTTCAGATTTATTTCTTAAAAGAATATTAAAAAAAAAGTTTTCACCTTAACATAGAAGACAATATAGAATGAAATAAAATGCATGGATAAATTATGAAGTTTTTTTTTTAAATAACTACCTGAGTAAAAAAGTTTAGATATAATCATATTTTATAATATATTATCATATATAAATATATATGTCAGCATGCATTACCCTATATAATTATATATTACATTAATTTTTTTAAAGTTACCTTATATTTTGTCATATATAACCATATCTGCTTATATATTGATCTTTTTAAAATTATGTATGTTTTATATGATAAGATATGCTATATATTATATCATACAAAATAGTATAATAACGCTATATATAATAACATATGGATTACACGAGACTGCATATATTTATATATGACTTATCAGAACTATATATACTTATATATGGCTTATACAGAACCATTTATAATTATATATGCTATCTAATATTTGAGATATAATAATATATGGGCCATTATCAAAAATATTGTTTAATCTGGTATGAGATATGATTATATATGGTTAAATGTATGTTCCAATGTAAGAAATATTTTTTAATATGGTATAAGATATAATTATATATGATACAATATGTGCAAACAAATTTGAGATATTGTTATATATAGTTATTATTTTATTTTTATTAAACATATAATTACAAATTATATCTTAATACCCTAACCGAGCACTAGCAACGAAGGCTATCGGCTCGTTGTAGCGAAAACAGACCAGAGCCTCTGGAATCGAACCCACGACCCCCGCACTGATAAGCTAGCACGCCCCATGCCAATGCTTTCGAATTACAGACACGGAGATTATTTTTTCACGAGACGACAAGAACTAGTAATTTTCGATAGGATATAAGTGGTGAAAATTTATACATATAATTTTTTTTTGCTTTAAAAATAATTATTTCTCCACGTAAGATATGATTATATATAATATATGATTATATATAATATTATATATAGTTTTATAATTATATTAAATCAGAATCAATTTAGTATCATTATTTCAGCCATGATATTTTTTCCAAATTTTTTTAATATCTAATTATTTTATATATAAGTCCCGAAGATACAATTATACACTTAAAAAGTTTGTAAGTTAAAATAACTGAAAATATCATTTAAAAGAAATGATATTTCATTTAAAAACCGGTCTACTTAATTTTCATTTAAATTAAATGCCATTTGTTATTTATTTTTAAATGTTGATTAATCAACTGACACATCCGTAAGAAACAAATGATATAATCAGTTAAAATAAATAAATGTCAAATTTTTTCCTACCAATCCTTAAAAAATAAATGTTTTTTTCATTTATTTGAAATTATTTCCGTTTTTGTATTTTTTGTTTTTTTTTAATATAATCGTACCATACAAAATGTATGTATGCATATGAAGCTATAAACACTTTTTGTGTGAATGTATTTGTGTATGTATGTGTGTTTATGAAGTTCTTGTAATTTGTATTGAAAAATTTTGTATATATACAACCAATTTAAATAAAAAAACAAATTGAAATTTTTTGAATATTTTTTTTTTTTTTTTGAAACAGACAGCAAACAAATTTTAAATTTGTAATAAATGTTACGGACACAAATAAACCACAAGTTTCCGTTTTGTGGGTAAATTTTTATTAAATTTCAAACAAATGAATAAAATAAATGAAACTGAAAAAAATCGGTAAATGATAGTAAATTATTTCGAATAAATGTATAAAAAAGTTAATATAGATGTTTCTTTGAAAAATAAATGTATCTTCCTTTATTTTTAAATGGAACGGAAAAATTTTTTATTAAATTACAAACAGTTAACTACAAAATATTCTGAGTGTATATATATATAAAGGGTGATTAAATTTTAAGGGCCGATGTTGAATGTGAACCACACCTAAACGTCAAGTTTTTTTCTGCATTTCATTCGACATTTCTCAATTTCCGACTAACTCAATTTGAACCATGGAAAGATACACAATTGAGCAACGCGTTAAAGTTATTCAGGCTTATTACGAAAATGGGTGTTCAAATTAAAATGTATATCGTGCACTTCGTGATTTTTTTTGGTCAATTTAATCGTCCAAATGTGCGAACAATCGGAAAAATCGTGCAAAAATTTGAGCAAACCGGGTCGGTAGGAGATGTAAAAACACCAGTGCATGCTCGTACAGCTCGCACTGCAGAAAATATTGCTGCTGTTTGCGATAGTATGGCTGAAGAGCCGTCCACCTCAACTCGTCGTCGTGCCCAACAATTGTACCACTCACGCTCGACGTTGATGAACATTATGCATAAAGACTTGCATTTACACGCTTACAAGGTGCAATTGACTCAAGAACTAAAGCCTATTGACCATTCCAAACGTCGTCAATGGTCAGAGTGGTGGCAAGAAATGGCAACAGTGGATGATCAATTTTCGAAGAAAATCATCTTCAGTGATGAGACACATTTTCACCTCAATGGATTCGTCAATAAGCAGAATTGCCGCATTTGGGCGAATGATAATCGAAGAGTGATTGTCGAAAAACTAATGCACCCACAAAGACTGACTGTTTGGTGCGGCTTATGGGCTGGCGGCATCATCGGGCCGTATGTTTTCCAAAATGAGGCCGGTCAGGTAGTAACTGTGAATGGAGTTCGCTATCGTGAGATGATAACGAACTTGTTATGGCCCGAATTGGAAGATATTGATGTGCACGATATGTGGTTTCAACAGGACGGTGCCACTTACCACACAGCTAACGAAACAATGGCTCTTTTGCGCGACAAATTCAATGGCCGTGTTATCTCATGTGGTGGCGATGTCTATTGGCCGCCAAGATCATGTGATTTGACACCGTTGAACTTCTTTCTTTGAGGTTATTTGAAAAAAAAAGGTGTACGTCGATAAGCCAGCTGCAATTTAAGAGCTAAAGGATGAGATAACTCGGCACATAGAACCTCAATTATGCCTCAGCGTCATGGAAAATTTGGACCATCGGATGGAGGTGTGCCGCCGAGATCGCAGCGGCCATTTGGCCGATATTTTGTTCTATACATAATTGAACCATATTATCATAATAAAAAGAAATGACAATAATTTCCTAAATAATTTGTGTTTTATTCAAAATCAACATCGGCCCTTAAAATTGAACCACCCTTTATAACACATACGAAAATTTAAATTTAGTCAAGTCAGCCAAGCCAATATGTATAGCAGTGTGTAACTAAGTAATTAAATTACAACAACTCTGGCAGACCGAGTTAAAATCCTGGCAAAGGCATTGTTTATTTAGAATTTTAATTTTTTTAATTTATTTTTTTATGTGTTTGTTTAATCAACTAGTTTGCGTGCATAATATTATAGTTATTGTTGGATCTTATATGATACAATTCGATCTGATATTTTTCGGATAAATTTGGATATTACTTTATGCCTAAATACATTGTTGGGTCTAATTTGATCTGCCATTTTTCGAATTAATTTGGATCTTTCTAAATCCTCAAATGTATTACTGGATCTAATTTGATGTGACATTTTTCGGATCAATTTAGATCCTTCTAAATATACTGCTAGATCTAATTGGTCTGCTATTTTTCGGATTAAATAAGATAATAAAAAATATAAAATTGGATATGATTAAATATTGTGCCAGATAAATTTTGTTTACTCCAGTAAAAATATTCTTTAATTTATATACAACTTTTAGCAAAAGCTTCTTTATATTGTTTTGCCAAAGAAAAAATTGTCTGATTTAAAGATGTTATTTTTCAAAAAATATTTTCGGTTCCAAAATCTTTTTTTTTACAAGTTGACCCCTTTTCTTTAAAGAAAAAATCTAAAACTGTTGTGTATTTATAATAGAAAATTTTCAGTTTCTTAAATGTTTTTTTTTCTGTTTTAAATCCACCGCCTACATTTTGCTTTTAGTAGACCTGTGTATATCTCATTTTCAATTATTATTACAAAAATAAAATTGTTAATTCAATCATTGTTGAGATGAAAACAAATTACACTGGCGTCAGACTTATGCCACACTAGCAGCATGTACAACAAAAGTGTTTTTTTTTCTATTTTCATTCATACATTTTTTTTTATTATTTTATTTTAGTCATTTATTTTTTGCTTTTACATTTAAAAATATTTTGTCTACAAGTATTTTTTTTTCTCTTTTTTTCAGTTTATTTTTTTACAGGATTTCATTAACATTGTTAGCAAACTTCTTGAAATACCATAAACGTGCTTGACTTTGGAGAAAATGCTTTAGCTGCTACGCTGAAAAATAATTAAGGGTAAGCATAGTTAGTAGTGAATTTTTTTTATAAGTTGAGGCTTTTTAGATAATATTTCTAAGAGTTAAAGTAAATGGAATATTAAGTTTGAAAATTTTTGTATTCCTCCATTTTTTATAACAATTACATAGATACATATTGAGAGCTGAAACATTTTTGCATGAAATGCTATTTTTTATATTTTTATGCTAAAAATCTTAATATTTAAATTAAACTTAAAAATTCTTTAATTTTGTCATGGGTGCGTATGATTGATATTAATTACGTTTATATTTATTTAACCTGATTTATTTCTAATTTTGAGCAATAATTTGTTCAACAATATGTATATTTATAGAAAGCTTGGATTTAAAGCTTTAAATCCATTGATTTAGTTTGCAATTTTATGCAACAAAATTTTGCAATATTCTAATTTGAAACAAATACATCCACACACAAATTTCAATAACTTTGGTAGAGCCATTAATTAATACGAATTTAAAACAATGTTTAGTTAAAATAAAAATTATTTTAAATCCAAAACGCTTTGTTGAATTATCTTTAACAAACATTATTTTTCAGAAATTCTAAAATATTTAAAGAATTTAAAAATTTTAAATTTTTCGTTCCATTTAAAAATAAAGGAACAAACATTTATTTTTTAAAGAAATATCTATTTTAACTTTTTTATACATTTATTCGAAATTATTTACTATCATTTACCATATTTTTTCAGTTTCATTTAGTTTTATTCATTTGTTTGAAATTTAATAAAATTTACCCACAAAACGGAAACTTGTGGTTTATTTGTGTCCATAACAGTTATTACAAATTTAAATTTTGTTTGCTGTCTGTTTCAAAAAAAAAAATATTCAAAAAATTTAAATTTGTGTTTTTATTAAAATTGTGTGTATATATACAAAATGTTTCAATACAAATTGCAAGAACTTCATAAACACACATACATACACAAACACATTCACACAAAAAGTGTGAATGTAGGTAAAATTTTGACATTTATTTTAACTGATTATATCATTTGTTTCTTACGGATGTGTCAGTTGATTAATCAAAATTTAAAAATTAATAACAAATGGCATTTAATTTAAATGAAAATTAAGTAGACCGGTTTTTAAATGAAATATCATTTCTTTTAAATGATATTTTCAGTTATTTTAACTTACAAACTTTTTTAAGTGTATGATTGATATTAATTTCATTAACACTTATTTAAATGGATTTTTTTCTAATTTTCCTGGAAAGCTTAAAATTTAAGCTTTAAAAATTTGGAATATTGTTTTAAATTTTATGGAATAAAATATTAAAATATTGTTATTCATATTGGGTATACAAGTTAAAAATGTCGATTTTTTTTTGCTTTTTTACTATTAATGTTGTGTTTATCTAATTTTTTAATTGAAATATATCTTCTAGTACTGTCATTTATAAGAATTTATTCTTGTTGTGCTAGAATTTTACTTAAACAAACCAAATAAAATAAATAAAAAATGCATTTATTATTATAACAAAATGAATTGATACATTATTCAAAGTATTGTCCATCGTTACCACTACTTTTTCCCATCTTTCTGGTAGCATATGGATTCCGCGCCAAAAGAACTGCTCCGGGTTGATTGCTCTCTTCAAACGAATCAATTGTGTCCGGTATAGGTCCCCTGTGATCGTCTGACCCGATTTCAACTGCTCATAATACAAAACACCCTTCTGATTCCACCAAATACAAATCAATACCTTGGCGCCATGGATATTCGGCTTCGGCGTTAATTTGGCTGGTTGGCCGGACTTTACATATCACTTTTTGCCCTTGGGGTTATCGCAATGTATCCATTTTTTATCACCAGTAACAATACGATGCAAAAATTACTTCTTTTTGTAGCATTGAAGCAGTTTTTCCGACACGAAAATTCGCCTTTCAACGTCTCTCGGCTTCAATTCGTATGCGACCCAATTTCCTTGCTTTTAAATGAATCCCAATGCTTTTAAACGTAGGAAAATGGCTTGTTGTGTGACTCCCAATGATAAAGCAAGTACTTTTTGCGTTTGACAACAATCTTTGTCGCATAATGCTTCCAATTCTTCATCTTCAAACTTGTTTGGCTGACCAGGCCTTGTCTTCTGCGTCGAAATCACCACATTTGAATCCAAGTGTTTTGAAGTAGTGCATGTTGACCGTAAGCTTCTACCAACAATCGATAACTTTCAGCAGCCGTTTTCTTCAAATGAAAGAAAGTTATTAGACTTCTTCACCAAACTTTTTTTTAGGCACAAAATTCGACATTATAATAAAAATGTGTGTTTACACTTTGACGTTTATCGAGTAATGAATTATAATGACAGATGTTTACCCTCTAAAATTCCATATTTGTTATTATTGACATAAACCATATGTGATAGTTATGCCATCTGTTGTCCAAATCTAAAACTTTATAATTTTAGATTATGAGTGTAAATTAGAAACATTTTTTTCCGATTTTATTGAATCTCCACTAATTTCAATGTGAGCTAACAATAATTATTTAAATCTTAAAAATATGATTTATAATTTAGTCTAGCCAATGATTAAGCGTATCAAGTCTGCTGTGTCCAACCTTCTTGGGTGCAGGTGGCCACAATTATTCAACAGATTTCGGGCTAGTATGTTAGGGTGGGTTTTCAGTTTCTTTAAACATATTTCACTATATCTTAGAATTACGTTCTTTACAAGAGGGACATTTAAGTCTTTGTGAATAATGGAGTTTCTGATATACCGGGGTGCATTTGTAATAATTCTTAAGAGTCTATTTTGTATTCTTTGTAATTTTTCCACATTAGACGCAGAGGCAGTACCCCAAAGCTGAATGACATAGCACCATATTGGTTTAATCACTGAGTTATAGATTAGTAGTTTGCAATCTAAGCTAATTTTTAAATTTCTACCTATTAGCCACGTGAGTTGTACAGTTTTTACCTTTATTTGGGTAAGTTTAGCATCTATATGGGGTTTCCATTTAACACCATTGTGTTGGGGTATATTATTGTTGTTAATCCGTACCGGAGGGCACTCCTGCTTTTATATCTTGTGTAAACATTCGGCCTCTTATATAACTTTCAAGGAGCTTGTGGGTATTTGATGGTAGCATGTTTTTTATTTTAAAAATTAAACCATCATGCCAAACTATCAAATGCTTGTGAGACATCTATAAAAAGAGCAGAAAAGTACTTATTTTCCTCAAAGGCCTTTCTAATGACAGTAACAACCCTATGAACTTGCTCAATGGTGCTATGTTTTTTTCTGAAGCCGAACTGGTGGTTTGGGATAGAGTTATTTTGATAAACAGCTAGGGACAATTTGCTCATCAAAATTTTTTCGAACAGCTTGGACAGGTTCGATAAAAGACTAATAGGTCTATATGACTCTATTTTGGTGATATCTTTGACAGGCTTGGGTGTCATTGTTACAAGTGAAACTTTCCATTCTGTGCGATAATATCCAAGGCGTAGAATAGCATTAAAAGTAAACAGAATAATTCTTAAAGCTCAGCCGGGAAGTTCTAAAAGCATATTATTTGTAATCTTATCGATTCCTGGAGCTTTTTTGGGGTTTAATTCATCAATAGCCTTTTCGACCTCTCTCATCTCAAACCGTAAGTGGGTTTATGCTCGGTGTTGGGATATAATAAGAAACATAATTTTGAAAAAAACTAGTTTTAAAATTTAGTTAGATTTGCTATTTTTTATAAATGAGAAATAATCTTCAAACGAACGGAAATCTCATTTACCAATAATTTTTATTTTGTCTTAATTGTCTTAAAATAATCAGATTTTTTTTAATATAAATGAATTATTACATTAATTATGCGGTTGCATGTTTTAAATTTAAATAACTAAATTTTAAGCAATAATTTGTTTACATTTTTAGAAAGCTTAGACTTAAGGCTTTCATAATGCTAATACAGTTTTTGAAAATTGGAAAAAACATTTTGAAATAATATTATTTGAAAAAGAAATCGATCCAATGAAAATCTAAATTGGCACTAAGTGTAAATTATAAAAAATTTATTGCGGATACATTGTCACAGTCAAATTTTCTTTATGAATTTTAGATTTTTCTCTATAAACCTTAAAGTTTTTCTAACAAACTTATCATAAAATCCATTCAAACAACCTCTGAATATCCTTATTTCTTACATATAAATATAAAAAGTTCATAAACTTGAACAAAAAAAACAAAACACAGCCTTTCTAAATATAAGTCACTTTATACTATTCTCAACCTTTTAGTATGTTCTTTTGGATATGAAAGTAAACAAAAAAACAACAAACTTTTATAGGCATTCCTTTTTGTCAGTTGAATACCAGCCACAGACAACCACAAATATCCTATTCAATGTACTACATATTTTTTTTTGTTTCTTTTAAAACCCATCATCATGAATATGTACGAAAGCAGAAAAAAATAAACACAAAGTTAATGTCGGATATCTAGACATTTAGACGGCAAACGTTATATTAAAACAACAACTACGCCGAGAAAATATGTATAGATTGTCACTTGAAGGTAAAGGGTGTCCAAAGAAGAATGCAATTTTTAAATTTTAAATAAAACATAGATATTTAAAAAAAATAGTGAAACTTTATTATATCGTAAAGTAGACAGAATGAGGTTATGTATGGAACAATATATCGTGCAGATGGCCGCCGCGGCTTTGCTGGCATGCACGCGATCTTTTAATGAAATTTTCAATGACCGTTTTGCATGAATGCTGTGGTATTTCATTAATGCAGCGTCGTCGTCGGCTTATTCGCGTAAACCATCGACTTCAAAAAACCCCAAAGAATAAAATCTAATGGTGTTAAATCGCACGATCTAGGCGGCCAATTCTGATCACCAAAACGCGAAATAACACGACCGCGAAATGACTGATGCAGCAATTGAATTGTTTCTCTGGCTGTATGACATGTGGCGCCGTCTTGTTGGAACCACATGCCCTCCACATTCATTTCTTCAATTCTAGGCAAGAAAAAACTGGTTATCATTTCACGATACCGAACACCATTGACTGTTTGCGCTTGACCTGCCTCATTTTCATAAAAAAAAGGTCCAATGATTCCTCCAGCCCAAAAACCACACCACACAGTGACACGTTGAGCATGCATTTGCTTCTCGTGAATCACTCGAGGATTTTCCTCACCCCAAATGCGACAATTCTGCCTATTGACGAAGCCATCAAAATGAAAATGGGCCTCGTCACTGAAGATGATGTTATCGGCAAAATCAGCATTTTCATGTTGTCTCTCCAACACCCAATTAACAAACTCTCTTCGCTGTCCATGGTCAGCTGGCTTCAGTTCCTGAGTCAATTGAACTTTGTATGCATGAAGATGCAAATCTTTCGTCAAAATTCGCTGCAAAGTGAATTTGGAGACACCAATTTGCTGAGCTCGGTGTCGAATTGAGGTGGATGGAGTTTGAGCGACATCATCACGTACAGCTGCGACATTTTCGGTCGATCGACCTGGTCGATGGCGCGTTGTTGTCTTTACATCACTAACAGACCCAGTTTCGGCAAATTTATCCATTAATCTCTTTACAGTTGACTCTTTTGGAGCATTATTGTGACCCCAAATTGATCGCAATTTGCGAACTGTAGCCGCAAAACTTTCACCATTTTGGTAAAACAATTTCACAATGAGAATGCGTTGTTCATTCGTGTAGCGCTCCATTTTTACTAACCTCGTACCTTCTACTAGCAAACAATAACAATTGTTCAAATGTCAAACAATGACACTTCGAATGTTGCCAGATTTGAAAATTGCGTTCTTCTTGGGACACCCTTTAGTAAGTAGGAAACACCATCAAAACAAAAATGAATTTCAAACCATGAATAAAGAGGCCAACTTTTTCAACCTCATAAAAATCACAAATACATATGTATATTTGTTTGTTACTACATTATCTACAACATCAAGGCCTAAATATTATTATTTTTTTTTATTCATTACAAATATTTAATATTTTTCTTTGAAACTTTTTTTTTGTCGCGTCATGAAACATTTTTTGTTTATACATTATTTTCTAAAGGATTTTTTTTATCGACAATTTTGTTTGTTTTTTTTTTAAAGAGTTGTAATTTTATAGTAAACTTATATGAATGAGTTTAACTATAATTTTTGTAAATATTATTTCATTAACAATTACTTATTAAATATAGAACTAAAAATTTTGGAAAGAAAATAATTTTTCAAAATAAACGCCCCGGTAGGCTAGTTGGTAGCGTGCTAGCTTATCAGTGCGGGGGTCGTGGGTTCGATTCCCACCAGAGGCTCTGGTCTGTTTTTGCTACAACGAGCCGAAAGCCCTCGTTGCTAGTGCTCAGTTAGGGAATTAAGATATAATTTGTAATTATATGTTTAATAAAATAAATAAATAAATAATTTTTCAAAATCTATAATTTTTTCTTTCTAAAGAAATTTATAAACTACTCTACATTATATTTTTAACGACACAATTCGGTAGCTAAGTTGTCATATAATACACTGACAAAAGTTCAAAAGTTAGAGAATTGTTCATCTGAATTAATATTTTTGTCTTAAATACAAAGATTACATTGTAGAATATTTTTTCTATAGAAATACTCTATAAATAAAAATTTATTTATTATAAAGATTAAAAACTATTTAAGAAAATTTGTTATATTTCTTATAGTCCATAAATTTCATTGAGCTTAAATTTGTTGCTTTTTAAACAATCATCATTATTTGAAGAAATAAAAAAATATATTATCTTTTTCATGAATGACTGAACAGAATTTAAGTTGAAATATAATTATTATTTCGCCATAAAAACTGCAATTAAATCACTCAATGAACATCAATCTTTCATATATTTTTTTTTTTTGTTGAACTTTTTGACTCACACGAAGAGTTTTAAAATATAAGTAAAAATACTAATAATGTTTACTAAAATAAGATAAATTTCTACATACTATTGACAGCCATCAATTAAATTAAAATTAGTAAAATGTTGAGGGGAGAAAATTTTCTGGGTTTACAAAACACAGAAAAATTCACATGATAGATATTTTTTCTGGTTTATTTTAACAAAATTTATAGTTATTTTCCAAATACATGGCTGTCAGTGACTAAAACAAACACCTCTGTATATAATTTATGTGTAACTTGATGTATATTTAAATAAAAATTGAATGTATACTATGTATACCCATACACATACAAATTATTATATTTATTGTTTTTTCTGTGGTGCAAACAATTAGTGTCAAATTTAACGAGGTCCAGAGAATAATAACCCTGTAGGAAATGTCAATAGTGATACTTTACTGATTCACTATTGACCTTGTCACTAGTACTACTGACTAATTATGCCCCAGCCAACGCTTTCTGCTGTAGACATGGAACATGTGCTTGTCATTGCGAATCTATACAACTACACTTAAAAAAGTTTGTTAATTAAAATAACTGAAAATATCATTTAAAATAAATGATATTTCATTTAAAACCCGGTCTACTTAATTTTCATTTAAATTAAATGCCATTTGTTATTTATTTTGAAATGTTGATTAATCAACTGACACATCCGTAAGAAACAACTGATATAATCAGTTAAAATAAATGTCAAAATTTTACCCACCAATCCTTAAAAAATAAATGTTTTTTTCATTTATTTGAAATTATTTCCGTTTTTGTATTTTTTTTTTAATATACTCGTACAATACAAAATGTATGTATGCATATGAAGCTATAAACACTTTTTGTGTGAATGTATTTGTATATGTATGTGTGTTTATGAAGTTCTTGTAATTTGTATTGAAAAATTTTGTATATATACAACCAATTTAATTAAAAAAAACAAATTGAAATTTTTTGAATATTTTTTTTTGAAACAGACAGCAAACAAAATTTAAATTTGTAATAACTGTTACGGACACAAATAAACCACAAGTTTCCGTTTTGTGGGTAAATTTTTATTAAATTTCAAACAAATGAAAAACATAAATGAAACTGATAAAAATCGGTAAATGATAGTAAATTATTTCGAATAAATGTATAAAAAAGTTAATATAGATGTTTCTTTGAAATATAAATGTATCTTCCTTTATTTTTAAATGGAACGAAAAACTTTTTGATTAAACTACAAACAGTTAACTACATAATATTCTAAATGTATTGACTGGGTGTTGACATTGGAACCAGAGATTCACTAGTACATTTTTGTAATTCCATTCTACACTTTTAGAACTTTTTACTTGATTTCCACACTAGGAAGGAAATAAGATTAAACAGATGCATTTATTTTGTTAAATTGGATATTTTATTAATAAATTTTTTTTTATAAATTTCATTAAATTAAAAAAAAATTTCGTGCAAATTTAATTTTGGAGTAGACAAATCTTCAAGAAGAATCATTCACAGGCTCCGTAAAATCTACATCAGGCTCCACAAAATCTCTAGAGTTGCAATTTTCGACAAAAGTGGTGACTTGTAGACACTTGACCCCAGGCTTCCTACAGGGCTACCTTACCACACAATAACATTGACTGTATTTGCAATTGTTTTTACTGCCAACATGATATTTAATGACCTAAAAATACGCTAACATTTACAGTTTCATACGTGTTTTAATGATTTTTTAAACGCCTATGTTCCGCTAATACCATTTAAAATAAATCGCCAAAAATTATGTTCAGTTCTTAAATATCAGGTTGAGTTCACTTAAAAAAATAGTGTTTTTGGTGATTTTTTTCACGCCTTTTTTATTTAAAAAAATCGCCAAAAATTAAATTCACCTCTAAAATATCAGATTGATTTCACTTGGAAAAAAATCGCCAAAATCGGCTCAGTTCTTAAATATCAGGTTGAGTTTACTTGAAAAAATTCGTGTTTTTTGTGATTTTTTTCACGCCTTTTTCATTTGAAAAAATCGCCAAAAATTAAGTTCAGTTCTAAAATATCAGATTGAGTTTACTTGGAAAAAAAATCGCCAAAACTAAAAATGGTCAAAAATAAAAAAATCTTCAAACATGACCGAAATTAGAAAAAAATCGCTTGATATACAATAGAAATGAAAAAAAAAACGCTGAACCTGGAATAAAATTACTAAAATTAAAAAATGCCTAGAAATTGAAAAATCAGCAAATCGGAAAAAATCCCTTAAAGTAAAATCGTTTAAATTAAAAAAAATCACCAAAATTAAAAAATTCCTAAAATTAAAAAATATCACCATAATTGAACAAATTGCTAAATTCTAAAAAAAATTTTTAAATTTTAAAATTGAAAAAAAATCTTTAAATTCGAAATATCGCCAAATATTTAAACAAACAACAAATTAAAAAAAAAAAAACGCTAAAATTAGGGAAAAAATCCAATGGTAAAAAAATGGAAACAAAATCGTTAAAATTTACATAAAAACGCTAAAATTGAAAAAGTTGCCAAAATTGAAAAAATTCTAAAATGAAAGAAAAATAACTTAAATTGAAAAATTACCAAATAAAAAAACATGAAATTGAAAATCCTTAGAATAAAAATACCAAAATTAAAACAAATCGCTGTAGTTAAAAAAAAATCGCCAGAGTTAAAACTAACAAAACTCTGAAATTCTAAAAAAATACCAAATTTAAAGGAGTCGCTAAAATTAAGAAATCGCCTAAAATTTAGGTTCAGTTCTAAAATATCAGGTTGAGTTCACTTAAGTTGAAAAACAAAATCGCTAAAATTGGTAAAAACAAAAAAAATCTTCAAACTAAAACATAGCGTAAATTAGAAAAATCGCTCAAATATAAAAAAACTATAGAAATTAAAAAACCGGAATAATCACAAAAATAACTAAAAAAATCAGCAAATCTAAAAAATCGCTAATATAAAACCGCTAAATTAAAAAATCACCAAAATTAAAAAAATTCTTTAAATAAAAAAAAAATTACAAAATTTTATAATTGAAAAAAATTCTTTAGAGTTCGAAATATCACCACAAATTAAATAAAAACAACATAATTTTTATAAAAAAATCGCTTAAACTAGCAAATGTTAAAAAATGAAAACCAAATCGTAAAAATTAAAAAAATCACTAAAATTTAAAAAAAAAATTGCCAAAATTGAAAAAAGCGCGAAAATGGAAAATATAACTAAAATTAAAAAATAACCAAATAAAAAATACCAGAAGAATAAATTAGAAAAAATATATGAAATTAAAAAATCTTTAGAATAAAAAATGCCAAAATTGGAAGAAATCGGTGTAGGTAAAAAAATCACCAAAGTTAAAAAAAATGCTAAAACATTAAAAAATCTACTGAGATAGTAAAAAATACCACATTTAAAAGAGTCGCAAAAATTAAAAATTGCTAAAACAAATTAAAAAAAATTATTAGAATTAAAAAAAAATTTAGAATTGGAAAAAATCGCCAAATTGAAAAACAGCTAAAATGAATTTAAAAAAGTTATGAATGCGAAAAATCGAGATATTTTCAATTTTAAACATGTTGTTTTTCTACTTCGGCGACTTTTTTATATTAATATTTTTTTATAATTTTAATGATTTTTTTTTGTGATTTTGACGATTTTTTAAATTTTTTTGTGTTAGCGATTTTTTCAAATACGGCGATCCTCAATTTTTTCGTTTTTTTTTTTTTTTAAGCGATTTTTTCACAACCTTCGATATTTTTAATTTTTAAAGATTTTTTAATATTGAAGATATTTTTTTTTAATTTGAACAATTTTTGTAGTTTTTGTCAATTTGTTTTGCAGTTTTAACGACTTTTTCCATACCAATTGCACTCGAACATTTGTAATTTGGAACATTTAGTAAATTTTTCCATTTAAAATTTTTTTTTTTTTTTGATTTATTTTGTAGATTTTTTTATTTATTTTCGCGATTTTTTTTATTCTGGCGATGTAATTTTAATTGAATGGCTTTTTTCTTATTTAGGAGATTTTTTTTTTATTTTTGATTTTTTTTTTTAATTTGACGATTTTTCAATATTAACGATTTATTACAATATCAACGATTTTTATAACTTTTTAATATTTTTTCTAATTTTAACAAGTTTAAAGATTTAGTCTATTTTTTGCATTCACATGTAGAATTTAGCACAATTTGTAGATTTTCCCATTTTATAATTATTTATATACAAAAACACTTTTTGACAATTTGGCAATATTTTTTAAAAGATTTTTACTATACTTAACTAAACAATAATAAAAGTGGTAAAATTTACGGTTTGTTAGGTACTTTTTTTAATATCATTCATGTAGTAAAAATAAGTTTAATTACAGTCAGATTTACTTTCAGGTTAGTAAAAAAAATTAATAAAACATTTTTATTAGTTATTTTGTGAGATTTTATGAGCAATCAAATACAAATAAAAATTAAATCTGAATTTAATGAAATATTATTTGTTTTTAAATTCAGTGGTCTTTGACGTCATAATATGTTAAGTATACAGATGTTTTTGTTATTCACTTTTCTAATTTAAAAGTTCATTAAGTTGACACATTTTTTTTATTTTAACCATCGGGTATCATCTGTCTTAGTAGTGGTAACTGTACTGTACTTTTGGCAATTTGTGTGTTTGTGGTTTGTGAAAACTGTCAGAGATATTTTTGTTTCATTAAGATATTTATACAAAAAATTTTCATCGATATTTAACTCAAAGAGTTCTAATTTATGTTGAATGTTTTGAAAAATAAATAACATAGAAAATTTATTATTCCATTAAATTTTTACCCTAAAGCTTTTGAAATGGAAAATATGTTACATATTTTCAAAATTCTATTATAAACTGAAAAACTTAAAAATAAACGCTGAGTTTTAAAACCAATAGTTTAGTTATACCAAAAAGTTGAACATAAAACAAAATTTAAAAGGAAATTCACACACAACAATAAAAAACTTTTAGGTTAACTTTTATTTAAAGCTTAACTAGCAAGGCCGCCTGCAGGCGTGGTTCATGAACTTTGCCATAACTACGTCAGATGTGTATTTTATAATTAGAAATTCAGTTATACCGATGGAAAGCAAAAATTTCTTATTAACAAAATGCAGGAAAATTAACTGAAAACAGTTAATAACAAATTCAATGATTAAATTTTTATTTCTTTATTTGTACACTATGATTTAAATTTTTTTTGCCAACTTGCCTCATTAATGCCTTTTAGGCGCTGGGGCCAATAAGAAAATGAATGTAATTATGTACAAATAAATTAAAAAACAAGTAAAAAAAGGCTAAATTCGGCTGTGTCGAATCTTTGAATACCCTCCACCACTATCCTAAAAAGATGTTCTCTACTGTTTTTGATACAAATTATATAAAAAAAACTTTTGAAGTAAAATTATGTAGGTGAAAAAAATTTTTTGAGGTGAACAAATTTTTTGTGGTGAAAAAAATTTTTTGAGGTAAAAAAATGTTTGAAGTGAATACAAAATATTTACTGCTAAGCGACTGGTGAAAAAATATGAGAAAATATATTATGTACCAGTCGCTATTATGAAATTGTAATAAATTTGTAAGGGCAATTTAGAGGCACCTTTACATTTTCACTTGTTTTTTTTTTAACCATGGACTGCACAAAAAACACATATTAAAGCATAGTTTTTGGCAAATACAATTTTGTTACTGCCCAGCAAAACCACACATTACCAAATAATGCGTAAAGTAATGTATAGCCATAGGGGCCGACGGATTACTTTACACCTTACTTCATTGATAAATTTTATAGGCGATGAGCCTCAAAGTAATGTATATAAACATTACTTTAGAGGTGATAATATAAGGGGTTACTTATATGGTTACGAGAATGGAAAAAGTAATGTGTCTAAAGATAGATTTTTAAAAAAGAGGAATTTTTATTTAAAAAAAATTATTACAAATACTTTATTTAAAATATTTGTAATTAAAAATAATGTGGTCAAGATGGGAATCGAACCAGGGAAATCTGGTTGCCAGCCAATAACTCAACCCACTGAGCTATCGACGCATATAGTATTTGATTGCTTTAAACATAAATGAATTGTTGCGCTTCGTTTTTTCGCTAGTGTTATCAAAGCAAACATACATTACCCTTTTGCTTACAAAAAAACACAAAATAATGTATCTAAAATTAGATTTTCAAAAATATTTTAATTATTACCTTACATTTATAAATCATATATTACGTAATCAATAATGAGTAACTTATTACTCTATGCTTGCATATAATGGAAAAGGTAACGAGCTATCATTACAAGGTAACGCATGAGAATATCACACCCATTACCAAAGTTTTGCTGGGTGGCTAATAGTGACTAGCTCTGCAGCAGAATATGCCTAATAGAGAGAATGCACTTTCTGATGCACCACGTATTGATAAATAGTTGCAACGAATGTTCTTTCTTTAAAAAATTAAAGTGTGTTTGTAGGACAATAAGCCTAATGGAGAGAATACAGCAAAGAAATTAATTTGTTAAAAAAAGAACATGAGTTGTAACTATTTGTCAATAGATGGCCCATCAAAAGTTGCATTATCTCCATTAGGCATATTTTGCTGCAGAGCTAGTCTCCAATCGTTTTAAAAATTATTCTTTATTTTGCTACAGCTTTGAAATCAAAATGGACATATATGATATCTAGTTGCCAAAAAGGACTGCCAAGAGTTATAATCTGAAATTTTTTCTATTAAATAAATATTGAGAAATTAAAATAATATGTTGTTGTATTTTTTAGAACTTGAAAATTCTCTTCATAGAAAAATTAAAGTTAAGCTTTTCCTAAAATATTTATTGTGCTTATATTTCTTATAACAAAATACAATTTCTAACTAATTCTATAACAAAAGGAAAAATTTTTCAACTACTTAAATTTTATTAAAATTTGATTTTTCTTTTATTTCTCATTAATGAATTTTGTTGAATACAAAATTCTATACAATTTGATTTTAATCATAAAAGGCTATTTAATCCTTTTGCTTTATTAAGGTATTTTAATTTTAATATTTAAAGAATTAAATATTTTATTCTGAGAACCCCTTTTTATTTTCGATAAATTCAAATGAATTATCTGACTTCATTTATGATCTTGATTTAATATTCAATTTTGCTATTTGCTACATTTGTATAGAATTTTTAATTGAAATCTGTTTTTTTCCATAATTTTTTTTGCTTTCACTTTATATTCTATAATTTCCATTTATTTAGTTTTTTTTTTCATTTCATTGCTCTCTTAAATAAAGCACGGAATATAACAAATATAACCTTAAGGTATATATGAGTTTTTATTGGTTTTATTTAACTTGTCTACAGAAAACAAATTGTGTGCCTAAAAGTCAGTTACAATATTGAAATATTTTTTTTTAGGCTTTTTAGATTTCTACTTGCGGGTTTAGTTTTCACAAAAAACAAAAGGAAATGTTTATTCTCTCTGCCATGTTTTAAAGCCAATAACTGCAGTTACAATTTTAGAATTAAGCCCCCTAAAAGTTGATGAAAAGAGAAAAAAAACTTGCAACCGCATTTGCATTTTTTAACAATACAGCCGCACACAAAAAACCACAACTTGAGCGTGTTAAAAATCAACATGTCTATTTTTTATTTTTTGAAAGCCCAAAGAGAAAAATACAGCACACTGACACACACACATTTATAAAAAAAACTCGGTAATCTAAAACGTGTTGAAGTGCTGCTTGAAGAGTGATGGTATTTGAAATTGTAGAAAAAAAGAATATAGAAAACAAAATATAAGTGGAAAAATTCATTTTTGATGGGGGATTAAGAATTTAAAAACAACAATTTGTGTTTATGATATTCCACAATAGCCACTATGGGTTAGAAGTAAAACCATTAATTCACGCCTGTAATAATTGGAATTAGATACGTAATATTAATCAAGTCTACTGAGGAGCTTAACCTTCCTATTTGTATTAACTTAGTTAATAAAATTTTTATAAAATTAATTAAACTGGTAAATCTGGAGATTTAAAAGGTTTTTAAGGGCCTGTCCAAATCGCTAGAAACCTTAAAAGTAAAATATGTTTTCCGCAGAGTATGATGTAATTCACTAAAAGGCAAGTCCAGAGTATATAAACACCATCTGCCCAAATCGCTGTAGCTAAATATCTAAAATTATGTATTGTTTAATTCCGTAAATTTTTTGAATTATACCCAGGAACAGGGTGAAAACGTGGACTCAAAAGAGGACATTTTTCTGCATTAAAAGACTCATGAAAGCAATTCCGTCAGAAATCTTAAATTTTAATAATTAACTGATAACGTACTTTTACAATTCTCGCCAGCAACGTGACAAAAAATTGGGGCTCAAGGGGACAAAAAGTTAACCATTATCCCTGTGCCTAAACCAATTTGGCTAAAAACCGAAAACTCATAATATGTGTTTCCTGAAGCAGGCACTTCAACGATAAGGTACTTTTTGGAATTTTCGCCAGAAAAGAGAAAAAGTCTCCCCTGTAACGTCCTGTCTAAATCCCTTCCATTAGAAATCTGAAGTAAAAAAAAATCTAAGGAACGATTACGAGGGCGGATCAATAAGTCCATGACTTTTCGAACTTCCCTCGTAGTGATATGAAGTGCAACACTACTCCCATCAAGTATAATAGACTACTGTCAAATTTTGAGCAAGTTCCGTCATTTACTTTGCGTTTAACAGCTGTTGAAAACATACAACTTCGTGAATTTTTTTAAAAATGGAATTTCGAGTGCTCATTAAACATTGTTTTTTTGCGAAAAAAAACCGTCAATCAAACCAGGGAAAAGCTTGATAAATATTTATGCACCATCGATTTCAATGGTAAAAAAGTGGTTTATTGACTTTCGATGTGGTCGCAAAAGTACAAATAACGCTAAACGTTCTGGACGGCCAATTGAGGTCAATACACCCGAAAATGTCGAAAAAATCCTCAAAATGGTGTTGGCCGATCGAAGAGTAAAAGAGCGTGAGATTGTTGATGTGGTTTCGATTTTAAATGAGTGGTTGGATTTAAGAAAGCTGTCTGCAAGATGGGCGCCGCGTTTGCTCTGAATTGACCATAACCGCAATCTTGTGACAACTTTATTTCCTTGGCGAAAATCCACGAATTCTCCGGATTTAGCCCCCAGTGACTATTTCCAAACCTAAAGAAATGGCTCGGTGGAAAGAGATTTAGCTCCAACGATCGAATTATTGATCAAACAAATGCCTATTTTATGGACCTCGAAAAATCCTATTTTTTTGAAGGGATACAAAAATTGGAGAAAACATTGGACTAAGTGTATTGAGCTCACGGACTTATTGATCCGCCCTCGTATGTGTTTCCTGGAGCAGGCACTTCACTGATAAGGTACTTTTTTAAATTTTCGCCAGAAAAGAGAAAAAGTTTCCCTTTTGATGTATATTTTGGTAATTTTTTTTAGGAAAGGGTAAAAAGTCCCCTGTAACGTCCTGCCCAAATCCCTTCGTCTAGAAATCTGAAATTTAAAAAACGCGTTCCTTAGAGTATATGCTAATTTACTCAAGGGATACTTTTTGGAATTTGCAGAAAGAAGGTGTATAAATGGGACTCAAAATGCTAAAATTGTCACCTAGTCTAAACCACTGGAATTTAGGTTTGTAGGCTGCTACCTCGACGTAGGCGGCCACTTAGTCGCGGACTTTAAATATTTTTATGAAGTAGGCCAAAAAAGGAAAAGTCTTCCCCCTTTTAATCACCCAGCTCAAACAGCTGGTCCTGGAAATTTGGCATTAAGGTTCCTTCCACGGAATAGACCTACTCTGAAAAAAGGAAAGTCTTCCACTTTATTAATTTTTGCATCTAGAAATCTGACATTTGAATATCAAATACAAAGAGGATTTTAAAATGTTTTAAAATAGAAACGTTCTTAGAACAAATAATTAAATTTAATTCTAAATATATTTCGTTATATAAAACTACCGATATCGAAGTATCAGACATTTATAGGCTTTTTCCACTGACCTACATCTTACATCTTTCATTAATTTGCAAAGATGTTAAAATCTTCCCATAAGAATTATACAGGCCAAAAATTCCACATCTTTCTACATCTACAAAAGAGGATCCATTCTCATTTAGTTCCATCTTACATCTTTCGTGTCATCACTCAAAAAAAATATCGATTTTCTCTGTGCCATCACTGACATTGCAGAAAATAAACAACAAAAAATTTGTCCATCAAAGGAAAATGAGCGGCACATGTAAGAATTTCATTCTTATGTCTATCAAAACTTCTTCTTCATCATCATCTTCTTTCAGAATGGCCTTTAATATTTCAATGTACTGCATTAAAATTCGGGTTTGTTCTTGCAAAGCAACAACTACTCCAATAATAAATGCTTTCGCTTGATCCATTTTTTATTTTTAACAAAAATTATGCGTCTTTTTCTTTTATTTTTTGACAGCTGAATAAATAACAGATGAAAGATGTTGCCAATGTTAATTCATGTTTCACGTTTTCAACATCTTCCATGCGTTTTGCAAATATGTTATTCAGTGTAAAAAGCCTATTAAGCTAGTTTCATACATGGGATATAGAGGGTTGGAAAAAAGCGGTAAACAACTATTTTTTACCAGTGAAGTTTTTATTTTATAGTTGATCTTTTTAATACTTATATGTATGAAAATGTATTTTTAGTCTGGTTCGAGATCATAGAAATTGTTTTTTTTTTTTTAAAAAAAATGTTCTTAATTTTTTTTTTAGTAATCATCGAGAATACAAAAAAAAGTTATTAGATACAAGCAGAATCGAATGCATTTTCTGGTCCGCTACGACCTTCATCAACATTCTTCGTGCCCTTTCAAGTGCCAATTATAAATATCTCGAACCAGACTAAAAATACATTTTCACTATTTTTAACATTAATTATATGAAAGGTATTTTAATGAGCTATCTTTAAATAAGCATATTCAAATTTAAAATTAATCAGAGTTGCCATTTGGAAGAGTATAATTGTAAGAAATTTTTGTGTAAAAATAATGTTCGATTTTAAAAGATTTTTCTGTTAAAAAATTGATTATATGTCGTTTTTTATACTAATTTTGAACATCTTTTACCCATAGTGATATACTTATGTAGAAGCAATACAGCCACTACACAAAATTGCTTTGCTTAATTTAAGTGCGACAATTATTTTTCTTTCCTTTTTCAAAGAAATTGCCTATTCTAAGGCTTTTTATACAATTGCTTTTCTGTGTTAATTGCAATAATCGTATATGATTTTACTCAAAAATGTTTATACAATATATTTCCCTTTTCTTTTACATTATTTATGTATTTTATATACCTTTAAGCATCTTATACTATATATAGTTAGTTTATCTTTTACCTTGCAAATATTCTTAACATTTCACTTGTTCCTTAAGCTATTTATCTTTCAACGCATTGCCTGAACCTCTTTCTTAAAGTATGCTTTAGTTTACAAAGAAGTATACTGTAATATTTATATGGAAAAGTTTTAATTTTCATTACACTTTGGCAATAATTCCTTTCATTCATTCATTCATTCATTCATTCACATACTTATTCAATCTTTTGGTCCTTTGCTCTTTACAAAACATTGGAAAATAGCGCCCTAAGCTAAGAAGTATTGAGAGAAGACAAAATATGAGTTCTAAGTATATTTAAACTACTACAAAAACTTCCTGGCATTATGAATGAAAAACGTAGAAGAATATGCCAACGCTTTAGATGTAATTTTTGTTTCATCTCTTATATATACATTTTTACATACATATATTAGTTTTAATCAAGTACAGCTACTACACTACATATGAGTTGTATAAACTACTTTTATGCACTATGTTGTATTATCATTAGATGCATATTATTTTTTCAAGGAGAAACAGGAGGTGCTTTAGAGTAAATTATGGGGAATGTATTCCTATAAAACACACATTTGTAACTAATCAGATTTTTGTTTAAGAAAATTTTTGGAAAATTATGCATGATACTCTTACCAACAGTGAATAGTTGAAGGTAAATAAATCTAAAAATTCCTGTTGACTTCTAAAAATTAATTTAAAACCCATTTCATGGGTTCGATTCCCACCAGAGGCTCTGGTCTGTTTTCGCTACATCGAGCCGATCTATGTTGCTAGTGCTCGGTTAGGGTATTAAGATATAATTTGTAATTATATGTATGTTTAATAAAAAATAAATAAAATAAATAAATAATTTTAAATTTTTTAAATATATGTTTTATCTTATAATTTTTAAAATTAATATACAAATTGTTCAATAGCATTTTGAGAACTTATTTTCATTTTAAGTAAAGAAAATTCTCAAAAGGTACCAAAAAGCCAAAATTTACTAATTTACAAAAAGTACCAAATTTCCAAAAAGTACCGAAAACGTTTTAAATTTCGTGAGACTTTTTTAAGTGACCTGAATTTAAATTTAGTTCTTTAAAAACAACAAGGTACCAAATTCTAAAAGTACCGAAAAAAATTTCTTTAAAAATCTCGAATTCTAAGAATCTAAAGTATTTCCAATACCTCGTTTTTAAAAGGACCCAAAAAATTTTCAAACATTCAATTGATTTTCAAAATGTACCAAAATGTCAACAAATAAATATTTTATTTTTTTTTTTTTTTAAATTTATCGTAAATGTCGCAAACATTAAAATACTCAAAAAGTACCAAAAAAAAAAAAAAAAAAACAAAAGATTTTTAGAAGAAATGTAAGATTTCTAAAATCTAAAAAAATTTCCATAAAATTATAAATTTTGTTTAATGTCTCAAAATTTAAATTCCAAAAAATACTGTGTTTCTAAAGTACCAATTTCTTTGCGAAATTTTAATCGACAGTTGAGTAAAAAAAGTACTAATACTAATAAAAGCAAACGAAATCATGAATAACCACTTAAGTTTTTCTTGAGGAGTTTAGTACAAAAATTACGTACCAGTCGTGAATTTAGTACTAAAAATTTTATACTGAAAGAACAAACTCGACAATAAACACAAAAATTTTCCATTATAGTTTAACACAAAAATACCAAAACAATCGCTTAAATTTTCCTTCATGAGTTTAGCACAAAAATAACCAAAGGTTAATCGCGGATTTAGTACAAAAATTTAAGACTAAAAAAATTAAATATTCATTAAAAAAATTTCATCGGTTAGTACATAAATTAAGTCTTACACTTAATAACAAATTTAGTTAGTAGAAAAAAAAATATAAAAATTACAAAATGAGCTTAACAAAATCCACTTTATATGGAAAAGTACCTTTTATTAAAAAGTGCCTTTTATTAAAAAGTGCCTTTTATTAAAAAGTAACTTTTATAAAAAAGTACCTTTTATAAAAAGTACCTTTTATAAAAAAGTACCTTTTATAAAAAAGTACCTTTTATAAAAACGTACCTTTTATAAAAAAGTACCTTTTATAAAAAAGTACCTTTTATAAAAAAGTACCTTTTATAAAAAAGTACCTTTTATAAAAAAGTACCTTTTATAAAAAAGTACCTTTTATAAAAAAGTACTTTTTATAAAAAAGTACCATTTAAAAAAAGTACCTTTTATAAAAAAGTACCTTTTAAAAAAAAGTACCTTTTAAAAAAAGTACCTTTTATAAAAAAGTACCTTTTATTAAAAGGTACCTTTTATAAAAAAGTACCTTTTATTAAAAGGTACCTTTTATAAAAATGTACCTTTTATAAAAAAGTACCTTTTATAAAAAAGTATCTTTTATAAAAAGTACCTTTTATAAAAAAGGACCTTTTATAAAAAGGGACCTTTTATAAAAAAATTACCTTTTATTAAAAAGTTCCTTTTAAAAAAGTACCTTTAAAAAAGTACCTTTTATTAAAAAGTACCTTTTATAAAAAAGTACATTTTATAAAAAAGTACCTTTAATAAAAAAATACGTTTTATAAAAAGAACCTTTTATAAAAAAGTACCCCTTATAAAAAGGAAACTTTTATAAAAAAGTATCTTTTATAAAAAAGTACCTTAAAAAAATTCGTTTTACAAAAAAAAAACCTTTTATAAAAAGTGCCTTTTACAAAAAAATCCTTAACTTGCTTAATTAAAGTAACTTCAATTAAAAATCAGTTATCAAGCTTTTCTTAATTATGCTGTAGCTTTTTTGGTACTGTATATTTATATGTTGCTGATTGCCATCCTTCCCATTAGTTAGATATATTTGAAAGATTGTTCAAAGTATGCATAAGTATATCATCACTGTATCATAGTGTTGGTGTTAAAAGCATTGCTAGTGTTGGTAGTATAAAAGCATGTGTTTAAGTTACCATTTGTTTAATCTACACTTTATTTTCTTTGTTTTTTTTTCATCTTTCTTGAGCTTGTTTTTTATTGTAGCAATTTTCTTTTAAGACAATATGGGTTCAGTAGTTATGTTTTCTTGTGAAAAATAAAAAAAACACTCACTTTCTTGTTGCATTTGCTAGTCATTGTGTTGTTTCTGCTCTAGTTATTAGAATTTTTTTTTTAGCATAAAGTGTACTTCCAGAAAAAAATATATTAAAATGAAACAATATATATAAATAAGAAAGATAAGAAGGTAAATTGTTGTTGGTAAATTTAATAAGAGGTTAAGTAAACATTTTTCAGGAAAGCTTTTGAGAAAATTTAATAAAAGTTATTAAATTTACATGTTTTAATATATTTTTAAAAAGGTTTTAAATAGAAAATTTCACTAGGCTTAAATAATGTTATATTGAAATGTTTTTTATAAATTTAATAAGATTATTAATTGTATAATGTTTTCAAAATTTTCACAAAGCCATCAATTATACTTTAAAATTCTTTAAATAATAAAATATATTTTCCATTATAATTGAATTTGTTATTACTTTTTATAAAACTTTTTGATGCTTTCTAAGTGAAAATAATTCTTTTCTCATTATGTTTTGTTTGTTTGTTTTGAATGCTGCTGTTTTTAATGATTTTTCAAAAAAAAAAGTTTTTATTGTCAAGATTTCCGTTTTAAATTAGAAAAGTTTATCATTGTTTGTTGTGTTAAGCCCTAAAGTAGGCAGGCATATTTTCAAAACAATACTTTTTCTCAACAACAAAACCACACAATACAAAAATCAGTTTGTTTAACTCTTTTTTTTTGGAAAAAATTTTAAAACAAAACCAAGAAGAGAAATGTAAACTTAAAACTTTTATTTGCAAAAGGAAAAACAGCAAACATTTAAAAACTTTTTAAAAACTCATTGTATAAGAAAATTGTTATATCCCCTTAAAGTAGGCTTTAAATAATTAAATTTTAAAAATTCGATATAAAACTAACCAACCCTTAATATCCTGTTGTAAGTAAAATAAAAACATTAAAATGCTTTTTCACTTTAACATGTTTGTTGGTTTTTTTTTTGTTTTTCGTCCGTCCAACTTTTGGTTGTTGGTTTTATAACAATATTTATTTAAAAATACAGTAAAATGTGGAAAAATGTTATTCAAAATAAATGGAAAATTTTTATGACGATCTTTAAAATTCTTTTCACATTTAATTGTGTATATTCGAATTAAAAAGTCTGCAATTTAACAGTAATTGTTTTTGATTTTTGGCTGAATATAAGATTTGTTGGAATGTAAAGTATTTCAATAAAAAATTTGGAAATTTATAACATTTTAAATGAATTTTATTAAACTTCAATTGAAATTTCAGTAAATTTACTGAGAATATTATCGAAGTGACATTATTGAATTTTTGCGCAAAATATATGGAGTTTCGTTGAAGTTTAGCCCACGAACCTTTCAAGTGAATGAAATTTTTCATAAAATTGTAAAAATCATGGAAAATTTGCTGTAATCATTCACGCAAAGAAAAAACATGGTTAGGTCAATCATATTCGAAGAGGATCATATATTTTTGGGTTTATGGTTGTGCCAACCATAGTCGTACTATATTATGGTTATCATATTATGATAATAAATTAATCATATTTTTACCATAATATAATCCCTACAGTTATATTATGATTCAAAAATTACCATATTATTGTCCTAAATAAAAATGTTATAATGTATTTATCATTATATGGTCGCACGTTATCATATTATGCTAAAAAAGGTAATCATATTATTGTCCCTTATAACTATATTATTATTCCTGGATTATCATTATATGATCCATACTCTAAGAACATTTCTTAAAGAGAAAGTTCTTAGAAACTATGAAAAAGCTCTTTAAATTTAAGAATATTTTCTTTAGAAATGTTTTTTCTAAAAACAAAATATTATGAAGGACTTTTTTAAGAAAAGTTGTAAAGGAAAATATCATAGACTTTAAAAGCTTTTTTTCAAGAAAACTTTGATTCTTTGGATTTTTTTTTAAGAAAAATATTTAAAACTTTTTTTTTAATTTTAATGACTTTTTTTAATAGAAAAAATATTCAGACATTTTTAAGATTTTTTTTTAGAAATTTTTTAAAAATTTTTCTTTTAGAAAAAGTCTTTAGAATCTAAGAATATTTCTACTAGCAACAGTCCTTAGAATCTAAGTATTTTCTTCAGAATCTATGAATTTTTCCTTCAAAGAAAGGCATTAGAATCTAAGTTTGTTTAGAATATATAAACTTTTATCTAAGAAACAGTTTGGAGAATCTGAGAATTTTAGTCTAAGGAAAAGTCCAAAGAATCTAAAAATGTTTATATCACATACATTTATAAATATCTATTATTTTGTGTAAGAAACCTTTTCGTACAAAAAAAAAAAAAAAAAATCACGGGCTCTACAGACTTTTTCTTATTAAAAATATTTTATTAATATTTTGAGAACTTTTTACAAGAAATGAATTAATAAACATATTTTTTTTAATTCTAATTGTTTTTATTGAAAAGAATTAATAAATATAAAATCTTTCAATAGAATTTTTTTGAAAATAAATTGATTAGTGTAAATAATATTATATGAATAAGGAATTTTTGAAAAACTCCTTTAAAAAAAAACTTTTAAAGCTAAAAAAAAAATAAACTGGATCTTAGTGGGTCAATTGATGAAATGTTTTAATGACATGTGAAAGGTATTTTCTACCCATCTGATATTTGTACAGTTTTAGTAAACAATATATGATTAGTTTTTTAAGTAGTAGTAAAAACAAATTGACTGAACTGATAAAATTTTGGTTTTTATAAAACCAAGATAATATTATGACTGTAAATGTTAAAGTTATGTTTTATTGCCAGCATTTTATCGTTGCATAATTATCATATTTTTTTCATAGTCAGCATTTTTGTTACCACAGTATGGTTACAGCCAACCATGATATAAAATAGAAGGTGCCAATCATAAAATAGTAAAATATTTACTAAATAATGATGGTAGCGACCATGTTGTGACAAACATACCCGATTGTAGCAAGCACAATATAGTAGCAGTGATCATATGCCATGTTGGCATAGAATTTAGTTGTCATAATGAATCTCTTTTCTCTTTTCAGCTTTACAAATTTGTTACTTTAGATCAGTGGTCGGCAGAAAAAGTAAATATGAATGTATTGGTGTTTGACACCGTAAGAAATTATTTTATCTTTCTAGATAAATTAATAAATGAATAAATAAATTAATAAATAAATTAATAAATGAACTAATCGATAAATTAAATTAAAATAGTTCATGTTTTTGTTTTTTCTTTTATAAAAAATAAAAATAATTCATAATAATGATAATAATAATTTTTTGATTGCAAACAAGGCACTCTGCCTCATTTAATATATTTCAAGAAAATAAAACAAAAAATTCTTCCCACTTAACATTCCACATTTTTAATTTAAAATGTAAACGAAAAACAAAATAAATACCTACAATAAATAAATATAATAAAAAAAGCAAATTTTTAAAGTGTACTTTATTTCTTTAACAAAACGGCATATACTTGCTCTGTTGAAAGTTTGCGTACTACTGAATGAAATAATTGTATTTTGACATTCGTGTAGTGTACGTGTAAGTTGCCGATTGTGTTCGGCCCCTGAGTGCTATGAGTGCCCATCACTGCTTTAGATACCAATTACCAAAAACATTTGTTTTTTTTATTTTTAAGCAACAAATAAAAATTTCCACTTTTTTCTTTGAAAATTTTAATAAATTTATTTGTTTAAATTTGCTTTAAAAGTTGTTTCCTTCCGTTTTTGAGGTCCTTCTGTTGCATCAGGCTTCAGTTGCTTTGCATACATTTTAAATTAATGTGTTAAATTATGGCCAAATGAAACACCATCAACCAAACCATAGAATGTGTTACCACAAGAAGTAAATGCGCCAATAATAACGACAGCTATATGTAGTAGTATGAATGTTATATGTAGTTGTAACATTTAGTTAAAATAACTATACAGTTTTCAGCAATTGCATGGTAATAAAAGATATACTAACGTTATACTATTTACATGCAGACTTTAATACCCACACTCAAAAAAAAAAAATAAATAAATAAACTAGAATTTAGACAAATTCATTTATTTGGTCAAAATTTCTAAATTGTAGAAAAATTTTGCTACTGACAACTAAATTTTTTTTAGAAAACAGTAAAATTTCCTCCTAATTAGTTCATACATCATACTAAAATTTTACTGTTAGTTGAGAAATGTTTCCTTGGTTTTAAGAAAAATTTTATTTTGTTTAAGTTCATTAGATAATTTTTTTACTAAAAACTAGAACTTAACTCCCCAAAAATAAGAAAATATTTTCTAACATCAAGTTAAATAGCACTTATTTTAAGTGAAAATTATCCTTGCTTTACACTCATTAAATTGAATTATAACAATTTCATGTATTTAAAATATAAATTAAATTTCATTAGCATAAAGCTAAACAATTTAAAAAAATGTATTGCAGGATATCCTGAAACGTAATAAATTGTGGCAAAGTCAGATCCTTTTCGTAGTTAACGGTTCTGCTTGAGAGAACTACAATAAGAGACGCCCTAAGTAACACACGGCATCTATGGCTAAGGAACACTGGGGGTCCTTTGTCTTCTTAAATTAACTAATTTAAAGAAAATGTTGCAAAAATACAAAAAATCACAGATACATTTCTTGTTATTATTGGAAAATGGAAAAGTCATAAGTTTATTTTATGGAATTTTTAGCATAAACTTTATTTAACATATAAAAATTTAAACTTTTTTATTATTAAGTGAAAAAAATAGTTCGATAAAAATAAAGTTTAATAAGCGCTACATCAATTATAGGAAATCCATTATGCCGTAATGTATAAAATGTGCTTGCAATATTTTGTATTGTATTCAGCAAACAAAATTATTACATAAAAGCGCAAATTCGAAATTTTTAACCTTTTGCTAACAAAATTTAAAAAAAATATTTTCAGCAATTTTAAGTTCAATGTTAAAGACTGTTAAGATTAGAGATAAGCATGTGAGCCATTTTTGAATCACGCACCAAAAATTGCAATCAAGCACGATAATTTTTTAAATGGTTACTTTAATTTGTTTCCTTTAATAATATTTTTTCTTGGAAATTAGGAAAACTAACAAGTTTGTTTTTAATTGATTATTTTTTTGGAATAGAATATTGAAAATAATTTAAACGTTTTTCAAAAAAAAAAAATCCCATAAGAAATTTTATTTTTTTTTTAATTAGAAAACTTTTACTTGAAAAATCGAATATTTTATTGCATGAAAATTTTCTTTAGAAATAGTTTATCGGTTTCTAAAATCAAGTAAATTTTTATTATTACATAGGAACAAATATATTACTTTTTGTTTTTAGTTGTCTGAACTAATTTTTAGAAAACAATTCCTCAAAATTAGAAAGTGGTATACTTAAAAACTGAATTTGGAAATGGCTTTCTAAAATTTAGTTAATTTTACTACTCGCGAACAAAAAATGAACACACATTAAGTTCAAGTACTTTCTCGATTTAAGTTAAGACACATTTTTTGAACTAAATAGGAGTAAATTATGTTTTTTTTTTTTTTGAACTAAACTTAATTTTATTACATTAAGGATTTAGAACAGATTCATAATAAACTCAATATATTTTAAAGTTGAAATTTGATCAATTTATTTTAAACAATTTTAAATATGTGGAAATTATTTTAACTTCTTTGATTCAAAATTTTTTTCTGGGTTATAACAACCAAACATATACAAACATTAATCCATTTTTAAAATTATACACATACAAGTGTTCATATATACATATACTGACCATGATGTTGTATGTACATACATATATGTTTGTTATTTCGGTTTTATTCCTCTCTGTGGTATTCTGGCATGCATGTATTTGTATATATGTACTATATATGCGCGAGTATGTTTGTATGAGCATTTTCAGCCTTTCAGCTAGCCACACACACACACGCACACACACTGCAATGGCAAATATTTGAAATAATTAAACATTAAATAAAAGGAAATAAAACAAAATAAATATACTTTATATAAATGAAAAATAATATTAACCAATGAAAATCAGAAAATATATGGATTTTAATGGAAAAATATTAATAACGTTTAATATGCATAAGGGGATTTCCATACATAATGACAAATTTACAATATTTTTTGTCATCCTATACTTATGATACGAACAACTTCCTAATTTTTTACAAAAAGAGGCCGATAAAGGCGTGACTAAATATTGAAAAGCTTACAATTTTTTACTAGACATCCAATATTTTGTAAATTTTTGTATGGGTATACAAGTTAATAATGTCGATTTTTTGCTGGAAAATGCATTTATTATAATAACAAAATGAGTTGATACATTATAGAAAGTATTGTCCATCGTTAGAGACTACTTTTACCCATCTTTCTGGTAGCATATGGATTCCGCGCCAAAAAAAACTGCTCCGGTTTTGAGGTAAAGAATGAATCAAGCCAATTTCCAGTAAGGGCGTTCTACATCGATCGAAACAAATGGTAGTTCGTAGGGGCAAGGTCTGGACTACACTCAAAAAAAAAAGACATGAACTAAAACTTAATTAAAAATTTCCTTCAAAATAGTTGATAAATTGTCCTGAATTTAAGTAAAATTTTATTGAAACTTAAAAAAATTTTCTTAAAAATAATAAAAATTCCAAAGTTTGAGGAAAAACAAAATAGTTTGTATACACTCACAATATATTTTCCGTTATCGAATGTAATTTATTTAAAAAGCACTACGAAAAGTTTGATTTTAAATGCAGAATCAATTAAAATTCATAGAAATATATTTTTTTAACTATTTGAATCAGTCATTCAAAAAACAAACTATAAAAATTTACAGACATTCAGTAGAAGTTGATATTTTCTGTTAAATGTAAAATTTTATATTTACTGTTTTTAAAAATATAAATTCATATAATTCCTTATTGTTTTTTTTACCGAAATAGTTTGTTTATACAGAAAAAAAATATAAATTACAGAAAAATAAAAACAAATTTTCAATTTGAAAAACAAACCACAAGAATTGTTTTTTCTACTTTTTGTCAGTTAAAAATTGATGGTTATTTTAAACTACTTTCGATTGCTTTTACTACTTATGTCGATTATTACACAATGATTGAAAATAAACAACAACAAAATGGGCTGAATATAATGAAAAATCCGTAGTCCTCCTTTTGATTGCATTTTCGATTAATTTAATATGTAGTTTAGATTATTTTTAACGAAATAATATTGTGAGTGTACTAAGAAATAGTTCATATCTTTCCTAAGTAATTGATTTTAGGGAAAAAAAAACAACTCAATTAAATAAAAATTTATTAGTTTTTTTAAAAAAAAAACATCTTAGTTTTAATAAAGTTTAGTAGTAATAAAATTAAGTTAAGAAAAAATTAAGGACATAATTTACTACCATTTAGTTCAAAAAATGTGTCTAACTTAAACCGAGAAAGTACTTGAACTTAACTTGTGTTCATTTTTTGTTCGCGAGTAGTAAAATTAACTAAATTTTAGAAAGCCATTTCCAAATTCAGTTTTTAAGTATACCACTTTCTAACTTTAAAGAATTGTTTTCTAAAAATTAGTTCAAACAATTAAAAACAAAAAGTAATATTTTTTTTCCTATGTAATAATAAAAATTTAATTGATTTTAGAAACTAATGAACTATTTCTAAGGAAAATTTTCATGCAATTTAGTTCAAATAAATTTTAAAATTTTATTAAAATATTATTTTTTTCAAGTAAAAGTTTTCTAATTTTTAAAAAATAATAAAATTTGGTATAGGATTTTTTTTGTTGCAAAACGTTTAAATTATTTTCAATATTATATTAAAAAAAAATAATAAATTAAAAACAAACCAGTTAGTTTTCCTAATTTTCAAGAAAAAATATTATTAAACCCAGCAAAAATAAATGGTAGTCATTCTGTGACTATAACTTCTCTCATTGCTTCCTAAACTTCAGTTGACATTCTTTTATGATTTTTTGGTGTTATTCTGAGGCACTTCCAAAAGAATTCATATGTTCATATTTCAAATGCAGTGATCTGGATATAAACCCAAAGCATATTTTAAAGAAGCATAATTTATAGTATATGGTATATTTATTTTGAATCTAAAGCATTTATTCAAATTGAGAAAATAGTTCTGATGAACTTTTTAATTTTTTTACTAAATCATTTTTTATATTTTAGTTTTCGTATAATAATAAATAAAATAAAATTTTATGAGGGTTAGAATTTATATAGAGTATTTGTATATCAATGCATAAATTTCGCTTCTTTACACTTATTTTTCTGCATTCTTATGAATTAAATTTACATTAAAGCTTAAATACTACAAAGTATATGAACATTTTCCACTCATGCATCAGAATACCTAATCATTGCATTGTCATTGCTTCCTAAGAGTAAAGTATGAGTAATGCTAGTAGCTACATTAGAATACTTTCATCCTATGACATGCTACTGTTAAATTCATCGATGAAACCATCAGAAAAGAAGTGATGCCTTTGCCATAGTAGTGATGCTTTTATTGCTTCTTTGGCAGCTTCATTTTTGCTGGGAAAGGAAACAAATTAAAGTAACCATTTAAAAAAAAATTATAGTGCTTGATTGCAATTTTTGGTGCGTGATTCACATGCTTATCTCTAATCTTGACAGTCTTTAAGACTGAACTTAAAGTTGTTGAAAATACTTGTTTAAAATTTTGTTAGCAAAAGGTTCAAAATTTCGAATTTGGGCTTTTATGAAATAATTTTTGTTTGCTGACTACAATACAAAATATCGCAGGCACATTTTATACATTGCGGCATATTGTCTTTCTTATAATTGACGTAGCGCTTATTAAACTTTAAAGTTTAAATTTCTATGTGTCAAATAAAGTTTAAGCTAAAAATCTTATAAAATGAACTGATTACATTTTTTCATTTTCCAATAATAACAAGTAATGTAACTGTGATATTTTGTATTTTTGCAACAATTTCCTTAAATTAGTTAATTTAAGAAGACAAAGGACCCCCAGTGTTCCTTAGCCATAGATGCCATGTGTCACTTAGGGCGTCCCTTTTTGTAGTTCTCTCAAGCAGAACCGTTAATTAACTACGAAAAGGATCTGACTTTGTCACAATTTATTACGTTTCAGAATATCCTGCAGTACATTTTTTTAATTTTTTTTTACCTTTTTGCTAATGAAATTTAATTTATATTTTAAATACTTGAATTTAGTATAATTCAATTTAATTTTAAGACTGTACAGGGTGGCGCAAAAATAACCTTCTGATGTTTTTTTGGCTGCAATTAAAAAAAAAAAATGAAAAACTTTGATTCTTCTTGTGGATTATTTTTATTTGGTCTTTTAATTTTTTTTACATCAAGTCGAGAATATGATGTCATGTAAATGGCCGCCGCCACAGTTGATTGTCATTTGAGGCCTTTTTATGGCATTTTCCATCACTTTGGCCAAAACTTCCGGCGATAGGTCCTCACATTCTTGACGGATATTGTCTTTAAGAGCTGCAAGAGTCTGAGGCTTGTTGACATAAACCCGCGACTTCAAAAAGCCCCACAAAAAGAAGTCTGGAGCGGTCAAATCAGGCGATCTTGCTGGCCAGTGCAAATCGCCATAACGGGAGATTAGGCGCCCGGGAAATGCATCCTTCAGCATATCGGTTGTGACACGTGCAGTGTGTGGCGTTGCACCGTCCTGTTGGAACCACATGTTTTTCAATCCCAATTCATCAAGTTGCGGCAAAAAGAACTCGTTGATAATTGCTCTGTAGCGCTCACCATTCACAGTAACCGTTTGGCCCGCGACGTCTTCGAAGAAACAAGGTCCGATGACTCCTCCAGCGAAAATAGCACACCATACAGTGACTTTGAGCGGGTGTAATGGCTCTTCGTGGGGTACACGCGGATTTTTAGTGCCCCAGAAGCGTAAATTTTGCTTATTTACGTACCCGCTAAGATGGAAATGGGCCTCATCACTCATGATTATTTTTGATTAAAAATCATCTTCATTATTGCTCAAATAAATAGTCACCAATATTCCGCGTTCTGGAGCAGTGTAGTGTAATATTGTTTATTAACGTGTATTTCGCATGTGTTTACTACACAAATGTCAAAACAGAACTGACATTAGGGGCCAATCGCAAAATTTATAGCATTTTCTGATAGGAGGATTACTTTTGCGCCACCTTGTATAGCAAAATGTTTGTTAAGAGCATTGTCCCCACAAAGTGGAAGTCATCCGAAAGTGGGAAAATATTTACTCAATTTGTGTAAAGTACTTTAAAATATATGATAAAGTATATAACCTTTACCATAGAAGCAGGATAAGGATGATTTTCACTTAAAAGAAGTGCTATTTAACTTGTTGTTAGAAAATATTTTCTTATTTTTAGGGAGTTACATAAGTCCTAGTTTTTAGTAAAAAAGAATTATCTAATGAACTTAAATAAAATAAAATTTTTCTTAAAACCAAGGAAACATTTCCTTACTAACAGTACAAGTTTAGATGATGTATGAATTAATTAGGAGGAAATTTTACTGTTTTCTTATAAAAATTTACTTCTCAGTAGTAAATTTTTTCTATAATTTAGATATTTTTACCAAATTTTAAGTAAAATTTGTTTCTTAATTTCAAGGAAAATTTTATTTAATATTGGTACTGGCGCCGTTTTCATTTAAATTTTTCCTCTAAATAAGTTAATTTTTTTAAATTCTAGTTCATTTTTTTTTTTTGAGTGTACTTAAATTCTTTTAGAAATCCCCGACTAAGTTTAAGCTACTTCAATACTCTTAAATATACCTGATTATGCCCCTCAAATTTGAATTTTTTCTTAAGCCAACTATAAAGTTTGTGATGGTTTAGTTGCTCAAAAACATCTCCCAGTGAGTTTTCAAGATTATCCACTACTCCTGCCATTAAATTTCTACTTTTATATATAAAATTTCTTAAGTTTATCTTAGCAATTAAATTTCATAGCAATTATCATGATTAAATTTTATATTTAAATGAAGTGTTTTTTGTTTTACAAGTTGTATACACAACTATGTTAATTTTAATCTAAATGATGAAAAACACCTTGGCCATTATTTAACAAACACAATAACAACTTAAAATATGAGGGGTGAATTCTATCTGTGAAAATCAGCACACTGCTACAACATGCAGCAAACTCTTATTTAAAATGCCATTAAGCACCTTGAAGTTCGCCACCCTTTTTGGCATACAGCTGATGCCAAAAGGAAACATTAACACCAATAGCTAGCCCCTCTTTTGATAAATAAATTCTACAAAATAACTATTTTTAATGCGACTATGATAAAGACTACTTTATCAGTTTTAATGGGGGGGTGCTTAGGTACACCACATCATAAAAAGAAGCTTATATTTTTTTTTTTGCACAAAAAGTTTTAGCCAGCTGAAACTATTTTAAAGAATTTTGAAATTAACTTAAAGTATTTTTTTAATTGGTTTTACTATATTTGTTAACACTTTTAAAACTACATCTTTAGGTATTAGGTATTATTTTAAATTTTTTTAATTGCTAAATTATAACCAGCATTATTTGCAAAAATGTTAAAGCATCTTTTAATTAATATCAATCATACGCCCCCATAAACAAAATTTTTTCATTTCTCAAAAAAAAAATCTGAATATTGACTGCTATATCCAAAAGAAAATATGGGTTTAGGTATGGGTTTGAAAAAAATGGGTTCAGGTTTGGGTTCGGGTTAATCGAAATAAACATTTCAGGTTCGGTTTGGTTCAGTGTTCGGGATCAACATTTAAAAAAAGTATAAATGTTTTATTAATAGGAAATTTATTTATTTTTCAAAGAAATTTTCATTTAATTTTATAATTAATATATTTTTTAAGTTTTCTTCTTTTAAATTTGTTCTTTGATTTAGAAAATCGTTCCTACGTTCATTATTATGATTCTCTCATAAATTTGTCTTCTTTTTTCATTTGCAAATTTTTGAAAATTTCAATTGTTCGAAAAATTTATTTTTTTAGCATTTTTAATATCTTCGGGATTTAGCATTAACTTAAAATAAAGTGGTTTAGTCTTTTTATAATATTTAAATATAATTATTAAAATGTTTTTGTTTTGTCATTTTTTGTTAGCTCTAATTTAAAACTAAGCCAGACTATACACTCACCAAAAAAAGTCTGTAATGGCAACTGAAAATTTTGCTGTTATTACGGGAAATTCTGCTGATTTGAGCCCAGCGGTTTTTTTTGCTAATCTTAGCAACACATGCCTGCTGACGTATAGTACAATGAAATTAGTAGAAAAATTAGTAGCCGCTACTAAATTTTAGTAGACTTTTTGTAAAGTGGAATTTAAAATCTGTTTGCTAAAATCAGCAAAAAATATTAGTACAAAATTTTAGATTTATTTTTTTTATCGAGCATCAAAAATTTTGACATTTTTTAAACGATGTTTTATACAAAATGAAAAAAAAATCAAAGGCTTAAAAATGTTGTTAAAACATAAACGAATTTTACATTTTGTTTTAATTTGGTAATTTCTGTTTTGAAAAATATTTTAGTAAATTTTTTTTATACTTTTAAGGTTAAATTTAATTGGTTTTAGGGCTGATTTTTAGAACTAAAAACCCCTTTTAGTGCTATTTTAAGTTGATGTCCTCTTTTTAGACATGAGGTCGGTATCTTCACTTCTGATCCCTTTTTTAATCCTATGTAACATTTTAGGGCAATTTAAGTTTGTATGTATAAGTTGTAATTATTAGAAATAACATTTCCTTCAATATCGACTTTTTTAAAATTAGTAATTTTTTTTGCTAATTTTAGCAAATCGGTTTTCAAAAATTTGTAAAATGATTTCTAAAATTAGCAACGAAAGTTTGTAGATATTCTGTAAAAATTCTGTAATTTGTAAAATGTAAATAGCAAAAAGATTTGCTAAATAATAATTTTTTTACTAACAATCAGTACAAAAATAGTAAAGTGGGATTGAAAACCGTTTACAAATGTTTCTACTAACTTTTTTTTCTGAGTGTATAAAAATCGATTAAAATCATCTGTTCTTCTTGTAGTTTCAGCGTTAATTTTTTTGACAGGTGCAAAAACTTCTACGAATTCTTAACAAATATTCCAAATATTATTATTTATAAATAGTGCAGCATCCAGTAATTTCGAACAAAAACTTTTGTATTCCAATAAGGCTTGAACCGTGTCATAACTGGAATTCCATCTTTTAAGCTAAAGAAGAAATTTTTGGTATTCGCAATTTTTTGCAAATAGCTCTGCATTGATCAAGTATTTGCTTAAAAGAAGGATTAGATATAGTGTCAAGCAGAGCAAACTGGAATGCAAGAAATGTAATGTAATGTTTTTTTTTATTTATTTTTCTATCAAACATTTCTCACGCCATGAATATTTTTTTATAATTTTGAAACCGAACCTGTTTAAATTTTTGGGTTCATCAGGTTCGAGTTTAAAGTTTTTATAAAGAGCGAACCTCAACCCGTTTGGGTTCGGGTTCGGTTTAAGTCCCTGATTTAATCATAACATAATTGGTAAAAAATAACTCTAGTTTCAATTGGCTTTTAAGAACTTTTGGTATTTAAAATAAGTCTCTAGTGTTCATCATTTCCATTTATTATGAATAAAATATATTTTAATCTAAAATAATTAGCTATATTCTAAAATATATATTCAAATTTTTGTTTAAACATTAACTCTGATGTATATGATTATTATGTCCTTTTAAAACTAAAGAGTGCTAACTGGCGATCTTCAGTACGTATGAGTAATATTATAACTCATACGCCATGTTATCCCCCCTTTACCGTGTATAGCGTTTTATAAATTTTTAGCTTTAAAAAAGCATTTGCTTTAAATATTAAAAAATATTATTAGCTTTTCAAAATATCTACATGTGTATCTAAGTATCTAAATATCTATACTGCACTCAGGAAAAAAAAAGTTAGTAGATTTTTAACGGTTTTCAATCCCACTTTACTATTTTTGTACTGATTTTTAGTAAAAAAATATTATTTAGTAATTTTTTTTTATATGCTATTACAGAACTTTTACAGTATATTTACAAATTTTTGTTGATAATTTAAGAAATTATTTTACAAATTGTTGAAAGCCGATTTGCTAAAATTAGCAAAAAAAAAAAATAACTAATTTTAAAAAAGTGAATATTGAAGGAAATGTTATTTCTAATTAAAAACTTACAACTACAAACTTAAATTTCCTTAAAATGTTACACAGATTAAATAAAGAGATCGGAAGTGTAGATACCGTCTCATGTCTAAAAATAGGATATCCACTTAAAATGGCATTAAAAAGTTTTTTTAGTTCTAAAAATCACCCCTAAAAACAATTAAAATTTTACCTTAAAAGTAAAAAAAAAATGACTAAAATATTTTTCAAAGCAGAAATTACCAAATTAAAACAAAATTCGTTTATGTTTTTACAATTTTTAAGCCTTTGATTTTTATTTTTTAATTTTGTCTTAAATATTTTTTGAAAAAAAAAATAAATAAAATAAAATATGATAAAAAAAATTTTAAATTTTGAACCAATATTAATAATATTTAGAAAATTTTTTTTGCTGATTTTAGCAAATAGATTTTAAATTCCACTTTAAAAATACAGGTTGGTTGAAAAGTTCCTGCGCTCACCAAGAGATGGCACTGCTAGCTTCAAACTTTTTTTTTTCTCAAGTTGGTATAATTGTCCTGAGAACACATGCAAAGTTGCAAGTCATTCTGGCAATTCTTTCTTTGTTTACAAGCCATTTGAAGTTGACGTGTCATTGATTTTTTTTAATATGGAAAAAATTGAATATCGTGCAGTCATTAGATTCGTTGTTTTGAAGGGTTTAAAAGCAAAGGAAATTTATGAACAATTGTTAGAAGTGTATAAGGTGTCCTCACCTTCAAAACGTATCGTTGAATTTTGGGCTGGTGAATTTAAACGTGGTTACCAGCCTTAAAGACGATCCACGCGAAGGACGACCAAAAACTGCAACCACAGCAGAAATCATTGAGCAGGTACATAATATGGCTAGTGAAGATCCAAGTTTGACTAAGCGTGAAATTGCTAATGCCATAGGCATCTCAGACGAACGAGTACTCCATATTTTACATGAAGAAAAAACTGTTTGGAAAGTTGGTGCCGCACACATTAACAATTCAACAAAAACTGGATCGAAAACAAATTTCTCAGCGTAATTTGGAGCGTTTTAAGCCGAATAAAACCGACTTCTTGCTTAGTTTTTTAACTATGGATGAGATTTGGATCTACCATCATGATCCTAAATTGAAACAAGAACGTTTACAGTGAACTGAAGCTGCTTGTTTAGCTCCAAAGCAGGTGAAGACACAACGATCAGTAAAGAAGGTTATGGCATCAGTTTTTTGGGATGCAAAATGAATTTTGTTAATTGACTATCTTCAGAAAGGTAAAACAATCAACTCTGAATATTATTGCAGTCTTTTGGATCAGCTGGATAAAAAAATTCGTGAGAAAAGACCTGGTTTAAAGAAGAAAAAATCATTTTTCATCAAGACAATGCACCTGCTCACAAAAGTGTTTTGACGATGGCTAAATTCAAAGAATTAAAGTACGAATTGCTTGAACATCCACCGTATTCACCAGATTTTGCTCCCAGTGACTACTATCTCTTCAGAAATCTCAAACAATTCCTTCGTGGAAGGCATTTTTCGTCGAATGAAGAGGCCATAGCAGTCGTAGACGGTTATTTTGCAGAGCTTCCGGAAAACCATTATAAGGATGGGATAAAATTATTGGAAGATCATTGAAACAAGTGTATTGAGCTTCTAGGAGATTATATTGAATAAAAAAAATATATTTCGTAACAAAAACAGTATTCTTTCATTTCGAGCGCAGGAACTTTTCGACCAACCTGTAAATTACCAAATTAAAAAAAATTATAAATTCGTTTATGTTTTTACACTTTTTAAGCCTTTGTTTTTTTTTTTTTTTTTTAATTATGTCTTAAATACTTTTTGAAAAAAAATTAATAAAATAAAAAATGATGCTCGATAAAAAAAGTTTTAAATTTGAAACCAATATTAATAATATTTAGTAATTTTTTTTTGCTGATTTTAGCAAATATATTTTAAACTCCACTTTAAAAATAGTTTACTAAAATTTAGTAGCGGCAGCTAATTTTTATACAAATTTCATTGTACTACACGTCAGCAGACATGTGTTGTTAAGATTAGCAAAAAATACCGCTGAGCTAAAATTAGCATAATTTCCCGTAATAACAGCAACATTTTCAATTGCCATTACAACAGACTTTTGTTTGGTGAGTGTAACGAGTGTTTACTGGCGATTATCAGTACGTATGAGTATTATTATATCACTCATACGCCATGTTATCCTCCCTTTATCTTGTACAGCATTTTATACATTTTTAGCTAAAAAAAAAAAAGCATTTGCTTTAAAAGTACAACAACTATTTTATTAGCTTTTCAAAATATCTACATGTGTATCTAAATATCTATACTGTTTGTATAACATTATATTCCATACAAATATAACAAATGTTTGCAAAGCAATAAATCAAAAATGTTTGTTTCTTCTTTTGGTATTTTTGCTATAGCAAACAAAACTTTAATATATTTTATTACAATTCCCTAAAGTTTACATAAATTTTTGTAAAAGAAACACTAAAAATGGAAACTTTTTGTTGTTTTTTTTTTTGTATTTATTTAATAAAAAAAAATAAACCATATATAAAAACTGTTCATAATTTTTAGAATAAAAAAAAAAGAAAGAAAAACTTTTATTTCAATACTCGGTAAATCTTCTTCAGTTGAAATATGTATATATTTGCTATTTTCCCTTGTTTTTATTTCACACTGTTTGTGAAAAATGTGCAAAAAATCCAGCTGTGCTTCCAGAGAGGAGGTCGTGCTTTTTCGTTTTTGCCTGGTTCTTTGTAAACAACAAAACACTACACCCCTCCTAGTAGACAGCTCTTAACAGCAGGTATTCATTCATATAGACAGACTTGCTTTTCCCTACTTGTTTGAAAGTTTGAAGGGGACTTGGGGGAAGGGGTGTCGTAGTAGAGATTTCCTATGGCTCAGCATACTGTTTGAGTAAACAATAAATACACTGGGTTAAAAACTTTTGTTTACTAGCATCTCTATGGTATAAAATACCAACAGAAAATTAAATAAAATAAGAACAGAAATTGTGGAGCTTAAAATTTAAGTTTGAAATTTACAAAAAGAAAATGAAATCAACATCAAAAATTTATTGGGCCTAAAAAGTTTTGTTTAACCCTGCACAATAGTTTTTCAAAAAAAAAAAAAAAGAGAAAAAACAATTATTCAAATTATATCGATCCAAAAAGAACTTTTTGAACGAACTTTAAAATATAAGGTGGGGGCAATAAGTATCACCCAATTGGAAAAAGCTACTATTTGTGAAAATGGGTTCCTATGTCAGTTTGGTTTTGACATTTGTGAAATAGACACAACCAGAATTCATAGTGAATAACAATGAATCGCTATATGCCATTAAAATTGATCATGGGGAACCTAAAATGGGGGAAAGATCCACGCATTATTCATTAAGTCACTGTGTGATTTGCTGTAACGTCGCAAAAGCTGATTGGACTTAATTTTTTTCACGACGGCTATAGACCCATGCAGACTAAATATTTCTTACCGGAAATGGATGATCTAGATTTGGTGGACATACACTCACCAAAAAAAGTCTGTAATGGCAACTGAACATTTTGTTGTTATTACGGGAAATTTTGCTAATTTAAGCTCAGGGGTATTTTTTGCTAATCTTTGCAACACATGTCTGCTGACGTGTAGCACAATGAAATTAGTAAAAAAAATTTGTAGCCGCTACTAAATTTTTGCTAAAATCAGAAAACAAAAATATTTACTAAATATCATTAATATTAGTACAATCAAATTTGTATGAAAAAATTAGTAAGCCCTACTAAATTTTAGTAAATTGTTGTGAAATGCACTATAAACAAGTTTTACGAAATATTAGTGAAATATATAGCAGGAAAGTTAATACAGGTTGGTTGAAAAGTTCCTGCGCTCGAAATGAAAGAATACTGTTTTTGTTACGAAATATATTTTTTTTATTCAATATAATCTCCTAGAAGCTCAATACACTTGTTTCAATGATCTTCCAATAATTTTATCCCATCCTTATAATGGTTTTCCGGAAGCTCTGCAAAATAACCGTCTACGACTGCTATGGCCTCTTCATTCGACGAAAAATGCTTTCCACGAAGGAATTGTTTGAGATTTCTGAAGAGATAGTAGTCACTGGGAGCCAAATCTGGTGAATACGGTGGATGTTCAAGCAATTCGTACTTTAATTCTTTTAATTTAGCCATCGTCAAAACACTTTTGTGAGCAGGTGCATTGTCTTGATGAAAAATGTTTTTTTTTTCTACTTTAAACCAGGTCTTTTCTCACGAATTTTTTCATCCAGCTGATCCAAAAGGCTGCAATAATATTCAGAGTTGATTGTTTTACCTTTCTGAAGATAATTAATCAACAAATTTACTTTTGCATCCCAAAAAACTGATGCCATAACCTTCTTTGGTGATCGTTGTGACTTCACCTGCTTTGGAGCTGAACAACCAGCTTCAGTCGACTGTAAACGTTCTTGTTTCAATTTAGGATCATGGTGGTAGATCCAAGTCTTATCCATAGTTATAAAACGATGCAAGAAGTCGGTTTTATTCGGCTTAAAACGCTCCAAATTACGCTGAGAAATTTTTTTCGATCCAGTTTTTGTTGAATTGTTAATGTGTGCGGCACTAACTTTCCAAACAGTTTTTTCATACGTAATTCTTCATGTAAAATATGGAGTACCCGTTCGTCTGAGATGCCTATGGCATTAGCAATTTCACGCTTAGGCAAACTTGGATCTTCACTAACCATATTATGTACCTGCTCAATGATTTCTGCTGTGGTTGCAGTTTTTGGTAGTCCTTCGCGTGGATCGCCTTTAAGGCTGGTACGACCACGTTTAAATTCACCATCCCAAAATTCAACGGTGCGTTTTGAAGGAGAGGACTCCTTATACACTTTTAAAAATTTTTCATAAGTTTCCATTGCTTTTAAACCCTTCAAAACAAAGAATCTAATGACTGCACGATATTCAATTTTTTCCATATTAAAAAAAAATCAATGACACGCCAACTTCAAATGGCTTGTAAACAAAGAAAGAATTAACAGAATGACTTGCAACTTTGCATGTGTTCTCAGGACAGTTATACGAACTTGAGAAAAAAAGTTTGGAGCTAGCAGTGCCATCTCTTGGTGAGCGCAGGAACTTTTCAACCAACCTGTACTGCTACTTAACATGTAAAATTCTGTATAAAGTTTATTTAAATAAATTAGCTATAATTAACAAAAATGTCTGATAAATATTAGTGAACTAAATGAGTTTTAAAATATGGAAAAAATTAAAAAAAAATTATAAAAAATGAACAAATTAACTTAATTATTTTTAGATACACTTTAAAGCTGCTAATTTCTTTTGAAATTGCATTAGGAAACAATATTACAAATTAATTTTTTTAATCAAGCAAAACACTTTTTTTAAGGGAGCAAAAACATTTTTTTTTTTTTTAATCGAGCAAAACATTTTTTTTGTTTATTTTTTCAAAAAATATTTTGGATAAAATTAAAAAATTCAAAGGGTTACAAATAGTAAAAACAAAAGAATTTATCATTTTGTTTTAATTTGCAAATTTTTGTTTTGAGCGGGTTTTAAGGTAAAATTTTTATTGTTTTAAGGGCTGATTTTTAGAACTAAAAACAACGTTTTAGTGCTATTTTAAGTGCATATCCTATTTTTGGATATGAGTCAGTTCTGAAAAGAATCTTCACTTCCAATCCCTTTTTTCAAACTATGTAATATTTTAAGGCAATTAAAGTTTTAATTATTAGAAATAACATTTCCTTCAATGTCCACTTTTGTAAAATTAGTAAATTTATTTTTGGTGCTAATTTTAGCAAATCGGTTTTCAAAAATATCTAAAATGATATCTGAAATTAGCTACAAAAATGTTTAATATGCTGTAAAACTTCTGTTATTGGTAAAATGTAAATAGCAACAAAATAATAATTTATTTTTTTTTACTAAAAATCAGTACAAAAATAGTAAAGTGGGATTAAGAACTGTTTACTAATTTTTCTACTAACTTTTTTTATCTGAGAGTAGGCAAAAATTTAAATAGTAAAAACATAAACGAATTTTTGATTTTGTTTTAATTTGCTAATTTTTGCATTGAAAATTGTTTTCGGTAAAATTTTTGAATTTAAAGTTCAAATATTAATTATTTTAAGAGCTGATTTTATAAATTTTTAAGTGCTAATTTAAGTGGATGTCCTATTGTTAAACATGAATTTGTTGTGAAAAGTATCTGCACTTCCGATCCCGTTTTTATTAGAAATAAAATTTACTTTAATATTCACTTTTTTAAAATTGGTATTTTTTTTTTGTTAATTTTAGCAAATCAGTTTTCAAAAATTTGTAAAATTATTTCTAAAATTAGCATTAAAAATTTGTAAATATTCTGAAAAAAAATCCAGTAATTTTTAAAATGTACATAGCAAACAAATTTACTAAATACAATTTTTTTTTACTAAAAATTAGTACAAAAATAGTAAATTAGGATTGAAAATCGTTTACAAATTTTTTTACTAACTTTTTTTCTGAGTGTAGCATTTCAAAAAGTTGGGTGGCCAGTTGTCATACTGCACGCGTCACAATGCGTAATTTGAAGGATGTCTTCCCAGCAGGTGTATTATCGTGTTTCGGTTATTTGGCGTGATCAGTTAAATCTTCCGATTTGATTGTCCTGAATTTCTTTCTCTGGGGATCATTGAAGTCGTTGTAGTACTCAAACAAGCTTCGCACCTTGGAGAAGTTAAAGAACCACATTCGAATCGAAATTGACAACGTGCTGCACACAGTTATGCAAAATGTAATACAAATAAAGCAAATTGGATTTAACGCCGACGTCGTCGATTTGCCGAACATAATTTTCCAAAATTAATTAAAGATTAATTTATAAGTGCGAGTAAACATAATCAGCTAAAGAAAGAAAATCAGATGATGCTTTTTGCCCCACTTTAAAGATATAAGAAACTAAAAATTTGATTGGGCTTTCTAAAAAAACTTTTTTAAATTTTTACAAAAAATTTAAAGGCCTTAATTTTAGTTTTTAAATACAGGGCGGATCAATAAGTCCATGACTTTTCGAATTTCCCTCTTAGTTATATGAAACTCAACACTGCTCAAGCAGTGCAACACTGAGCAAGTTTCATCATTTACTTTGCGTTTAACAGATGTTCAAAACATACAACCTCGTGAATTTTTTTAAAAATGGAAAAAAGTGAATTTCGAGTGCTTATTATTTTTTTTTTAAACTGTCAATCAAACCAAGAACAAGCTTGATAAATACTATGGGGACTCTGCACCATCTATTTTAATGGTAAAAAAGTGGATTACTGACTTTCGTTGTGGCCTTACAAGCACGGAAGTTTCTGAACGTTCTGGACGCCCAGTTGAGGTCTCTACACCAAATAATTGAAAAAATTTACGATATGATGTTGGCCGATCGCAGATTGAATGTGCGATAGATTGTGGAAGACAAAGGCATCTCACATGGCTCAGTGGTTTCAATTTTGAACGATCACTTGGGTATGATACAACTTCCCCAAGATGGCTGTCGCGTTTGCTCACAATCGACCACCAACGGAATCGTGTGACAGCTTAGTTTCCATGGCAAAAATCCATGAATTAGACTACGAATTGCCCCCTCATTCGCCTTATTTTCCGTGTTTGGCCCCCACTAGCTATTTGACTATTTCCTATTTCCAAACCTAAAGAAATGGCTCGGTGGAAAGAGATTTAGCTCCAACGATAAAATTGTTGAATGCCTATTTTATGAACCTTGAAAATCCTATTTTTTGGAAGGAATACATAAATTGGAGAAACGTTGGACTAAGTGTATTGAGCTAAAAGGAGATTATGTTGAAAAATATATATTTTTTTTCTGTGTTTCATTGAAAAAGTCACGGACTTATTGATGCGCCCTCGTAGCATTCAAATCTTTTAAAATATATTGACAAACACTAGAGTAACTAGCAAATATGCTTTAACTTCATTATATTTTGTCTAAATTTATATATTTTATTATTTAGGCATTTCCTTACGGACTCCTGCTAGTCCTTGAACCAAATTTATAATAATATAATTTTCAAAGAATATACTTAAACCTTATTTTGTGTTTATTATCTATGACTTCCGGTAATGAATAATATTTTTGCAAATTTCTTAAAAGGTTTAATGTTTTTATTTCATATTTTTAGAAATCCGTCATTGACTGGATCTCGCTGATAAACCGTAGCCTACACATGAAATAATAATTTAACAGAAAATTCAGTAAACTATGTTTTGAATTTAACTCCTTTGATTAAGAAAATAAATTTTAAAATAGCATGTAAAAAAAAATTAAAAATGCTTTAAGGGATTATTATACATCATTTTTTACATAATCATATCTTATTATCCAAAAAACTTACCAAATAACAAAAATTTTTAAGCAATTAAAAATATTAGGGTTTTGCCTTTGAATATAAACTTTCTGTAGCATTTTGAATAGTCAAATTTCTTTTACTGCAACCGGAGATATTCACAAATATGTTTGATTAAGTCTTAATTAATATAACTCATACGCCACCATGTACAATTATTTAAAATTTCTTGTTTAAGCAAAGTTAGCAAAAGATTTTGAGTTTTTTTTTTTTTAAATATTACACACACTTTTTAGGCGAATATTTTTTCAGAAGAGATTGTTTAAAATAACTTAGAATTTATGCTTTTAGCTTACAATTCGTTTGAAATATATATTGAGTTTTTTTTTTGCAAAAGACCTCTATTTCCTAAAATTTACTAAAAATTAATTCCACTAATTTCAAGTTATAATATCTTTTTTAAAACCTTCAGCAACATAAAATTTCTAAAAAAAAATCGTATGCATAAATTAATTTTATGTATATATTCTTAATAAAAAAAAAAAAAATACAACAAAAATGAAAAAAGTTTTTAATATGGTTGAAACGGAAATTCACGTACAGCATGTATGTGACATGACACAATGTATCCGGTTGAAAACTTTTCAGGACATATGTGCAAATGTGCTGCTATTTAAATTTGCACAACAAATAAAATATATATATAAAAAAATGTACGTATGTATATCAACTAAATTATATAATAAAAAGTATATTTTTCCACTTTTTTTTGTAAAATTTTTATGACAAATTAATAAAAAAAAAGTTATTATTGTCGTAATAGTATAAAAAAACATTACAAAAATTTTTTGTTATTAAAATTATTAGAATAAATTTTTTTTTTTTTTAATAACTCGCTAATAAAAATATTTTTAATGTTGACCTCATAAATATTTTTATATGTAAATAATTTAAAAATTTTAATATGCATAATATTAAAATAAATTCTTTTGTATATTTTTTTTTGCTTTGATTGCTGCTTTACATTAATCCACAATTAAATTTTTGTATACAAAAACAAGAATCCATAACAAAATTATCATAAGCCTTGAAATAAGCTGTTATTTTGACACGCTCTAATAAAGTGTGAGAATGAAAACAATTTTAGTACATATAATAAAATATGATAATATAATAATATCATCATATTATTTGCATATGTGTAAGAAAAAAAATCACACTCTTAAAAGTATGTATATTCAAAATAATATACATTATATGCTTGTTAAAATGTTGGCCAAAACACTAATAGAAAAAGTAGAGTAAAAAAATTGTAAATAAATTTTTTAAAGGCCAATAAAACTGCTTCAAAAAATAATATTATTTTTTAGAGAAAGCTTCTGAGGGAAAGCTTAATAATTCATATTTTCATATCAATTTAAATTTTCAAAATTGCTTGATTATAACCGGAGTTATTTATAAAAATGTTTAGTCAGCTCTTAATTAATATCACTCATACGCCACCATAGATGAATTAACGCTTTTAAATTATATATTTTAAAATTTACAATTTTTACAAAAATATTTGAATTCTTTCGATAGATTATAAAATTTGCCATATTTTGAATTAGTAAATATTTCGTGGGCTTGTCTTAAAAGCTGGAATTGGTCAAAGTCAAAATTTTGTAAAATTTATAGAACGCTATTAATATTTACGAAATAAGATTTAAAAAAAAAAAAATATTAAACTTAACTGAAAGGCATTGATAATAAACACGAAACTAGCTTAAATTATCTTTTTGACTTTAAGAACTTACAGGATACTGGTAGGATACTCAAAAACGTGTAAGCAGACTTAAATGATATTTGATAAAATAACACAGTTCAACACAAAAAAAAATTACGGGGTTCCGACGATTGACTCTTGTTAAGGAGACCAAAAAAAAAAAAAAAAAATATACGTGTGTCGGCGTTTTGATAGTTTACATCGGGATTTCATTTTAGAAGCGGTTTAAGTTTCCCAGCTCTGGCCTGTTCTTGAAGCATATCGGTATATAAAACTATGTTTTCTTTACATCTGAGGTGAAGGGTTTGTTTAGCAATTTTGTAGATAACGGTATGCCAAATATTTTTGTATAATATTTTAACCCTCTAACTCCCCCTTATAACGGTATTTTTTGGCTAAATTCTAACAAATTGTAAAAACCACCACGAAAAAGATGAAGGGCGGGGATGAAATGTTCTACAAAAATATTGGCCATTAAATTCTACTACATATGTCAGAACACACCAAAACCGTAAACTTAACACAAAGACCAAAAACCAATCACATTCAAGATTGCTCATCAGATTTCTAGTCAAATTTTGGGATGACCAACATATTATAAGTCAGATTTTGGGATCACCTACTTAATATTTAGGTCATCCCAAAATCTGACTAGAAATTTGATGAGCAATCTTGAATTTGTCTTGTTTTTGGTGTTTGTGTTAAGTTTACGGTTTTGGTGTGTTCTGACATATGTAGTACAATTTATAGCCAACATTTTTGTAGAACATTTCATCCCCGCCCTTCCTCTTTTTCGGGGTGATTTTTACAATTTATTAGAATTTAGCCAAAAAATGTCGTTATAAAGGGGAGTTAGAGGGTTAATATGTTCTAAAAAATTTTTGGCATACCGTTATCTACAAAATTGCTGAACATACCCTACATCTCAGATGTAAAGAAAACATAGTTTTATATACCGATATGCTGCAATAACAGGCCAGAGCTGGGAAACTTAAACCGCCTCTAAAATGAAATCCCGATGTAAACTATCAAAACGCCGACACCAGTATATTTTTTTTGGTTTACTTAACAAGAATCAATATTCGGAACCCCGTAATTTTGGAAAAAGTTTGAAATTGTTGTGCAGTGTAATATGCTTAACATTAGCAGCAAAATTTCAAACCAATTTCATCAAATTTTTTAAATTTTATTATATAATTATATCTAATTTCTATGTCATGTTATATAATTATATCTTAAATGAAATATATAATTTAAGCACAAATCTGACTTTTTTTAAGCATTAGATTTTTAGATAAATTTTCAGTTTTTTTTTTAGTAATTTTCGATCATTGTTTAATAATCGACAAAAGTAGTAAAAGCAATCGAAAGTTGTTTAAAATTATCATAAATTTTTAACTGACAAAACGTAGTAAAAAACGATTTTTGTGGTTTGTTTTTCAAATTGAAAATTTTCTTTAATTTGTATGTAATTTTACAAAACATAACACACACACAGATGTATATATTTTTATTTTCTATGTGTGTAATTATATTTGAATAATTTCTTGTAATTTTTATTGAAATAATTTTGTATATAAACAAACTATTTTGGTAATAAAAAAACAAAAAGGAATTATATAAATTTCTATAAAATTTTACATTTAACTGAAAATATCAACTCCTACTGAATGTCTGTAAATTTTTATAGTTTGTTTTTTGAATGACTGATTCAAATAGTTATAAAATATATTTCTATAAATTTCAATTGATTCTTCATTTAAAAACAAACTGAACGTATTACTTTTTAAATAAACTGCAGTCGATAACGGCAAATATATTGTGAGTGTATAATATTTGAATACCTTTACAATAGACTTCTTAACAATATATTAAATTTATTTCACAGCCTAAAGTGCTACAGCATCATAGCTTTAAACAAATTAATATTAAAATATAACATCTCAAAGAAAAATAAAAAAAAAATCAACAAAATTGGCATTTAAGTGAAAAAAAAAAAAAAATATCTACATATGAGAATTTTCATAGCAACTGTCCACCTATGAAAATTTTTTATCGTATCAATATCAAACTTACAGTATTTATTGTCCTATATGACGACATGGAATAACTTTTTCAATTATTCTAAAAAGTAAAAGAAAATATTGTTTTTTTTTTTTTAATATTATCGCTCTATAAAAGAATAATGAATGACTGACTCAACAATGGCCAGCGCAAATAAGGTAGATTTATCGTATGACTTAAACATTCAGTAAAATATGGAGGAGCAAAAACAGATAAAGTCTCTGCTGTAACAGCCTTAAAACCTGCTTTGGCTAGGAATCTAAAATTTAAAATATGTATTCCCTGGAGTTTTGGCTAACTTACTGATAAAGTTCTTTAGGTTTTTTCGCCAGGAACGTCTTAAAAATGGAGATTCGAAATGGGGAAAATTTCCCCCTTAACTGCTTTAAAGAGAAACCCGAAATGTGAATAAAAAGAGGAGTTTAAATGGCGATATGTCTCCAGTTTAAGCTGCTTTTACTAGGAACTTGGAATTAAAAATATGTATTCCTTGGGCTAATTCCCTTATAAGGTAAATGTGTAATTTTCATCAGGAACGTGGTAAAAATGGGTGTAAAAAGGGGAAAAGTCTCTTTGTTGCCGGCATGCCCAAACAACATTGGCTTAATAGCTATAATTTAATATATGTTAGTTAATTTTTTTAGTTTAAAAACAAGCGTGGTCATAATGGGGCCCAAAAATAAGACTTTTCTTTTAACTAGAAATCTTAAATTAAAAGTATGTTTCTTGGGGGCTTGGGGAAACTTTAGGAATTTCCAATATAAACGCGGGGTTGAAATTAAGCATGATGATTCCACCTCCGGTTAAGACATTTACCAAGACGGCACTTTTGTAAATTTTACGAAACGTTGTCCAAAAAGGCAAAAGTCTCCGTCTTAACGTCCTTCGCCTCTAAACTTCTTCCTTTAAGAAATCCGGAGTTTGCAATAAGAAAAAGTGCCCTCTTTATTACCTACTCTTGACTGCTATTTGGGGAAATTTAAGATACGAGGGCGGATCAATAAGTCCGTGATATTGTTCAACATAATCTCCTTTTAGCTCAATACACTAAGTCCAACGTTTCTCCAATTTTGTATCCCTTCCAAAAAATAGGATTTTTCGAGGTCCATAAAATAGGCATTTGTTTGATCAATAATTTCATCGTTGGAGCTAAATCTCTTTCCACCGAGCCATTTCTTAAGGCTTGGAAATAGGAATTAGTCACTGGGGGCTACATCCCGAGAATAAGGTGAATGAGGGGGAAATTCGTAGGCCAATTCATGGAATTTTGCCATTGAGACTACACAGGTGTGCACCCGCGCATTATGGTCAATTGAGAGCAAACGCGGCACCCATCTTGCAGACAGCTTTCTTAAATCCAACTGATTATTTAAAATCGAAACTACACTGCCATATGATCAACAATCTCACGCATTTTTACTCTTCGATCGGCCAACACCATATCGTGGATTTTTTCGACATTTTCGGGTGTATTGGCCGTCCAGAACGTTCAGCGTCATGTGTACTTGTGCGACCACAACGAAAGTCAGTAAACCACTTTTTTATCATTGAAATCGAGAGTCCCCATAGTATTTATCAAGCTTTTTCTTGGTTTGATTGACGGTTTTTTTTCGCAAAAAATAATGTTTAATGTGCACTCGAAATTCACTTTTTTCCACTTTTAAAAAAATCCACGAGGTTGTATGTTTTGAACAGCTGTCAAATGCAAAGTAAATGACGGAACTTGCTCAAAATTTGACAGTAGTCTATTAACAGGTGGTAATTGATCGGAGCAGTGTTGCATTTCATATAACTACGAGGGAAGTTCGAAAAGTCACGGACTTATTGATCCGCTTTAATTTGCTTTAAGAAATACTTTTTGGAATAATTAGGACGTGATAAAAACCTGTTTAAAAAATGAAAAAACTACCAACCGCTGAATTTAAGAACTTAAAATTAGCTTGTGGGCTCCTCTTTCAAAGCAGATATTTACTAAAATGGTATTTTTGGAAATTTTAACCGGGTGGCAAAGAGGGAGAAAAGTATCCTTCTATTGTCCTGATCAAACATTTTTCAGATGGAATTTTAAATTTTTAAATATCTCTTAAGCCGGGTAGGGACAAATTTGCTAAAGAAAATCTTTTTAAAATTTCCAATAAAAACGTGGTAAAACGACATTTAAAAAGTATAAAAGTTCCCTTTGTTAATCCAAATCAGATAGTCAGAAAATACCTTCACTTAGCTTAGCTTCGGAGAAATTCTTTGTTAAATATTTTGTATAGCAAATACTAAAAATATTAGTTATAAAACCAGTAAATAACTCTGTGCGTATACTTAATATATTAAGGTGTCCCTAAAATATACCAAACAAAAAATATATTTTTTTTTACTGGAACTTTCTGAATCGATAGCAAAACATCTAAACTTTGTTTACAAATTAAAAATATTACAAAAATATTTTGGCCAATTTTTAGATAAATTGGGTTACACTAAAAATTCAGAACTAGTCTTAAATTTTTAAAATTTTTTTCTTTTTGTCAAATTACTTCATTAAATTAAACTCAAATTGTTTTAATAAGTAATCTCTCCTTTCGACTTTTCTCTTTCAACCTAACCAAAGTAACTACGCCTACTTCACCCAATTTTTGTAAAATTTTAATCTGTTTTATCCATATTAAATACAACAATAAGTACTGTAAGTTTTTTTTTTATTAATTCTACATAATTGTTCCTACAGTGAGAACGATGGTATGAAAAGCCTCATATGTATTGTCCTGCATATACATGTGTAGTGGGTAAATAATTTATATAAAAAATGTATAAAGAATATTTGGAACACGGTTTATAACTACTCAATGATGCTTGAATCCCTAAAGTAATTTAAAATTTTTATTTATTTTCTTTTATTTGATCTTGAATTCATTCCATTGACTTAATAAAATGTAATAAATAAATATTATACAAGGTGGCGCAAAAGTAATGCTCCTATCAGAAAATGCTATAAATTTTGCGATTGGCCCCTAATGTCAGTTCTGTTTTGACATTTGTGTAGTAAACACATGCGAAATACACGTTAATAAACAATGTTACGCTACACTGCTCCAGAACGCGGAATATTGGTGACTATTTATTTGAGCAATAATGAAGATGATTTTTAATCAAAAATAATCATGAGTGATGAGGCCCATTTCCATCTTAGTGGGTACGTAAATAAGCAAAATTTACGCTTCTGGGGCACTAAAAATCCGCGTGTAACCCACGAAGAGCCATTACACCCGCTCAAAGTCACTGTATGGTGTGCTGTTTTCGCTGGAGGAGTCATCGGACCTTTTTTCTTCGAAGACGTCGCGGGCCAAACGGTTACTGTGAATGGTGAGCGCTACAGAGCAATGATCAACGAGTTCTTTTTGCCGCAACTTGATGAATTGGAATTGGAAAACATGTGGTTCCAACAGGACGGTGCAACGCCACACACTGCACGTGCCACAACCGATATGCTGAAGGATGCATTTCCCGGGCGCCTAATCTCCCGTTATGGCGATTTGCACTGGCCAGCAAGATCGCCTGATTTGACCGCTCCAGACTTCTTTTTGTGGGGCTTTTTGAAGTCGCGGGTTTATGTCAACAAGCGTCAGACTCTTGCAGCTCTTAAAGACAATATCCGTCAAGAATGTGAGGACCTATCGCCGGAAGTTTTGGCCAAAGTGATGGAAAATGCCATAAAAAGGGCTTAAATGACAATCAACTGTGGCGGCGGCCATTTACATGACATCATATTCTCTACTTGATGTAAAAAAAATTAAAAAACCAAATAAAAATAATCCACAAGAAGAATCAACGTTTTTCATTTTTTTTTAAATTACAGCCAAAAAACATCGGAAGGTTATTTTTGCGCCACCCTGTATTATATCATTCTTTTAAATTGAGCTTGAGCTCTTTTTTAATTGTTATAATATTTAATTATTTCCCGAAAGAAGTCACCCAATGTGGAGACAAAATATTGGAAAATAAATTACCATTATTATTTTTATAAAAAGATCTCAAGCTTAATTTAAAAGAATTGTATAATGTAATTTAAAATTTTATAACAAAAAAAAAAAAAAATTAAAAAATTTATATGTAGAATTTACAAAAAACTTTCACTATTAAAAAATACGGTATACAATTACCAAACCTTTTAAATGATAAATATATCATATCAGTCAAAATAGAGAGTTTTACAAAATAAATTTTCTATGTGCGTGCTATAATTTAATCCATTTTTGTGTAGCCATCATTAATATTCAACTATCGTAAAAACATTAAGTGAAATTTACTCGACCATTACTTTTGTCCCTTTTACTTCAATCAATCAATTGAAAGTATTTTCCTTAAATTGTTACTTACTTTTCTCTTAAATATAATATATTTACCTTTTATTTATAGGACAATATTATTATTATAAAAAAACATGTAAATACCTTTAAATACATATGCCTTTAACTTACATTAGAATTGGCAAACTCAAATAAAATTAAAACCTTAAAGTACACTTGAAATTATTTCGTTAAAGTGAAAAATGAAAAAAAAAAAAAAAACAATAGAAATGCTTATAGCGAAAAAAAAATACTTTAAGACTATTAACTTAATATGTAATGTTAGGTTAGGTAAAAAAATCGATTTACTTGTTACCTTCTAAAAGTAACGTCTTAAACAAATGGGGGAAGTAAGCGACAGGAATTTTTTCTTTTTCAAAATAATTAGAAATATGAGATACTAAGATTTATTTCCTGGCAAAGAAATATAAAAATTTTTAAGTTTTTCTTAATTTAGTTAATATGTTGTTCTACCCCAAGTCCATAATCTAAAATGACATTGTCATATTAGATTTTAATTGTTGCTTCAAAAAGCAAAATATCTATTTTATATTTGGTTTTATAAAAAGTATTAATACATGTTCTTAAAGCTTAACAACTCAATTTTAATTATCATTTTAATTTTTTTAAATTGCTTAATTACATTAAGAGATATTTGCAAAAATGTATAGTTTTAACATAATTAATATCACTCATACGCCTCCATATAAGAAATTTTGATTTCAGATATTTCTTTTATTAACAATGAAGTTTGAATTCTGATCAATGATTTTTATTTTATATTGATGTCCTGATTCTGAATCTGTTATCAAAATCTTAAGGAGACCTTAAGATTTCAAGAAAAATCATGGTAAAATGCGTAACAGTGTATAAGATTTAAAACTGTGTGAGGATTTAGTAATGACTTCGTATATGGATTTTTTTTTCTTAAAGTTTCTAAATAAAACCGATTTTTATCAACTAGAAACTGACCATACTTTGAATAGATTTCATTCAAAAATTATACAAAAAATTGTAGCTAAATTTGAACCGTAGCCAAAAATTTTGTTTTTGGGGCTGGGGCAACTTTTATAATAAAATGTTTTTGTTTGAATAAAATTTCCAAATTCTGAGTACTTTTTTTACCAAATATGTTCCATAAAAAAATACTTTATGCATTTATTTAAGCTTTTCATAATTTCTAGGGACCAGTTAGCTAAGCACAGTAAATTTTGTACTAAATTTTATTAGCATTTCAAATTTTCTTCTTGGCATTCTTTCCCTCTCTTGTTGGTATTAGTTAGTAATTGCTCTTCATTTGTTATAAACATTGATGATGATGATGACTGTAAATTGTTCATTCATTATACCGTACTTACAATACTTAACAAGAAAAAGCGAAGAAAAATCACCCAACAAAAATGTTGTTTTAATTACTTCAACCCAAACAACACTGAGACATTGATATATTTTTTTTTTATATAAAATTTCAGTAGTTTTTGGAATTTTTTTTTTTTTTTTTGAAAAATTTAAATAATATTTAAAAATAATATTTATCTATGAGAAACTTGAAATGGTTCTAGATTTAAGGAATTTTTATACTAAAATGGTAATAACATGTGAATTATATTAAAAAGTACAAGAATTTTGAAAACAAAATAAATACCAGGTTTGAAGAGGTAAATTCTTAAGAATAGAAGGTATAAATTTATTAGAATAGAAAGTTTTGAAAACAAAAATATTCTTCAGTTTACGAGATTTTGTCTTAAAAGGACATATGACAATGACGCTTGGTAGAAAATTCAGTTGCTGCAAGGAATCTTTTTCTACTGTGTAAGGATTTTCAACAGAAAATATTCTCAAGCTTAATTTTTAAAACCTGATTAAAACAATTTTAATACTCGGGTTTGTTTATAACTATGATAGGATGTATTTTGAAGTTAGTTTTTAAAATTTAAAATTAATGATATCCTAAAATTTTAGTTTTTGCGTATGAGTAATATTAAATAATAAAAAATATTAATCATACGCATTGCAGAAGTTCATAAGAATTTGCACGTTTTTTATGTTTCGCTCCTCGCGCATTCTCCCATAGATTAGGCGTAAGAATAATATCCCTAAAATCTTGTTCTTTCGGATGCAAACAGGCCTAAAAATTTACTTAAGTGATTTGTCATGCGGTTATAAGCGTTATTGCACGACAAGATTGGGAATTTTAGCAAAACTGTAATTTCTAGACATTTTAACATAAAATTTGAAGCACCAAATTTACTCCCAGCTTCAAATCATCTACAAGAAACAACTGATTTTATATCTGCACCACCTCCTTTTCTGTAATTGAAAAAACACCATAATTTGTGAGTCTGTTCTTCTTCAGTGTTGAAGAGTTTAATTGTTTGCTTTGGGAATTTAGTGCTGGGTTGCGCGAACAGAAAACCCTCTACTTATTTTTATTTTTTTCAAGAATAAAACAACAAAAAAAAAATTAACGTTATTTGGGTAAAAAATTATTTATTTAGAACTAAATTAAAAAAAAAAACGCTTGTCAGACTTAACCCTTTGATGAGCTAATTAAAGTAAAAGTATATATACTTAATTTTGATACACTCACAACAATTTATATATAATTTATAACACAAATATATAAATAAATATTTATAGATTAAAAAGCAATATATAGGAAAAGTTTATTTTAACTTATAAAATTTCTTAAGTCCAAGAGTCAGCGCAGTAGGAATTTTCACTTAGTTAGTTAAGTAAAATGATTTCAGTCACCACAGTGTCCACAAACAAAATTACTGTTGATTTTTATTAAAGCAAATCCTTATACACTTTAGTAAAACATATTTTTAAAATTACACAAAATTTGTGTAATTTTCAACTTAACCCAAAATTAATATATTAATATGTATTTATATTATATTTTAAAACAGAACATCATTAAATGATCATGTAACTAAAATTTAAAATAACGTATTATACTCTGCCATGATATACAATTTTCAAATTACTCAAAATATGTGTAATCTTTAAAAACATAAGAATTCAATACCACATAATAAAATTATTGTGGATTTTTACTTCAAAAACATATTTATACTTTGAAATGAAATATAAATTTTAAATTACACAAAATTAGTGTAATTTTAAACTTAACAATGAAATAACTTTTAAATTACACAAAATTAGTGTAATTTAAAACTCAACAAAAAGTAATAAATGTGCCATTTTACTACAAAACATCAACCACAGTTTATGTTATTGAGGTTCTAATTGACTTATTGAATCCTGAACTAGTTTTTTTTTTAATTGCAAAAATTTGTGTAACTTTAAACAATATACAAGTTATGCAATAATACGTTTACATTTTACGTACATAACAAGCGTTGAATTTTAATAATTATATTTGTAATTTTCCATTGAATTTTGCTTTTAAATTACAAAAAAAAAATGTTTTATTTTAAAATTTAGATACATATACAAAATTTAATCTGAAAATATATTTAATTGGTATATTTCATAAATTACTTTAAAAAAAAAAAAAAAATTAAAACTATTTGTTATATTACAAATTCTTCATTTGTAACAAAAATGTTGATTTTTACCAAAAAAAAAGTTCTCTTTAGTGAAGCATATGTTTCAAACCTATTTTAAACAAATATTAATATACACGCCACTTTACTACAGAAGGTCAACAATTGTTTATGTAACTGAGGTTGAAATGCGACTTATTAATCCTAAAACAGTTTTGTTTTTAATTACACAAAATTTGTGTAATTTTAAACAACGCATAAATTTTGCGATCATTTTACACAGATTTACAGAAATATATTTTATAATTTGTCATTAAATTTTATTTTTAAATTACATGAAAAATACCTAAACAAAATTTAATCTCAAAATTATTTTAATTGCAAGATTTTTATAAATTTTACGTTTGATTATAGATATTTTTTAGTAAATACCAATAGTTTTTAAGGAACTTTTCCTTTGTGTAGTTCTAGACAACAAAAATTATATAAGCATAAGACATATATTTAATACAGATGACAATCGTTTATCCGTGATTACAGATTACAAGCTGTTATCAAATAAAATTTTAAAATTACATAAGAAATGTGTAATTTGTAATTTCTTGCACAAATTAAAATTGGTTTCAAAATTCTATCAATGAAATTTGATCAATCTCGCTTTAACTACAAACATTTTTTAAAACTCGGCAATATTACAATTTTTCAGGAATACTTCATTTGTGTAATTTTAAACAAAATAGGTTTATGCCAAACTGTCATCAAATTAGGAACATAAAATGGGTAATTTTTAATTTTAATATTAAAAAAACTGTTTTCAATATTAGTTTGAAAATGTCCTGTGTTTATAACTGAATTAGTACAATTTTATTAAGATTATCACAGGGTTAAATATCCAAATACAGACAGGTGCCTATTAATTTTTTTTATTTGTTTTAAATTCAGCTTGGGTAGCGTTACGAATGAATATTAAATTTCTTGGAAAGAAAAGGTATACTTATACCTTTCTTCCTAAGAAAATGTTTTTGTAAAAGAAATGTTTTCTTGTTGAACAATTTTATTTATTAATAAGATAAAAACACGTTTTACTTATAAAAAACGGTGTAAAGTTATGCAAAAAAAAAACGTGTTAACAAAAAAAGTAAAAGGAAGGGATAACAAATTTTGTTTTAAAGCTTAAGGGTTTGATTGTGTAGAAAATATATTTTTTTATGTTGTTTAAAAAATTGTTTTTTTTTTCTAAAATTTATTGTAATGTCACATTGTGGGGGGGGGGGGGCGTTTAAAAACATCAGCTGGATCATAAAAAAACTAATTTGGTCAAGCTATATAAATTTGTAGTAGAAATTTTTTAAACCTTTGGTAACTTTTTTAAAAGTTGTTCTTAAAGGATTCTCCATCGTCGTCCAGATGTTTCAATAAAACTTGGATACTCCTTAAATACTTCTATGCTTTTATTTAATATGCTTTAAATCTAAAGAAATTACACGCAAAGAAAAAACATGGTTGCAACATGATCACTGCTACTTAATTTCACTCGATATATTTGAAAATGGTTGTCGCAATCAAGTTATTGGTTTGTAATTATTTAAGTAAAAATGTTTAGAGTTAAATAATGTTTAATAAGTTAATGTTGATAATATTTGCGTTTTAAAAGAACGTAGATCAGGTTTAACATATATTTTTTTACGTATGATTAATATGCAATTATTTATAATTACATATTAATCATACGCCTCGAAGCCTGCACGCTTATGCGCCAATTTTAATGAAGCCCAAATATTTAATAGTGAATCCAATGTTGATCCCATATTTTTTGTGTGTCATTCCCATGTTTAGGGGGTAAAATGAAAGGAGGGCTGTGGTGTAGAAAAAGGCGGTTTTATACCCTCCAGCACACTCACAATATTGTTTCGTTAAAATAATCTAAAATACATATTAAATTAATCGAAAATACAATCAAAAAGACGACTACTGATTTTTACGTTATATTCAGCCCATTTTGTTGTTTATTTTCAATTATTGTTTAATAATCCACAAAAGTAGTTAAAGCAATCGAAAGTTGTTTAAAATAACCATCAATTTTTAACTGTCAATAGTTGAAAAAATAAAAAAATACTTTTGTGGTTTGTTTTTCAAATTGAAATTTTTTTTATTTTTACTAAATACAACACACACAGATGTATATATTTTTATTTTCTATGTGTGTATCTATATTTGAATAATTTTTGTAATTTTTTATTGAAATAATTTTGTATACAAAGTATTATGGCAAAAAAAAAACAAAAAGGAATTATATGAATTTAAATTTTTAGAAACAGAAAACATAAAATTTTATATTTAACAGAAAATATCAACTCCTACTGAATGTCTGTAAAATTTTTATAGTTTGTTTTTTTATGACTGATTGTGATAGTTAAAAATAAATTTCAATTGATTCTTCATTTACTTTTTAAATAAACTACAGTCGGTAACGTAAAATATATTGTGAGTGTATATAATCTTAATTCGTACGATATATGTCCGCCTATGTATCTCTCTGACTGTCTGTTGCAATGGCGACCACATTTCGAATACTCCCTAGCAATTTGGTATTGAAAATAAACAAAATCAGGGGTTAAAAAGTCGGTGGGGACGGAAAATTTAACCATAATTCATGAAACACCATTACCCCCCTCAAAGTTACCGTGTGGTGTTCAGTTGTGTCGGAAAGGTGATTGGACCTTGGTTTTTCTAAGGCCCAACGGTATCGCTATTGCGGTGAGCCATGCTGACTGATTTTTTTTTACTGGTAATTGAAGATCAGGATTTGGAGGTTATCTGGTTTCAAATGGTCATACTGTGCGCGACACAATCCCATTTTTGTAGGATGCCTTCTTAGCGCGTGTAATCTTGCGTTTCGATGATTTGGTTGGTGGGCCAGATTTCCCAATTTAACTGATCCATACTTCTTCCACGTGGGAGATATTTGAAGTCGTTGTTGTAGGCGAACCAGCCCGGCACCTTGGAGGAGTTAAAGAGCCACATTCGAACCGGAATCGATAGCATGACACCACAAGTGCTGCGCACAGTTATGCAAAATAAAATTAATAGAGCTTAAATTTGCATCAACGCCGACGGCGGCCATTTGTCGAACAGAATTTTCCACAATTAATTGAAACAAAATTTATAAGTGCAAATAAACATAAGCAGTTAAAAAACAAATAAGTTTTCACTTTAAATAAAAGTTATAGCGAAAGAAAATCAGATGATGATTTTTGCCCCACCCCTGTACATATGAATGTAGTTAATATCTTATCAAATAGGTTGGACATTTTATTTCAAGATTTTGTAAATTATTTAAATGAGCAAATTTGAAAGATGTACTAAAACTACTTTTGATACTTTTGAGATCAAAAAAAGTACTATTTTTAATCATAAAATTCTCATATATTAAATGGATGGTATAAAAAAAAATTGGTAAAACCGAATTTAATGCTTTTACTTGTTATATATATGAAGAATGCTTTATTTACATCATGTAAATTAGTATAACTATTTGTTTCTTAACTTAATTTTTTACATAATTTGTTTTTCTAACTTTTATTGTGTTCAGCAAATGATTTGTTTGCATGAGCGAACCACCAGACGTATGAGTAAGAATATTTTTTTTTTTTTAGTAATATTCTAAATTACTCAGAAAATCAGTTTTGTGAGACTCTAAATTGGCCAATTTTAATGAAAAGTGGCATAGAATAATAAAATTAAGGTTGAGATAAGAAATTATTTAATCAGATTATTTTCTATAAAAGAAAAATCCCATTTAGTTTAACTAAATTAGTTAATTACTGAAAATTTGTTTAAATATACACCACAAAAATGTGATTAAACATTTTAAATTTAAACAATATATATGTACATATATATGCTGTCACATAATTTTTCCAAATATATTATACCAATGCTTAAATTATTTGTTTTATTATTTAAATTATTTACTTAATACTATAATTTGGTTGTAACAAAAATATACATAATTTATAAAACAACAAAGTGTGCAAAATGAAATAAATAAATAAATTTATAATAAAATAATATATACAACTCATTTTGTTTTTTTTTTTAAACATAAATGCTTATTGACAGAACTAATAAGGAATGCATTCTTTAACTATAATTTCAATGCTGAATTTAAAATTTTTTTGTAAGATAACAAGAAATTCTAAACATTGAAATATTATTGCAGCTATGAAATTGATTATATTTATTAAGTAATGTAGCTCCAGGTCATATTTTATAGAACCAATATTTCATCATTCCTTAAATGACAGCCTCACACTACGCATTTCAATGTTATAATTAAAACTGTTTTTAATGTAATGCTGGCATGCGTGGTGTGCAATGATACTACTTTTAAGTATTTTTAATATTTGTTGTTGTTTACATTAATCCTGAGGATGTCACTTAAGGAATAATTTAATATCGGTATTATAAAGTAAGGAAAGAAGATGCTAACAAATTGTTAGCGAAATATCGAAAATAAAACAAGAAATTTTATAAAAACAAGTAAGAGCGGCTAATGCTAATGCCGAATCTTATATACCCTTCACCATGGTATTCTGAAGGAGATGAATACATCGTTGGAATCTACTACCTCATAGCTCTCCACAAACAAGCGGTATCCCCATTTATTTTTTCTTAAATGTCCAAAAATTTTAATCCAAAATAATATGTCATGTAAAATCTCAAATTTATATTTTTCCATATGTTTCAGCGCTTTTCTTGTCAAATTTGGCATTTTCTAGGCAAAAAAAAAGTTGGCGACACTACTATTTATTTTTTATTTATATCATTCACAATAGTTGTGAAACGTATTTAACCTACGTATTTATCTTCACACTCTTATTAAACAAAGGGATTTTACTGGAAAAATTAGAGGTAGTCCTGGTTTTTTGCTAATATCTCAGCCATTTATTAACCGATCTGTCTGATTTTTAATAGCAAACAGAAATGGATCACATGTAACAGAAATAAAAAAGAATCAAGTCCTCATCATGTCTGGGTTCTTCGGAAAACCCATTTCAACACACAGACGGACAGACGGACAGACGGACAGACGGACATCGTTAAATCAACTTCGCTCTTCATATGGACCCAGAATATATATACTTTATAGGGTCTAAGATCAATATTGTAGAAATTACAAACGGAATGACAAACTTATATATACCCTTCCACCTATGGTGAAGGGTATAAAAAGTCGTTAGCTTAAAAAATTTAATATTAATATAAGATCGAATAAAGTTATATAATATTTTCAAATAAAATGAGCACGTTTCAACAACAATCCAGAATTGGCTACAGTAAGGAAATATATAAAATGAAAGAAAACTACAAAGACCTCTAGCTTAATTAAGTAAAAAATAAAAGAACAATAAATTGAATAAAATCATTAAGTACAGGGTGTCCGCCGGGAAGGTATACTACTTTGTTTTGCCGCCATTCTGGTAAAAATTAGTCTTGACAGTTCATATTTCGCAGTCGTGAATTAGACTCGTGGCAAATTTATTATGGAAAAATATTCGATAAACCAACGTGTTTTAATTGTTAAACATTTATCAAAATCAATCATCGATTACTGTGACGATGAGAAAGTTACGTTGGGAGAAACAACGTGCCAACAAAACGCACTATTTATCGTGTAGTGAATGATTTCGAAGAAAGAGGGTCTGTACACAAGAATTTCCATTTGTTTCCATTTAAGATTCAGTTGACACAAGAGCTTCTTCCACAAGACCATTTACGCCGCCATGCATATATATACAGCTCGCCCATGACAACACCGATTTTCTGAAAAAATTATAATAGGTGACGAGGCACATTTTCATTTGAATGGATATGTGAATAAACAGAATTGTCGGTTCTGGGCAATGGACAACCCTAAAATTATTCATCAGTCACCTTTGCATTCATTAAAAGTGACTGTCTGGTGTACAATTTGGTCAGGAAGACCAAATTCTGTGAATGGGGAGCGATATCGTGATATGATTGAAAACTTTTTAACGCCACAAATGAATGCTTTGAGCTTGATTAACATGTGGTATCAACAAGACGGTGCCACATCGCATACAACCAGGATTACAATGGAATTACTGCGAGACCTCTTTCCACAACAAATTATTTCAAGAAATTGTGTATTGATTGGCCTCCACGGTCTACGCCTGATTTGACTGCTCCGGACTTCTTTTTGTGGGGGCAAGGTTTATGCAAACAAACCAGAAACGCTTGAGCAACTCAAACAAAATATTAGTAATGAAATACCGCGTGAAATGTGTGAGAATGTAATGAAAAATGTGCTCAAAAAGGCTCGCATTTGTGAGGCTAACATTCTTTTTCATTTAATCAAAAATTATAAACAAAGTAGTATACCTTCCCGGCGGACACCCTGTACAAATTTTACATTTTAATTGATTTTTCAGAATTCGTGAAATTCTTTTTAAATTAATAAATAATTTTGTAAATTTTAAAATTTTTATTTATTTAAAATTCTTAATTAATTTTATATAAAAAATCCACTTCTTACTGCACAAAGAAAACAGATTCTTTGTGACAACCGTATTCCTTGCCAACTGAATAGTTTAGTTACAGCAATCGAACTATTCAGTTGTCACAACTAAATTTATTCCTGATCCAATTGACATATATTGTTTCAATTGAAATTCTATTATATTAACCGAATTTCGGTTGTCGCAAATAAATATATCGGTGGCTTCAACCAAACCATTAGGTTGGCAAAAAATTCAGTTGTCACGATGAGTCTGTTTTCTGTGTGTGAATTTAGTAATTTTATAATTTGAAAAACATAAAATATGTAAAATTTTGTAAAAACAACTGTCATTTATACATTTGCTGCATTTCAAATAAATTTTTAAAAATTGCTATTAAATAACTTACAAGCAATTAATAAAATTTAATATAATTTTATTATTTAAATACTCTGCTAAGTATTTACATATTTACAATCATAATGATAACAAAAAAACAAACGGAAATAACTACATATACATGACATTAAGTAAATGGTACAATAAATATATGTGGTATTTAGATGACTGTCTGTTCATTTATTTATTTATGTATTTAATATTTATGTTTTATATAGAATTTAGTGTGACATACATGTTAAATTTAATTTTTGTATTTGCAAGTGTTAAATGTATTAATGTGTATTGGGTTATTTGCTCTTTTAGTGTATTATATTAAATTTAGTTTTTGCTACATTTATAATTTTATAAATATACAAAATGTATTTATAGTCAGCAAATTAATTAAAGCACACAAAGTTAGTAAATGAGATATATCATTTTTTTAATTTCAATAAAAATTTTGTGTAATAAAATAGCTGTAAAAATATAATTCTTTCCAAAAAAAAAAATTTGTAGGATTCCAGAATTCCGCCATTTAGATTTATGAGGAATATTATACGAATATTCTAACATGACATCGTCTTAACCGTACGATGCACACCCAACTTTTTCTACGAGAACACACACCCGGGATACGTGGTACCCCCTGGAGGTATCTCCTTGGAATGTTCTAGGGGGAGTTTCGGCTCTGGTAGACCTGTCGATTGACTCCTATAAGGTTCACAAACGACTCTATTTTTCCCATGAAAACCCCTTTGACTGCGCCTTATCTCGGAAATCGATTTCCGGGTCTCCTATGGGAGGTACGTCCTTAGGTCCTATGGACGCAATAATCCCCCCCAAGGGTACATTTAGGTTCCCAATACCTTTCACTACGTTTTTTGGGGTATCCCCTGGTGGTACCTCCTTGGGATGTCGGCTTCGCTAGACCTGTCGATTGACCCCTATAACTCCCGGCTGGGTCCACAAATGACCCCACTTTTCATAGGTAGGGCCTTTGACCTTAATAAATCTCGAAAATGGATTTCTGGGTCCCCTGTGGGAGGTACGTCCTTGGGTTATATGGACGGAATAATCGCCGTATTTAGCCCTTTCATTTTAATTGATAAAAAATGTTTATTAAAAAGAAAAAAAAATATACCCATTGATCACCCAGCTTTAGAGGCTGGAAAAAGAAACTTGAAATTTGACATCTAGATGCCTCTTCCGTAGTGGAAGTTCTCTAAAATGAGAGGGGCAAATTAGGGACACACAAAAGATTTTTAATGATCTGTACAAAGCCTTTTAGCTATTGCAGAAATCTGAATCTTCAAATTGAAACATCCAGCACAAAAAAGGAACAAATTTATTAAGACCTTTCAACTCATCAATAAATAATCAGTGCTTAGGGCTTAACAATGGCTAAAAATGTCAAATTGGTATGGAATTGTTTTTAATACAAATAAATATATTTTTTAACTTTTTTTCGATACTTATTTTTTTTTTTTTTGTTGTTACATTAAATTTTTGTATTTAAAATGTTTTGTTATAGTTAATGGACAGATTGTTAAGATAAATAAAATAAATGAAAGTCATTTATTTTTACTGACTTTGTAGTTAATTTGTTGACAACTAAAACAATAAAATAAAGGAAAAATTTCGTAGTTAATTAGTTGGCAGTTAAAAGAATTTAAAAAAAGTATATAATTTCTTTTTACCGATTTGTGGTTAGTTTATTAACAATTAAAACAAATGAATAAACATTTCTTTTTTTACAGATATTGAAGTTTATGTATTAACATTTAAAATTAAAATAAAAAGTTCTTTTAATTGAAATGAAAATTTAGTAGACTAGGGGTGAACTATGTCATTCGTGATCGAATTAATGCGTTCGAAAGCTGTATTTTTAATCACTAAAATAATATTGTACCAATAATGAAAACATTAACTTTTATTTCTGATCTATTACCGAACCATAAGATCCCCAATGAAGAAAATTAATTTTAAATGTTTTATTTTAAGAAATAAAAAAAAAATTTCGATCGAAAAATTGCAATCAAGAATGCAGTAATTTGACCCCAGTTTCTAAATAATTTTTAACTTCCAAGTGAAAATCGTAATATATATGAACATACATGATCATACATGGAATTGTATATGATCATGAATGGAATTGTATATGATCATACATGGAATTGTATATGATCATACATGGAATTGTATATGATCATACATGGAATTGTATATAATCATACATGGAATTGTGTATGATCATACATGGAATTGTATATGGTCATACATGGAATTGTATATAATCATACATGGAATTGTGTATCATCATACATGGAATTGTATATGATCATGAATGGAATTGTATATGATCATACATGGAATTGTATATAATCATACATGGAATTGTGCATGATCATACATGGAATTGTATATGATCATTAATGGAATTGTATATGATCATACATGGAATTGTATATAATCATACATGGAATTGTGCATGATCATACATGGAATTGTATATGATCATGAATGGAATTGTATATGATCATACATGGAATTGTATATGATCATACATGGAATTGTGTATGATCATACATGGAATTGTATATAATCATACATGGAATTGTGTATGATCATTCATGGAATTGTATATGTTCATACATGGAATTCTATATGATCATACATGGAATTGTATATGATCATACATGGGCATACATGGTCATATACGTCTCATATATGACAATACATCTTCGAATCTGAAATTTGAGGGTATATTATTTATGAATCAGCATACATGAATAATATATGAGCATATATGATCACATATGACCATATACCGCCATATACCCTCAAATTTCGGATCCGAAGATATATGGTCATATATGATATCACGTATGGTCATATATATGAACCATTAATAAACGTATATGACCATGTATATGCATGTATGATCATATATGTTCATATATATATTTTGATTTGTACATGGGTTATTTAAAATTAAATTTTCAGTTAATTTAAACTACAAACTATTTTGAGTGTACATTGTTTTCTTTTTGTTAAGAAAAATGTTTTGTCTTCCAATTTCCAATTATTGTAGCATTAGCTCCAAAACTATCATGAACAATTTGAGCTAAATTGCTGATTTCTAAACCATGAACCACAGTGTTCAATTTTTATTTGGAAAACTGTATACAAATTTTACATAGAAATTTTAAATAAAATTTAAAAAAGCTTGTATTGAAATAATTGAAAGTGTTATTTAATTGCCAACTAAGCATAATTAACGTATTTCTAACTTTAGATGTATGCTTTAATTATTAAGCTGACTTTATTTTTAATATAACTGTAAATGGTTCTAAACTTACCATAATACGACGCCTAACGCGTGTCATTTTTTGGTACGAAGCTGAGGGATCCAATGTGTTAAAGTTGTTATCGTTGTTTTAAACAACGAATAAGTGCAAACAAAAAAAAACACAACACTAAAGAATAATTAAAAACAAAAGTATCGTTTTATCGGAAACGGAAGCTAGTTTGCTGTGAAGACCGTTTTGGTTTGGCTGTTTGTTTTTTTTTTTTTTCTTCTAACGAGAAATTACAATTATTATGCTTAAATATTAAAAATGCGGAATTTCCCTCACTTAAAGTTTGTATTCCTTTTTGCCTTATTAACTTTAGCAGAACAAAAAAAAAACTCACAATATTTCTTTTTTTATGTATAATTTTTTCAACTTAAAAGGAAGTTGGAAACAAAACTTTAGCTCTTTCCCTTTGTTTTACACACACAGGCATAAAAAGCTTTATAGGAAATCTAAATCTCAAAGGATTTTTCGTGTTTTGTTTTTTTTGCAAGGATTTTGATTTATAAAAATGTTTTTATATGTATTTTTTCGTTTACCACAAGCTAACTTGATTTTATACACTAAATATACCACAAACAAAATTCGCATAAATTTTTATATTGTTGTAATACAAGTGTAATAATGTTAGTATTATTGTGTATATACTGATTTTTCTTTTTTTTTTTTTTCTTTTAACCAAAAATGTATACAAAGTGAAACATTTAGACACTTAAAACATTAAAGACCACAAAAATTAAAGCACTAATAGTGTTTAAAATTTTAGGCTAATTATTTTCCACCATCAATTTTAGTGATTTATTTTTTTCATATTTGTTATATAATCGAAAAGTTTCCATAATTTAGATAAATTAGCAATGTTTTTTTTATATTATTTTAATTTATTATTAATTATCTTAATATTTTTCTTCAATATCTATAGTTTTTTATTTAAAAGTTTTTCTTTTATATTTTTATCGACCGTTTAACCGCACGTCTCAAATGAAACTGAAAATTTTGCGAGATTTGTTGAAGATAAAATACCCCCTGGAAAAATGTATATTTTTTTTTTGTGTTGTATTGTTGAATTTTCCGTTTTACGTGTAACTCTCATTAATCAACAAAAGAAAATGTGAGCATGTGAGAGCAGGTTTTATACAATTTGCCAATTTTGTGGAAAAATATATACAAAATATACAATAAATACAGTTAAAATCAGCATGTGGTTTTTCTATGTTACAGAGGGAGAGAGAAAGAGAGAGTGACAACTTTGCTTTTTGTTTATAAATGAGAGGGATTTTTTTAAGGATTGCCAGGTTATGGAAACTTTTTTATGGCAAAGTGTACAAAAAAAATGTGAAAGTTTTTATTTCAAAATATAGATGTAAGACCCTTTAAAGTATATCGTTAGATTAGTGTGGAATGTGCTAAGTCAAATTTTAAAAGTTGTTAAAATTAAACTTGGCCGTTTCAGCAGAGACAAAAACTGTATAAAATGTTTTATTTTAAATATTTTTTTAATCTGTAAAATCAGTTTTCTTCTTTATTTGGACCAATTTGCTTCGCATTTTTTTTGTTATAAAATTATCAAATTTTAAAACCTCAGTAATTTTTCAAAGATAAAAGTTTTCATAATTTAAGGGTTTTGCTGTGGGAATAAGTCGTCAAAACATAAGAACATTTCTATAGGAGAAATTATAGTTCTTTATAGGTCATATATCTTCAGATTCGAAATTTGAGGGTATATGGCCGTATATGGTCATATACGCTCATATTTTATTCATGTATGTTCATCTATGACCATATATGGACATATACCCTCAAATTTCGGATCCGAAGGTATGTGTGGTCATATATTGAACTTTGAATTAATGTACATGATTATGAATGCCCATGTATGATCATGTACCAGCTCATGTATAAACATATATGATCTTATATGAGCATACATGATCATATATGTACATCCATATATTTTCGGATCCAAAATTTGAGGATTTATCGAGGGTTTACTAACGCAACCTCGTATCTCAGATGCAACTACTTATTAAGGAGAGACAAAAAACATTTAATAAACTTTTGACATTTTTTTTTTTGGAAATTAAAAATTCATCATAATATTTTGAGTTTAAAAAAATATATTAAAATATGTCACAAGTTTATTATAAAGTGTTTTTTGTCTCTCCTAAAGGGAGGCAATCGTTTTTGAGATACGAGGTTTCATTACTACACCCTTATATGGTGAAATGAAAATATATGGGCATGCATGAATAATATATGAGCATATATAATCAAATTTCGTAGCCGATGATGCGACCATGACGAGGAGAAATATATATGTTAGTACAGGTTGGTTGAAAAGTTCCTGCGCTCACCAAGAGATGGCACTGCTAGCTCCAAACTATTTTTTTTCTCAAGTTGGTATAACTGTCCTGAGAACACATGCAAAGTTGCAAGTCATTCTGTCAATTCTTTCTTTGTTTACAAGCCATTTGAAGTTGACGTGTCATTGATTTTTTTTAATATGGAAAAAATTTAATATCGTGCAGTCATTAGATTCTTTGTTTTGAAGCGTTTAAAAGCAAAGGAAATTTATGAACAATTGTTAGAAGTGTATAAGGAGTCCTCACCTTCAAAACGCACCGTTGAATTTTGGGCTGGTGAATTTAAACGTGGTCGTACCAGCCTTGAAGACGATCCACGCGAAGGACGACCAAAAACTACAACCACAGCAGAAATCATTGAGCAGGTACATAATATGGTTAGTGAAGATCCAAGTTTGAATAAGCGTGAAATTTTTAATGCCATAGGCATCTCAGACGAACGAGTACTCCATATTTTACATGAAGAATTACGTATGAAAAAACTGTTTGGAAAGTTAGTGCCGCACACATTAACAATTCAACAAAAACTGGATCGAAAACAAATTTCTCAGCGTAATTTGGAGCGTTTTAAGCCGAATAAAACCGACTTCTTGCGTTGTTTTATTACTATGGATGAGACTTGGATCTATTACCATGATCCTAAATTGAAACAAGAACGTTTACAGTGGACTGAAGCTGGTTGTTCAGCTCCAAAGCAGGTGAAGTCACAACGATCAGCAAAGAAGGTTATGGCATCAGTTTTTTGGGATGCAAAAGGAATTTTGTTGATTGATTATCTTCAGAAAGGTAAAAAAATTAATTCTGAATATTATTGCAGCCTTTTGGATCAGCTGGATGGAAAAATTTGTGAGAAAAGACCTGGTTTAAAGAAGAAAAAAATCATTTTTCATTAAGACAATGCACCTGCTCACAAAAGTGTTTTGACGATGGCTAAATTCAAAGAATTAAAGTACGAATTGCTTGAACATCCACCGTATTCACCAGATTTGGCTCCTAGTGACTACTATTCATTCAGAAATCTCAAACAATTCCTTCGTGGAAAGCATTTTTCGTCGAATGAAGAGGCCATAGCAGCCGTAGACGGTTATTTTGCAGAGCTTCCGGAAAACCATTTAAAGGATGGGATAAAATTATTGGAAGATCATTGGAACAAGTGTATTGAGCTTCTAGGAGATTATATTGAATAAAAAATTATATTTCGTAACAAAAACAGTATTCTTTCATTTCGATCGCAAGAACTTTTCAACCAACCTGTATACAAATAATATATCGTCATATCAGATGAAGAGCTTAATTTTTTTTTAAGAAATTTTTTCGTTTGCAGTTTTTTTATATTTAAGCATTTTTTTTTTATTTCTAGCTTTTTTTTCTTATTTTAGCAAATTTTTAAATGCCGTTATTCTTATTGTTGTGATTTTTTAAATTTTAGTGATTTTGTTTAAATATTGTAGATTTTTTTTTAAATTTTAATAATTTTTTCATTATCAGCGATTTTTTTCTTCCACCACATACATTTATTTCAATTTCATTTCATTCACAGTGATTCCGAAAATACGTCTTTTCGATTTTTTTCATGCACATTTTTATTCGAAAATTAAAAAAAAATAAAATAAACGGTAATATGTATTTTGGGTATCAGTATGAGCGTAACATAAACTTTTTTTTTTTTTAATTTTGTCTATTTTTTTAATTGTAGCGATTTTTTGAATTGAAAGACTTTTTCATATTTGGTAATTTTTCTTGCATTCCAGTGTTTTTTTAAAAATTAGCAATTTTTTTTTTAATTTCAGCGATTTTTTTTTTTAATTTTGGCGTTTTTTTTAGTTTAAGCAATTTTTTCACTTTATTCGACTTCTTTTTTATGGTATTTATTGGATTATTTTCATCTTTTAGCGTTTTTTCAATTCAGTGATTTTTTTCGTTTTAGTTTTTTTTTTTCTTTCATTCTGGCGCTTTTTTAGTTTTAGCAATTTTTTCCACTTTATTCGATTTCTTTTTTATTTTTTTTTTTTGGGTTTTTTTTTTGGATTATTTTTATCTTGTAGCGTTTTTTTAAATTTAGTGATTTTTTCCGTTTTAGTTTTTTCTTTTTTTCATTCTGGCACTATTTTTTGAGTTTAACGATTTTTTTAATGCTAACGATTTTTTTAACCTTAGTAATTTATTCACATTATAGCGGTTTTTTTTTTCTAATGTTAGCAATTTTTTTAATTCTACCAATATTTTTTTTAATTTTCTATTTCTATTTGTTAAGTTTTTAGCAATTTTTAAAAATTAATTTTTTTTTAATTTTGCCGACTTTTTATATATCTGGTAATTTTTGTCAAATTCAGCAAATTTTTATTTTGAAAATTTTTCTTATTTTAGCTATTTTTTTCAATTGTGGCGATTTCTTTAATTTTAGCGTATTTTCACTTTAAGTGATTATTTTAGGTTTTGAGATTTTATTCAGTTTTGAAATTTTTTTTTTTGAGTTTAGCGATTTATTTTAATGTTATTACCTTTTTATTTATTTTGATATCTTGTGCTCTTGATTTTTTTTATTTATTTTTAATAATTTCATTTTTATTTTGTTTCTATTGCGACTTTTTTAACTTAATTTTTTTTTTCAATTTTAAACTTTACAGGTTTTGTATGTCCTTTAAAGTCAAGTTCGTGGTAAAAACTAGTGTAAATGCAGTCAATTTTAAAATCTGGTAAGTCATTTTATGTATTTTTTTTCAATCAATTTTGCGATATCGTAAGTCAATTTTTTTTTTATAGTATTAAAAACAAATCTAATATTAAGCAATTTTACTATTTCTTGAAATGTCCTTGTGGCATTTTGCTAATATTTTTTAATCATTTTCCTACGCAAATAAATTTTATACTTTAAAAAAATCATACAAGGGAAGTATTCCCAGTTAAACTCCGCTTTGTATGAAATTTTAATATGTTTTAGAGAAAAAACATCTGAAAACAACTTGTCTTATTTTGAGGCCCAACTCGCGTATATGTGGAATAAAGTCTATAATTTTTGGTGCTTGGAAGCACATTAAAAACTTGCGAATTTTGAAATAAAAACTTAATAAAAATAATATATTCTTTAAGAGAAAGTTTGATATACAAAATGTGTCTGAAATAGCATAGGGCTTAGCAAATTGTTGCAAAAAGTAAAAAGTACCAAAAAGAGGCTTCGGGAAAAAATCTATTTAGGGAATAATTAAGCTCGAGCTAAGATTTGTTTAATGAACTTGAATTTTTTTAATTTTAGTATATTCACAATATTATTTCGTTAAAAATAATCTAAATTACAAATTAATCGAAAATACATTCAAAAAGAGAACTACTGATTCTTCATTAGATTCAGCCCATTTTGTTGTTTATTTTCAATCATTGTTTAATAATCGACAGAAGTAGTAAAAGCAGTCGAAAGTCGTTTTAAATAACCATAAATTTTTAACTGACAAAACGTAGAAAAAAACGATTTTTGTTTTATTTTTATGAAATTTTACAAAACACAACACACACAAATGTATATATTTTTATTTTCTATGTGTGTATCAGAGAACTGCAAAATCAACTTTTTTCTTGATTTAATTATACACAAAAATTCTTGTTCACATTTAATAATTCAACAAAATTCACTGTAGAATAAAATCAGCATCATGTTACTGAACGCGTAATTCGGATCAGTTTGAATCATATGTCGATTATGTTTACTGCAAATTTAAAAGTCAGCGTTGAATAATTTAGAAAAAACAACAAACAACGCTTATTAGTGCATTCGTAATTAAAACAAAATAGAAACACATTTCATAAATGATATTGATTACATTAGGGTGGGACTTAAATCCGCTTTTTTAGAATTTTTATTAGTAATAAAAATATTGTTCTTTGTGAAAAAAATTTAGGTCGATATCTCAGGCTTGTCTAATCCGGAAAAATTTAGATATTGTCTTAATTTTTTTCATCTATTTTGATTGGAAAATTAGGCAATATTTAATTTTAATCGGATTGGGCGAGCCTGAGATGTCGACCTAACTTAAAAAAAAAAAAAAATTTCACAAAGTACAATATTTTTGGTATTCCTAATAAAAATTATAAAAAACGTATTTTAGACACACCCTAATATACATATAACATTTATGAAATGTGTTTCTACAAAACCATCACCTTTTTATAGATAAGAAACTATTTTGTTTTAATTATGATTACACTAATACACGTTGTTTGTTGTTTTTTCTGATTTATTCTACATCAAAATAATTATTAATGGCTCGAATGAACATAATAAAATCAATGGTTTAACAACGACCAATGATTATAAATCAGTGACAAAACAATTTGCACATCGTTTGATTGATTTAAAATCATCAACAAATATGTGTGTTGGAGTACATTCAGCGTTTGAACGCAAACACATATTTATTCTTATGTTGATTGCGTATGAACGTTTTGCAATCAGCAAATGCAGTTCTCTGGTGTGTATCTATTTTTGAATAATTTCTTGTAATTTTTATTAAAATAATTTTGTATATAATCAAACTATTTTGGTAAAAACAACAAAAAGGAATTATAAAAATTTCTATTTTCAAAAACAGAAAGCATAAAATTTTACATTTAACAGAAAATATCAACTGCTACTGAATGTCTGTACATTTTTATAGTTTGTTTTTTTGAATGACTGATTCAAATTGTAAAAAAAATATTTCTATGAATTTTAATTGATTCTTCATTTAAAAACAAACTCTACGTATTACTTTTTAACGGAAAATATATTGTGAGTGTACTTCATACTCACTTTTCATCTTCACTGTTTTTAAAAACTCTCCTCTCCTTTAAAAAAAACTCTTTTTACACAAAAAGTGGTCTCATTTACTCTCTTTTTAAATTGAAAATAAAAACAACACAAACTTACCATCACCACCTGAGACCAGTTGACCCAGTATATCTAAGACAGGAAAATATTATACGAAAAAACTGTTTTTCTTTCCGGGGTTGAAAAAAAAATTAAATAAATGCAAAAAAAATGTATGTAGAAAATAACTTTTGGTCACGCATTGTTGTTGAACTTGTTGAAACACAACAAAATACTAAAAATTGTACATACATAACATATGTATGTAGAATAAGTATAAAAATAAATTCTCACCTGAATTGTATATGACGATAAGAATGGAGAAATGGGAAGCAGAACATACTTAAGTTTTAATACAACAAGACTTATATAAACTTTTCCAGCGTAGTGACTTTGGCGGTAGTTATAAATTTTGCACGTGCCTGTAAAAAAAAGAAAACAAACAAAAGAGGTTAGTTTTATACAAAACAGGATTTAAACAATCACGAAGAAACTTAAAGGTACATACTATAAATATTCATTTGTGTATATTCACCAACACTTATGAACAATTTTTACAAATGCTCTTACATATTGCTAAACTACAACACTTCAAAAAAAAAAAAAAATAATAATAATATATTACGTATACAACTCGTACTCTCATAAGAATTGAAAACAACGTGTTGATTTTTGAAAGAAACACTACTACGTACTACCAACACCACCAACACCTCCATACCTAAACTAGTGTGAGTAGCAGGGCTACTTTTACTTATTTACGTTTAAGTAGGATAAAGTGTTTAGAGTATGTGTAAAATATGTAATGAAATTAATTTTAGCATGATTAGGTGCGGGTGAGAAAATTAGAATGAAACAAATTAGGTCTTGAATTAGAAAAGTACAATATAAATGTAAATTTTTATTGTTTTATATATACACTCACCAAAAAAAGGTCTGTAATGGCAACTGAAAATTTTGCGAGAAATTTTGCTAATTTGAGCCCAGCGCTATTTTTTTTTGCTAATCTTAGCAACACATGTCTGAAATTTGTAGAAAAATTATCTGGCGCTACTTAATTTTAGTAAACTTTTTGTAAAATGGAATTTAAAATCTGTTGGCCAAAATCAGCTAAAAAAATTACTAAATACACTGTCCAACAGTATTTTTGGAACAGAATAGCGACCCTATAATTCTGAAAGGGTATGATCATTTTTGTAGAACAAACTTATGGTCCAGCACGTCTGAGTTTTTTTTTTACAGTGGTCAAAGTTTTCATTTTTTGGTCGAAGGGAGCATTATACTATATGAAAAAAATGCTGTAAGTTAATGTCTGAGAGAATTCTTATAGTCAGAGTTGTAATGTGGAATTGTATGAGGATTATTTTTCTGGAAGATCTTAACCCTCTAACTGGTCCCTTTACGGGTCAATTTGACCCTTTTTTCGAGAAAATCAAAAAATATCCTTTAAAAAAGGGCATTAAAGGATTAAAATATTCTACGAAAATGTTTGCCGAAAAATTTCAGTGGGGGTCACCAAAGACACCAATGTTGTAAATAAAGCTCTTTACGGTTAATTAGTAAAATTATACACCAACATATACAAAACAGGTAAAAACGGCGTCAAGTTCGGCCGGGCCAAACACTTATTGATCCGACCAAGAAATGAAAACTTTGACCCACTGTAAAAAAAAAACTCAGACGTGCTGGAACATAAGTTTGTTCTACAAAAATGATCTACTCAACATACCCTTTCAGAATTATGGGGTCGCTATTCTTTTCCATTCAAAAAGTCTTAATTTGTTGGACAGTGATATTATTAGTATTAGTACAAAATTTATTTTTCTTTTATCGGGCATCAAAATTTTTTGTGTTATTTATTTATTTTTTTTTTTTTTTAATATTTTTTTTTAACTAAAAAAAACTTTTTAGTGCTATTTTAAGTCTATGTCCTATTTTTAGACATGAGGGTGTATATTCACTTCCGATTCCATTTTTTATTATATTTAACATTTTAAGGCAATTTAAGTTTGTAATTAGAAATAACATTTCCTTCAATATCCGTTTTTTAAAATTAGTAATTTTTTTTCTTGCTAATTTTAGCAAAACGGGTTTCTAAAATTTGTAAAATGATTCCTGAAATTAGCAACAAAAATTTGTAAATATTCTGTTAGAATTCTGTAATTTGTAAAATGTAAATAGCAAAAAGATTTGCTAAATAATATTTTTACTAAAAATCAGCACAAAAATAGTAAAGTGGGATTGAAAACCGTTTACAAAATTTTTCTACTAACTTTTTTTTTTGAGTGTAGGAAAAAATATAAAATATTTGCTATTAAATAGTTAAAGTAGTATTTTCAAAAAAGCTTTAAACAACTTTAAAATTATAAGTTGAGAATTTTGTTTAACTTTTTATTAAACACACACTACAATTTAAAACTTCTATTGCCAATTTATGGTATCAAATGGCTCATACCCCATTAATTTCAAAAAATTAGATCAAGATGTTTAAAAGCAATATAAAGCGCATTAAAAAAAATCCTAGTGTCATATTTCAAGATAATCCGTGGATAAATTCTACAATTGTGACAAATTATGTAAACATGATCCATTTTGAAAAATATGCCATCCACTTAGGCGTATGATTATTATTTACATATTTTATTTATAACAATCATACGCACTGATGGTTTTTCACTTGACCAATTGTAGAAAGTGGGGCAATAAATATCACCCTATTGGCAAGTGCTGCCATTTTTGTAAATGACATCGTATATCAGTTTGGTTTTAACATTTGTAAAGTAGACACTTGCGAAATTTATAGTGAAAAACAAGTAATCGTTTTACACCTCAAGAACTCGTGATAATTGTAACATGAGCAACGAGGCTCAATTTTATCTCAGCGGCCACGTTCTATGGGATGAAATATTTCATGAAACACCATTACTCGCACTCAATGTCACCCACCACATGGTGTGCAGTTTTGTCGGAAAAAATAATTGGAGCCAAGGGTAATGCTATTACAGTGAACGGCAACCGCTATCGAGCCATTTTGGCAGAATTTTTCTTACAGGAAGTTGACAATCAGAATTTGGAGGACATGTGGTAGCGTACATGCCACCTGTAGTGGCATGTACGCGACACAATGCGTATTCCGGAGATGCCTTTCCAATACGTGTAATATCGCGTTTCGATAATTTAGTTTGGCCGACCAGATCTCTCGATTTGGCTATCCCAGACTCTTTCTCTGGGGATATTTGAAAACGTTGGTGTACGCGAACAGGCTCCGCAGCTTGCTGGAGATAATTAACAACATTGATGTGAATCAAAAGAGCCCAAATTTGCATCAACGCCGACGTCGGCTATTTGTCGGACATTTTATTCCAAAATTAATTAAAGCTATTGAACGAATGTAAGCAATTAAAAACCAAATGCATTTTTCACCTTAAACAAAGTTACAGCGAAAGAAAATTCGATGATGGTTTTTACTCCATCCCTGTATATTAAATTCTGCAAGAGAATATACTTTAATGGGCATATAGCACCATGTATGATCGTACAATGGCGGATCATTAAGTCCGTGATTTTTCGAACTTCCCTCGTAGTTATATGAAATGCAACACTGCTCCAATCAAGAAATTTCGAGCACGTTCCGTCATTTACTTTGTTTAACAGCAGGATTTTTAGAGGTCCATTAAATAGGCATTTGTTTGATCAATAATTTCATCGTTGGAGCTAAATCTCTTTCCACCGAGCCATTTCTTTAGGTTTGGAAACAGAAAATAGTCACTGGGTGCTAAATCCGGAGAATAAGGCGAATGAGGGGACAATTCGTAGTCTACTTCATGGATATTTGCCACGGAAACTAAGCTGTCACACGATTCCGTTGGTGGCCGATTGTGAGCAAACGCGGCAGCCTTCTTGCGAAAAGCTTTCTCATACCCAATTGATTCAATCTCCGATCGGCCAACACCATATCGTGAATTTTTTCAATTATTTTGGGTGTCCAGAACTTTCGGCATCTTCCACTTTTTTACCATTTAAATCGATGGTGCAGAGTCCCCAAAGTATTCATCAAGCTTTTCCTTAATTTGATTGACGGTTTTTTCGCAAAAAATAATGTATTGAGAACAAGAAATTCACTTTTTTCCACTTTTAAAAAAATCCACGAGGTTGTATGTTTTGAACAGCTGTTAAACGCAAAGTAAATGACGGAACTTGCTCAAAATTTGACAGTAGTCTATTAAAAGGTGGTACTTGATGGGATCAGTGTTGCATTTCATATAACTACGAGAGAAGTTCGAAAAGTCACGGACTTATTGATCCGCCCTCATATATAAAATCATGAATGATCATGTATTGTATGTTCATATATATTTTGATTTTCATGTGCTTTATAAATTTTATGTGTGATGTTTTTCGTTCGATTCAAGATCATGAAAATTTTTCAAATGCAAAATTGATATATTTCCCAATCATGTAGTATTCTCACAGTAAAAATCATCAGCCGAATGAAGTGCATTTTCTGGTCGGCTACGACCTTCATCAATAACCTAACTGTCATAACACACAAGGTACGGTGCGGAATCTTTTAATATGTCCTAATCAGAAAAATCAATATTGCACAAAGAATGCACATTCATTCCAACCGAAAGGTTTGGTTAAAGCCACCGATATAATTGTTCGTCGCAACTGAAATTCGGTTAATGCAACAGGATTTCGGTTGAAACCAAATATTTCAATTAAGGAAATCGTTTGGTTGGGACAACTAAATAATTTGGTTACTGCAACCAAAATATTCAGTTGGCAAGAAATTCTTTTGTCACAATAAATCTGTTTTCTTTGTATACCAACAAAACGGGAGCAGGTCAATAAGTCCGTAATTTTTTTTTAAATGAAACACAGGTTTTTGGATAAAAAAAATCATTTTATTTTTTTGTTAGCGCCCCGGTAGGCTAGTTGGTAGCGTGCTAGCTTATCAGTGCGGGGGTCGTGGGTTCGATTCCCACCAGAGGCTCTGGTCTGCTTTCGCTACAACGAGCCGATAGCCTTCGCTGCTAGCGCCCGGTTAGGGTATTAATATATAATTTGTAATTATATGTTTAATAAAAAATAAATAAATAAATTTTTTAACATAGTGCCCTTTTTCATTCCTTCATCAAAATAGATGTGATTGTGAGATGATTTCTTCGTTGAAGTCAAATCTCTATCCGCCGGCCATTTCATCAGGTTTAGAAACAAAAGATAGTCACTCGGGGCTAAATCCGGAAAATGGGGCGAATGAGAAAGCAATTCATGGATTTATGTCATGAAAACTGCCAATTTTCATTTTTTCCCCAATTCTCAAATAAATTAACGCGGTAGTCTGCTATCAATGGCTGTCAAACACAAACTAAATGATGCAGCCTGTTCAAATTTTGACAGGAGTCAACTGACAGGAGCAGTGCTGTCCTTTCAGTTAATAAGCGGGAAATTCAAAAAGTCACTAACTTAATAACCCGCCCTCGTATATAAAAAAATTAATTTGTCCCAGTTAATTAAAGATTTAGTCATTTTCATCTTAACTCAACAAGTCTTAACGAAAAAATTAATTAAAATTAGAATGATTCTAATTTACTTTAATAAGATTTATATTAAATTTTAATAAGATGTTAATACAATTATGATATAATAATTGACTTAACTATAAATTTGTTGCTCTGTTTAGGCCTATTCTATAACCTAAGCCCAACCTAAATTGAATCCAATTTTGGCAATGGATTTGAATTTTATATACAATAACAAAATTGCACACAAACAAATAGAGTTTTTTTTTTTGCATAAACAAAATTATTTTTTACCGACTTAGCATTCTCCTCAAATTAATCCTTTAGATATATTTCTGTCTGTAATCTCGCCACCAGTTTTTTTTTTTTTTTCTTTCAACATTTTTGTTTTAGTCTTTCAAAAACCCAATAAGTTTCAAACAATACAATAAACATTAAGGGATTTTGTATTTAGAAGAATTATGTTTGATTTACTATAAACAGTGAAACCTATTAAAATTTTAAACGCAGTCACTTTTCTAATAAATTTTGCCCTAAAATTTACACAAACATTTAAATTCTTGTTGAATAATATGATAATTTTTTTTAGTTTCTTAAAGAATTTTGTGGCAAGAATTTGATGCAGTACTTATAATGAACTTTACTGGGAGGTTTTACTTTAGGCGTTGCTTAGATGATTTTTGTTCTTTTTTTTTTTGGTTAGCTGTAATCCTTATATGTTATCCTTTTGTCAGGTTTTTAGCATATAACACAACATACAATCATTATATCCAGTGCTATTTGTTTAAGACTTATGTATAATGCCATATATTTCAAACAAAAACCACAAATATTATTTCCAAAGGGGCAGACAAGCGAACAAAACCAACTACATACATAATATAAATGAAAAAAATATAAATATTATAAAGCCCCAAAGATACGTTTTGTAGCAATTTCTGTTTTATGATAAAAAGGGAGTTGATGAAACTCTATGAAATATGGCATAGAAATAAAAAAGGCAGACATGTTATGAAAAGATAAAATAAACCACAATAACTTGAAAATAACAATTCTATGAAAGTTTATGAAAAGTTTAAGAAAATTTACGTACCACAAATATGGTATTAGTAAAGACAGGAAATTGTATTTTTATTATACAAAACCATCATACGCTTTAATGGAAACAACTTCAATTATAAAGAAAGAAATACACACGGTCTTAATTTTTTGTAATTAATAATAATCATACACTCAGGAGGTCAACTTTTAAATTTCAAAAATTAATACAACTTATATATGTTTGGTTAAAAATAAATAAATGGAAATTGGTTTTATATGACAAAAAAAAAAAACTAAAGCTTAGACAATTAGAAAAAAAAAATTTCATAAAAATTTATAAACTTATAAAGGAAATATTTTTTTAAATTTATTTTCTTTTATTTGATCTTAAATATTATATTATAGTATTCTTTTAAATTGAGCTTAAGATCTTCTTATAAAAATAATAATGATTATTTTCTAATATTTCGTATCTACATTGGGTGACTTTTTCAGGCATATAATTTAATTTTTTCCTAAAGAAGTCACCCAATATGGAGACGAAATATTAGAAAATAAATAATCATTATTATTCGAATGGCCTCAAATTCGGTTGTCAGCAAGAATCTGTTTTCTCTTTGGGGATATATTTTTACAGCGGTATTCATAAAAAAATCTTAATTCAAGTTTCAAATGCATTTTAGTTAAAAAACATTTTAAGCCTAAAAAAGGTTTATTAAAAATTCGTATTCATAATCAGTATTTTAACTAATAAACGATTTAATGATTTTTTAACTTGAAGATGGCAACACTGTATTTTTTTATTTGTCATATTAATCGTAATGATGCAAATCAATGACTACTAAACCATACGGTACTCGTTTCTATGTATTTTTTTTTGTCGTTTTTCAGAAAAATATTGTTTTTATAAAACAAAAAATTTATGAAAACTTGCTTATTAACTAAAAAAAGAAAAAGAGTCAAAACAAAATGCCCAATAAAAGTGTTACATAGATAATGATTTTATTGTAGAAAAAAAAAGTATTCAAATAACCGGTTTTATTTTCTTTGTTTTGATTAAACAACACACCACTATAAAACACAATGAATAATATCCAAAAATATTATTATTTTTGCTAAAATTTTTTATCCAAAATTGAAAACGGGTCGCTCCTCTTTTTGTAAATTTTCGTCTTACGATTGTTTGAAATTTGGGCAATAGTTTCTATTATAAACAAAATACAACTAAAAATATCACAATAGCCATATAAAAGTGGTTATAATCCTTTTCATCAAATATAGAGGGTCCATTATTTATTAAACAAAAACAAATAACTTTTTTTGTTTAAATGCCAATTTTTTGCAAAAATGTTTAAAATGAAAATAAACAGAAAGCAATAATGTCATCTTAAAATAGGTTTAAAATAGGGTCGAACCAATTTTAAAATTCGTTTATTTGAACAAGGTTTAAAAAAGGTATTTTAAGCTAAAATTCGTTTATGAATACAATTTTAGCAAATTTTGCTTAGAATTGGTTTGAAACACTGTTTAAAATTTTTATGAATACCGCTGTTAATGTTCAAAAATGATTCGGATTTTTTAGGTCTGTGTGATTGCGGACAAATTTAAAATTTAATTAGATTTAATGAAATCTAGCGCATCATATATAATTAGATTCAATTTGAACTGAGCTTATAAGATAAGATAGAGAAAGCAGTAGCTTTAAACTAAAATTATAAAAATTATATAAAATTAAATTTTTATCGGGAAATTCTATAAACAAATAAACGGCTCAAATTGTTAAGATCTGATACCATATCCGTGTAAAGACGACACAAAATTTAGCATATATTTTCAAATATGAACAGATCTGGCCTTAAATATGATCCTATACAACCAGATCTGCTCACATCTGGCAATAAACGTTACTCAATTTTCCAGATCTCTTTAGATATGAGTAGATATATAACACTAGATCTGATCAGATCTGGCCAAAAAATGTGTATGACATATGCCAAATCTTATCATATATAATCATATCTAAAATGTCTGATCAGATGTAGTTTTTTATGCTGGTTTTTTTTAATGTTTAAAAATGTTTTCGTGATTCTACAAGGATTACAAAAATTCCAATTTTCTAATTAAATTCTTATAATTTTTAGATCTGGCTAGACTTCATTAGGTCTAGTTGAATCAGATTTAATTATATTTTAGTGTTAGGGACAAATTTGGGATCTTATTAGATCTGATCAAATCTAGGCAGATCTGGCCTATATTCAATTTGATTCTGGACCTTCGGTAGGGAACTTCGGGCGATAATTTTTCGCACTCTTGCCGTATATTCTCTTTGAAAGCTTTCAGAGTCTGTGGCTTCAAGATGTTTATTGTCGCGCTAGCTTTGTGAGCAGTTGTGCCATCCTGCTGGAACCACATATCCTCTAATCCCAATTCATCAATTTGCCGCAACAAAATCTAGTTGATCACGAATCGCTTAGCAGTCACAGTAACCCATGGCGCCTTCGAAAATATAAGGTCCTATTACACCTGCGACATAAATGATGCAATGACTTTAAGTGGATGTAATGGCTTTTGGTGAATGATACTCGTACATGGATTCTTAGTGCCTTAGAAGAACAAATTTTGTTTATTTACGTATCTTTTTAGATGAAAATGTGCCGCGTAGCTCATAATGTTTTTAGACAGAAAATCAACCATTGTGTCGTTGAGATTCAGGAGAGCGTACACAGAGAATTCATTGTCGAAACGGATTCCTTACCACTGAATGATTTGGTTGCAGCATTTCAAATATTTGGTTGTGGTAATCAAATGTATTCCTGACACAATTTAAATATTATTCTTTAACCAAAATTCTGTTTCTTTAACCAAAATTTTGTTGTGTTAACCGAATTACTGTTACCACAAACAAATATATTGGTGGCTCTTACCAGACCATTCGGCTGGCAAAAAATTTGCTTATCACAATGAATCTGTTTTCTTTGTGTAGGCGTAGTTTAGAAGCGATTATTGGTTACCTGCACTTGGTTAGCGAACATCTTAAATCCTTTTACCAAAATGGCCAATTGTGTAGAACGGCGTCTGACCGTGCGGAATATGCACTACGAATTCAGCTCCTCTTCTGTCATCTGTAGTTTCAGTCTCTTCGAGGGCAGCGGCTAAACGCCTTCGTGTTTGATCAGTTGACATAAAACGGACAAAAAATCTGCGCCGAAGTTCACATTGCGCCAAAATCACTTAGGAATTATTCCGTAAAATAGTAGTCACTAATATTCCGCGTTTTTGACTAATATAGCGTTCCATGGCTTGTCGACGTATATTCTGTATCTGTTTACTTCAAAAATATTTAAACAAAACAGACAGTTGCCATCATTTGCAAAGGTTATGGCATCTTACGATAGAGTGCTGGATTTTAAACCCGCGGTGCGCTATTTAGAAGTAAAATGGACCAATTTCCGTTGGACCTGTGGCAACGGTCATCAAAACTTAGGCTCAAAATTACTTTGGCTATGCTTGTGTTTTATTTCATAGTTCAACCAACTGGTAAGAAATTGCAAATTTATTTCCAAAATATTTTGATTCTGGTCGACTTTGAAGTAATAGGCTTGGAATTTTATGTAAATACATGTTTTTTCGTAAGCTGGAGAACAGCGTTAACGAAATATTTTTGCGAATTAACAAATTTGAAAGAAAATGACATCGATATAAATGCACATTTTTGCTATAAATGCATAGTTTTATTTATTTTTTTGCAAATTTTGCGTACAGCATACAAATGCATATATTGTTAAATACACCCACAGAAAAGATTGGTTGCTATTCGATCAAAACCATAAACGTTTATTTGTGAGGATTTCATTTTATTTGGAATAACCTAAAATTCATTAATAAAGCAAAAATGTTGTATTGGGAATTAAAAAAAAAGGAAAATAAACTAAAAATCAATCCTATTATTCAATTATTAGTACGAGTATTTCCAATCATCTTTAAAAATAAAATTTAGTAAAAATAGTTTAGTATTTGTGTGCGGTGGAAGCAACCATTTTTTTAATGAATATAAAGGGTGTCCCAAGAAGAACGCAATTTTTAAATTTTAAATAAAACACAGATATTTAAAAAAAATTGTTAAACTTTATTATATCGTAAAGTAGACAGAATGAGGTTATGTATGGAACAATATATCGTGCAGATGGCCGCCGCGGCTTTGCTGGCATGCACGCGATCTTTTAATGAAATTTTCAATGACCGTTTTGCATGAATGCTGCGGTATTTCATTAATGCAGCGTCCAATTTCCTCTTTTAAGGCTTGAGTCGTCGTCGGCTTATTCGCGTAAACCATCGACTTCAAAAAACCCCAAAGAAAAAATCTTATGGTGTTAAATCGCACGCTCTAGGCGGCCAATTCTGATCTCCAAAACGCGAAATAACACGACCGGGAAATGACTGATGCAGCAATTGAATTGTTTCTCTGGCTGTATGACATGTAGCGCCGTCTTGCTGGAACCACATGCCCTCCACATTCATTTCTTCAATTCTAGGCAAGAAAAAACTATGACTGTGTTAAATTTCATAGTAATTCAAACAACCAGTAAAAAAATGTTATGTTACTTCTGAAATAATTTGATTCTGCCCCACTGTGATGTAATGGGCTTGGAATTGTATGTAAATATATGTTTTTTTTTTTCGTTAGCTGGAGATCAGCGTTAACCAAATATCTTTGCGAAATAACAAATTTGCAAGAAAATGACTTCGACATGTTATATAAATGGGCAATTCCAGCTCAAACCGCACAGCATTCGGATTTGTCATCTCCGTGCCGCCACAAATACTGCAAATGGATAGTGTTTATTAAATCATTAACCTTTCGACCCAAAATCCTTTCGGTTTTCGAAATATGACGTCATAAAAATTGGCAAAAACGTCAAAATATCGAAAAAGTGTCCATTTAAAGTCGCCCATAACTTCTAAACTATACAACCTAAATTTTTTCTATTTGTACCATTTTAAAGTTGAAAACATTACCTTCAAAATGGCGCCCCAAATGCTTTTTGTATTAAAAGGTCAAAATCCAATTTTAAGGCCTATCTACATTTGTGGCGAAATTTAAAGGTGGAGACTCATTTGGTTCCTGAGTTATGAAGGAAAACGTAGTCGTGGACGTATTTTTGTATTTTATTTTATCACGAAGGCAAAAATAACAGGAAAATATTTATGTACCACTTTTTAAAATCAAAAGTTACAAAAATTTATTTATAATTTTAAAAAAGTCAGTAATAAATGCATATTATTGAAAATGTAGATGCATATTTTTCGATTTTCAATACAAATTTTATGTTAGTATTAATCATACGTCTAGGTGTTCAAAATTTTAAAATTTTTTTAAAAAATATTAAATTTTTCATTACAAAAAATTGCTTACTTTTACATAAAATACATTTTTTAAATAAATTTTTTATTTACATACTTACTATAATATATGTTTTTTTTTTTTGCCAACGCCTCCTAAATCATAAAACAGAGTACAAAAAAATGTGTTTTTGTTTTTAAAGAAACGGAAATATCATTTGGTTTCCTTATAAATAAAAACAACATACACTACTGGGTTTCGTTGTAGTTTTTGTTTTATGGTTTACCATAAAAAAATCACTGATTCTGTATTTTAGTGATAGTAAAACAAAAGGGAGTTTATTTGTTGGTTATATTTTTACACAAAGTCTATATAATAAATCTCTTCTTTTTTGTATAATCATTTTTTATTTTTTTTTTTGCGATTTGATATAAAATGAAATATTGCTGAAGGTTTTTTTTTCTTTTTGTAGTAAAGAAAATTGATTAAATTTTTTCTTTGCCGAAGAGTACGAAGAGGGTTACATAAACACTAAAAGAAAAATAATTGTGGGAAATGTAAATTTTTGAATCAGTTTTTTAAATTATATTTTTAACAAATTTTTTTTAAGTTTAAATAAAAAAAAAAATTACATAATCAAAAAATTTTATACATTTGTATCATATTAATTTTGTTTACAAATTATGAAATTATTTACTTATTTATTTATTTATTTATTTATTTATTTATTTATTTATTTATTTATTTATTTATTTATTTATTTATTTATTCATTCATTTATTTATTTTATTAAACATATAATTACAAATTATATTTTAATGCCCTAACCGAGCACTAGCAACGAAGGCTTTAAGCTCGTTGTAGCGAAAACAGACCAGAGCCTCTGGTGGGAATCGAACCCACGACCTCCGCACTGATAAGCTAGCACGCTACCAACTAGCCTACCGGGGCGCTCAATTATAAAATTATAACTTTAAATGTTATTTTCTTTTATTCTCAATTTTTTTAACTGTCATAATCTTTCTTATTAAAATCATATTTTTCTCCAAATCCAAACTGTCAAGGAAGTCTAAATTTTTTATTATTTCATATTTGTTTGCTTTTTTTTCTTTTTTTTTTTTCTATAAACCAATGATTTTCACCTGTCATATTATATTAGTTATTTCATTGCTGGTACCCAAAAGTCTAAACAATTTAGTTTCTACTTTATTTCATTTATCCTTAACTCATGTCCTTTAAATTTTATTCGAAAAAAAAAAAAAATATAATCCAAACACTTTTTATCTAGTTTATGTTACAAACTTTTCAATGGCTGACAAACTCAGTTCCATTTCATATCCTCTGGTTTTTTTTTTGCAAAGATTGTATACAGCATAGAATTCTTCCAGCCAATTTCTGTGTATTGCTGTTTTACAATTTCCTATTTTATTTTTTTTTTTTCTTTTTCTAGATACTCACACAAACAAAGTTACTCATAATAACAACAATAAACAGATGCCACGTACACTAACACATGTATATATAAGGAAAAGAACATTCTATAGGTACTATATACACACATACATAGACAATAAACAGATCTCTAATACAAGTGGTTTAGTCATGTAAGCTATTGTTTAATGGGTACATGTGGACATATGGGTTTTAAAATAATAGGGTGGCACTTATTTTACTACGGGGATAGTTTAAATTCTACAAAGATCTTCTTACCAAAATTTTCCCACGAAAACTTTACAAAATTAGATTTCATATCTAATCCCAACTTTATATTTCATTTTTAAAATTTCACATAAAATTCTCAATTGATCCACTCTAATACTCAACAACTTCTAACTGTTTAAAAGAGTTTGGTTTTAGCGTTTAGTATGTTTTCAATACATGATAACAAGATGAATGGTTAACAAAAGTACAATTACACAAACAACACCGTATAAACTCGAAAGTTTATACAACGGCAATGCAATTGAAAATGTGTCCTTATAACTCAAAGAAAAGTTATAAATTTTAAACAAAAAAAATATATAAATTTTAGTAAATTGTTTAATAACTTTTTTAAGGTCTTTGATTATCTCGTTTCTTATACAATTTTAATTTTCCTTCCTTGATTTATTTTATTAAATTCTTTTATATTAAAAGATTATACTTTTCCTTAACCAATATTTTTTGTTTATATTACAAAATTTGATTTTGTCATTAAAAAGTTTTATTCTTTTCATGCTGGCCAAAAAGACCAACAACACTGGCAATATGTATGATAAACTTTTTCTAAAGGAAGAAAATCTTTAAATTGCATTTAATATTTTAACGTAGTTTTTTTATAGAATATACATTTTTTTATTGGTCTTAATTTTTTGGCAAAAGTTTTTTCGATTTTTTTTTTATCACTGGCCATAAAAAAAGAAAATAGTTTCTCAGAAAAAAAGTTTCATATTTTTCAACATATTGTGTTGCATTGCAAATGTAATTTTTTCTTGTTTTTTTTAACAATATTTGTATGTATGATTTTTAATTGCACGAAAAACATAGTGTCTTATGGCAAAAATAAAATTAACCCTTAACAGCCACATAATCAAACTGATAAGGAATATTAAAGGAAAAATTTTCTGTATTATGTCGTAGCTTCTAAGTTATTTGGTTTGTAGGGAAAAGCGGAAATATTGTGAGATTATTTTATTCTCTATATATTGGGTATACAAGTTAATAATGTCGATTTGGACAACAGATGGCATAACTATCACATATAGTTTGTGTCAATAATAACGAATACATATAATATTTCGGAGAGTAAACATCTGTCAATATTATTCAGTATTCGATAGACGCAAAAGTGTAAACGCACACATTTTTTTCAATCGCTATAATCGCTGATAACATTCTTTCATTTGAAGAAAACGGCTGCTGAAAGTTATCGATTGTTGGTAGAACGATTGTTTGCGCGATTCAAAATTATTGTTAATGGTGATGAAAAATAGATACATTGCGATAACCCCAAGTGCAAAAAGTCATATGTACAGGTTGGTTGAAAAGTTCCTGCGCTCGAAATGAAAGAATACTGTTTTTGTTACGAAATATATTTTTTTATTCAATATAATCTCCTAGAAGCTCAATACACTTGTTCCAATGAACTTCCAATAATTTTATCCCATCATTATAATGGTTTTCCGGAAGCTCTGCAAAATAACCGTCTACGGCAGCTATGGCCTCTTTACTCGACGAAAAATGCTTTCCACGAAGGAATTGTTTGAGATTTCTGAAGAGATAGTAGTCACTGGGAGCCAAATCTGGTGAATACGGTGGATGTTCAAGCAATTCGTACTTTAACTCTTTGAATTTAGCCATCGTCGAAACACTTTTGTCAGAAGGTGCATTGTCTTGATGAAAAATGATTTTTTTCTTCTTTAAACCAGATCTTTTCTCACGAATTGTTTCATCTAGCTGATGCAAAAGGCTGCAATAATATTCAGAGTTGATTGTTTTACCTTTCTGAAGATAATCAACAAAATTCCTTTTGCATCCCAAAAAACTAATGCCATAACCTTCTTTGCTGATCGTTGTGACTGCTTTGGAGCTGAACAACCAGCTTCAGTCCACTGTAAACGTTCTTGTTTCAATTTGGGATCATGGTGGTAGATCCATGTCTCATCCATAGTTATAAAACGACGCAAGAAGTCGGTTTTATTCGGCTTAAAACGCTCCAAATTACGCTGAGAAATTTGTTTTCGATCCAGTTTTTGTTGAATTGTTAATGTGTGCGGCACTAACTTTCCAAACAGTTTTTTCATACGTAATTCTTCATGTGGATCGTCTTTAAGGCTAGTAACCACGTTTAAGTTCACCAGCCCAAAATTCAACGGTACGTTTTGAAGGTGAGGACTCCTTATACATTTCTAACAATTGTTCATAAATTTCCTTTGCTTTTAAACCCTTCAAAACAAAGAATCTAATGACTGCACGATATTCAATTTTTTCCATATTAAAAAAATCAATGACACGTCAACTTCAAATGGCTTGTAAACAAAGAAAGAATTGACAGAATGACTTGCAACTTTGCATGTGTTCTCAGGACAGTTATACCAACTTGAGAAAAAGTTTGGAGCTAGCAGTGCACTCTCTTGGTGAGTGCAGGAACTTTTCAACCAACCTGTATAATATTTTGGAGGGTAAACATCTGTCATTATTATTAAGTATTCGATAGACGCCAAAGTGTAAACGCACACATTTTTTCAATCACTATAATCGCTGATAACATTCTTTCATTTTAAGAAAACGGCTGCTGAAAGTTATCGATTGTTAGTAGAACGATTGTTTGAGCGATTCAAAAGTGGTGATTTCCACAGCCGAAAAACTTTGAAGATAAGCAATTGAAAGCAAGAAGAACTTTATTTATCATTAGGAGTCACACAACAAGACATTTTCTTACGTTTAAAAGCATTGGGATTCATTCAAAAACAAGGAAATTGGGTCCCATATGAATTGAGGCCGAGAGACGTTGAAAGGGGATTTTGCATGTCGGAAATGCTGCTTGAACGCTACAAAAAGAAGTAATTTCTGCATATTTTTGTTACTGGTGATGAAAAATGGATACATTGCGATAACCCCAAGCGCAAAAAGTCATATGTAAAGCCCGGCTAACCAGCCAAATCAACGCCGAAGCCGAATATCCATGGCGCCAAGGTAATGCTATATATTTGGTGGGATCAGAAGGATGTTTTGTATTATGAGCTGTTGAAATCGGGTCAGACGATCACAGGGGACCTGTAGCGAACAGAATTGTTTCATTTAAATAGAGAAAAAACTACCAGAATATTCGACCAGACTCGAGGTCATAATCTTCCATCATGACATCGCAATACCAGTCAAAAACTATTTTTGAAAACAGTGAATGGGAAGTTTTGGCTCACCCGCCTTATAGCTCAAACCTTGCCCCTTCTGACTACCATTTGTTTCGGTGAATGCAGAACGCCCTTACTGGAATACGCTTCATATCAGAAATTGGCTTGATTCATTCTTTACCTCAAAACCGAAGCAGTTCTTTTGGCGCGGAATCCATATGCTACCAGACAGATGGGTAAAAGTAGTGGCTAACGATGGACAATACTTTGAATAATGTATCAATTCATTTTGTTATAATAAATGCATTTTTCAAGCAAAGAAAAAGTCAACATTATTAACTTGTATACCCAATAGATTCCAAAGTAGAGGTTCCTAAATGAAATATCCACTAAGACAGGATTTTTGGAAGTTCCTACGGGTAGGGTCAAACAGTGGAAGTCTCTCCCTTGACGATCGTCTGCCTAAATACCCTTGGGCCAGAAACTTTAAATTTAAAATATATGTTCCCTGGGGTATAGGCTTACTCTTTGTATTTATTTCCAGAAACGAAGTAAAAATGGCGGCTCAAAAGGGAAAATGTCTTCCCCAATAATATCCTGCTAGAGACCTGAATTTTTAAATATCTAATGTAGGAAGCAGTACAGACAAATTCACACTTTTTGGAATTTTCACCAGGAACGTGGTAAAAAGGGCTACAATTGAAAAGCCTACCTCTTATAGGCCTGCCCAAACCGTATTGGCTAGAAACCTTAAATTTAAAATAAAATATTGTAATGGACCTTCAAAAGGCAAAAGTTTTTCCCTTAACGGTCTGTCCAATCCGTTTCATATAGAGACCTCATATATGAAATATGTGTTACCTGGATATTGGGCTAATTCAGAGTTAATATAGTTTTAAAAATTTTCGCCAGGAACCTGATAACATAGGGTTTCTAATGCAGATAAGTTCCATCCCGAACGGCCTTCCCAAAACGCTTTGGCAGGAAACCTGAAATTTAAAGAACTAATGGAATTGAAACACTAAAATTAGGAATCACAATAGAATGGAACGGAGAACGATTTGAATTGAAACACTAGACAAGGGGAACGGAATAAAATGGAACAGGGATCGTGTGAAATTGAAACACTAAACAAGCACAACGGAATAAAATGGAATGGGGATCGAGTGGAATTGAAACACTAAACCAAGGGAATGAAATGGGAAGGAACGAGGTATTAATGGAATTGAAACACTATATAAGGGTAAAGAAATGGAATGATATGATATATGGAAATGAGTCGAGTTGAAGCACGAAACATGGGGAACAAAATGGAATGGTACGAGATTTAATTTTAGTGATTTTCACCAGAAACGTGGTAAATAATGGAAATTCAAGAAGTTGAAAGGTTTTCTCTAAAAGGCCTGACCAAACGTTTTTGCTAGAAATCTGAAATTTAAAATAAGTGTTCCTTGGAGTATGTGTGTTTCTAAAGATATATTTTCTATAACTTCCACTAAGAATGTGGAAAATTGGAGTTGAGAAGGGAAAAAGTGTATTCTAAATCACTTAGAATTGGCATGTTGATTACTGCTACAGCGTAAATACCTATCAAGACGGTATTTTTGATTTTTTTTTTTTTGTGGGGGGACAAAAAAGAAAAGTCTCCCCCTTAACATTCGGCCAAAATCCCAGCGGCTAAAATTATGAAATTTAATATACGTATTCCTTAAAATATGTGCTAATTGGGATTTCCCAAAGAAAAGTAGTAACATTTAGGGTTTTTAAAATTTTCGAAAGAAAATTGTGGTTCAAGAGGGGAGTGTGCTTCCCTGAACGGCCTGCCAAAACCACTTTGACTAAAAACCTTAAATCAAAATGCATGTCCCCTAGAGTATGGACTAATTCACTGTAGAGGTTGTTTTTGAAGTTTTCGATATTAACGAGGTAAAATGGAGGTTCAAAATGGGAAAGTCTGCCCCTTAACGGCCTGTCCAAACCGCTTTGGCTGCAAATGTGATTTTTAAAATGAGTGTAGGGGCTAATTTACTGAAGTTGAACCCTTTCGAATTTCCAATAAAAGGGGTCCACAGTCTAAACCGTTGAAATTTGACATGCAGGATCCTTCTCTAACGTAGACATCTACTGAGATGGGACTTTTGGAAATTTTTGCGGGTAAGGACAAAGACGGGCAAAATCTCCCCCTTTACTTGTAGTGTCCTGTTCAAAGACATTCTGCTAGAAACCTGCCACTGTAATATATTTTAATACTTCCATTGTGCACTTAAGGGATAATACTTTTTCATTTTACAAGCAACTGTTTTTGTTTAAAACTTTAAATTTAATTTAACATTTTTCTGTATGCTTACTAAATATGAATACGAAGTAACAATCACCAAATGGCATGTTGTAAATGTTTCAATTCAAAGTGGACCAAAAGGATATGATTATTAAAAATGACTTAAATCCATTTTAATGTTTGGAATGAATAATATATTATTTATCATGCTGTTAGTTATAACTTCTCACCAATTTGTTGGCATATTCTTTTGATATTGAAAAAGAATTGTTTTTTTTTTTTTTTTTTTTTTTGTATATGTTATTGAAAATAATTGAAAACTATTTACAGAATCACCACTTTAAATTCAAAAGTTTCATACAAATATTAAATATGTTACAGTTTTCTAAAAATTGTTGTCCTTTTGTTAACAACAAATTTGTATAAATTTGAAACTTTTTAAATCATAGCAAAACTTTGTTTTGACGATTATTTAAATTTTCTTGTTGTTTGTTAACACTCAAAAAAATAAAAAATAAAACTTTTTAAATTAAAAGTTTATCAAAATATCATAGAATTGCATAAAAATGCAATTGTATCTTGATATTTTAAATAAAATATGTACACAATTAACCTGTCAGATATTTTAACAAGTCGTTAGTTATAATATTTTTTGTTTCAAATGTTAAAAAACAGAATTTGTTTAATTTAAATTAATGACATGTTATCAGGTGTTATAAGGGGCTTTTCATACCAACTGCCTCGCTACAGGAAAAAGCACATTAGATTCGAATAAAATGAAGGCAAATTTTGGGATTTTTTTTTATATATTTTTTATTGTATTTGAATAGAAATTTGGAAATGCTGGAAATTTGATATCAATAGACTTTTTTATGGGCAATTTGAAAAAGATAAAAAATTTAGAAAAAAAATCAGAACTATTTCTAAATTTTTGGTGTAATAGATAAATTAAGTTATCTTAAAATTTGCTTCGTTTTGAATAAAATATTAATGGAATATTGTACATGATAAATACGTTTACTAATTATTTTATTAATTATACGTTTAGGTGCCGCTAATATATAGAACGAAAATATACATTTTTAATAAATATTTAATGAATTGGGTATTTAACATAAAGCCAAATATTATTATTATTATTATTTTAAATGGCACTGCGCACCGCGACCATAATAGGTCTTTTGTGCTGCCCAGAACTACCCTAAAGGTTCAAGCTATTGATAATGCCAAGAACCTTTCCGGGTGAAGTGTTCCAAATTTTGACTCTCTCCACATCTTGAGCCTCTCCCTTATATAGCCCATCGGTATCCCACAAAAGGTTCAGGGCCTATGAAGGGCCTACGGGCACCACGGTTGGCCCTCTCGTTGCCCTCATGCTCCTCATGGCCCGGAATCCATCCCAGGGTAAAGAAGTTTCTCCTACCGAGTCGGTTGAGAGCCGTAATACATTCCATGACATGTTTAGAAGAGTGCCGCTGGACTGTCAGAGAGAATATAGACACGGGATCTGGCTATACGCCTCCGTAGACATTCCTCCACACACATATAGCGTAAATTTCCACCAGGAAAATGGAGGGATATTTGCCCATGGGAAGGGCGCGCTGAAACCCGGGCCCTAAAAACCCCGGCACCCCTATCCTTATTCAGTTGTTTCGAGCCATCTGTGAATCATAACTGGGCCCCAACTTCAGTAAAGCCGAGTAACAGGCTGAAATTTTTTGAAAAACAAAAATGAGAATTGACCGATTTTCAAATAAATTTAGCTGTAAAATTCAGAACTTGTTCTGAATTTAAAAAAAAAAATTTTTTTTTCAACTTTTCCATTTAAACTCCTTTTGACACGATCAAATTTATGGCGTTTCCAAAATTCAATTTAATTATAATATATTAAAAAAATTTGTCAATATTTAACCACGCCTACTTTGACCACTTTTTGGCAAATTTGAAAAAGTTGTTTCATCTTTTATTTGTATTGTATATGACAATAATTAAACATTAATACGATATGTCTTTTAAGCTGAACAGTTGGTATGAAAAACCTCATATGTATAATAAATCAAAACTAATTTAAATAATATAAAATGTATTTAAATGCTTAATTAAAATTCAATTTAAAAACAATAAATTATTTAAAATATGAAGAACACTTTAAAAATAAAGTAACAAATAAATTTAATAAAAAAAAATATTTATTAAAGATTTTTTCCCTTTTCTGCCCCTATCCGCAAAAATATTTAAAAATCCTGTCTTATAAAATTTCTATGCTGAAGGAGGAACTAAGTGGGAAGTTTCTGGGGTTTGGGCAAGGCCTTTAAAGGAAAGACTGTTCCCCTCTTTCCTCCTCTCCGTGAAAATTTGCACAACCTTCGTCCACGCCGGAATTGCAGCCTACTGCTTAAACTATCTAGGATGGGTGATTTAGGGCACACTTTTTCCTTTTTTGAATTCCACACACAATATATTTTCCGTTACCGACTGTAGTTTATTTAAAAATTTTGTTTGTAAATGAAGAATCAATCGAATTTCATAGAAATATATTTTTTTAACTATTTGAATCAGTCATTCAAAAAACAAACTATAAAAATTTACAGACATTCAGTAGGAGTTGATATTTTCTGTTAGATATAAAATTATATATTTACTGTTTCTAAAAATAGAAATTCATATAATTGCTTTTTGTCGTTTTTTAGCAAAATACTTTGTTTTTTATACAAAATTATTTCAATTAAAAATTACAAGAAATTATTATAGATACGCACATAGAAAATTAAAATATGTGTTGTGTTTTGTAAAATTAAAACAAAAAAAAAATAAAAAAAAATTCAATTTGAAAAACAAACCACAAAAATCGTTTTTTTTTTGTCAGTTCAAAATTGTTGGTTATTGTAAACGACTTTTGATTGCTTTAACTACTTTTGTTGAGTATTAAACAATGATTTAAAATAAATAATAAAATTGTCTGAATATAAGAATTAGTATACCTCTTTTTGATTGTATTTTTGCCTATATCCATTTTGACTCTCCCCTTTTTGTTCCAATGAATTTACCATTGACAGATAAGTTTTTGAAATGCGTAAAAATGAACAAAAATATATTAAATAGTAACAAATATATTCAAATTAATAAATAGCATTACTATCCAGGCTCGCTTCATTCCATTTGATTGCCTGTGTTTATTGTTTAAATTCCACTCTTTCCACATTCTATTCTACATCGTTCCCTTGTTTAGTGTTTCAACTCAAATCGTTCTCAGTTTTTTTTTTACATTGTCTAGTGTTTCAATTACACTCGTTCCCTAGTCCATTGCGTTCCCCTTGCCTAGTATTTCTATTCTACTTATTCCCCATTCCTCTTCATTTCGTTTCTGCTTTCTAGAGCTTTAATTTCACTCGTAGCCTATTCCATTCCAAGTCATTCCCATTACGAAGTGTTTAAATTTTACTGTTACCTCGTTCCATTTAATTTTATTCCCCTTCCCACATTCTTGTCGAAAATTATAAAGAGTATCTTATCAGTGAATTAGGCCGCACTTCATGGGGCACATGTTTTAAGTTTCAGATTTCTAGCCAATAGGGTTTGTGCAGGCTGTAAGGGGGGAATTTCCCCTTTTAAAAAATTGCCGCGTCGCTATCAGAAATTTTATTTCAATTCAAAAAGTACCTTATAAAAATAAATTAGCTCTTAGCTCTAGGTTTCTCTTTGGCTTGGTATAACTAGGCCACCTTTTTACCACGTTCCTGGTGCAAATTTCAAAAATAACTGTTTCAATAGAATAGCCCATACTCCATGGGATACATATTTTAAATTTCAGGGTGCTAGCCAAAGCGATTTAGAAAGGTCATTAAGTGTGAGGCTTTTCTCCTTTTCAACTCCTATTTTTGACACGTTCCTGCAGAAAATTTCAAAAAGTCACTTTTTTTTATCAGGGGACACTTATTTTAAATTTCAGATTTCTAACCAAATTCTAAAAAAAATTATCTCTTAGCTCTAGGTTTCTCTTTCACTAGGTATAAACAGGCCATTAAGGTGGAAATTTAGAAAATTAGCTTATCATTATTACCATACACTATAAGACACATATTTTAAATTTGAGGTTTCTAGCCAGAGCAATTTAGGAAGGTCATTTTAAATTTAAGATTTCTAACCAAAGGGGTTTGAACAGGCTGCCAAATAAAGACAATCACCCTTATTCTAGTTGTCGTTATCAATGTCGTCGTCGTTTTTGAGTCAACATCACTTTGCTTCGACGTCGACATCACTTCGATACCAAATTGGTATTCTAAATCAGTGTTGTAACGACGTCGACAGTTTATCGATTTAAACAAAAACACATCTCTAAAAATTGAGTCGGCAGATTTATTTTGTTTATTATTTTTGCGAAAAAATGTTTTTTATGTGTAATTTGAATTCTGATACCAGTGATGAAGAAAATAAAGAAAATCTAGTATTGGAAAGAAGGTTTCTCATACAGAAATCCAATATCTTTAATCTGCCGGATAACAAGTGAGTAGCAAAATCAAAGTCTGTTACTTTAAAGAATGTTAATCTTCTAATTTTTTTAAAAGGTTTGAAAGTTACTTTCGGCTGAATAAAACAGCCTTCAAAGATGTGCTGGAAACAATAGCACCTAATTTGAAAACCGGAATCAAGTCCACATTTATTTCCAAAACAATAAAGTTGGCAGCTACATTAAGATTTTTATTTTATTTATTAATCATATAATTACAAATTATATGTTAATACCCTAACCGAGCACTAGCAACAAAGGCCTTCGGCTCGTTGTAGCGAAAACAGACCAGAGCCTCGGGTGGGAATTGAACCCACGACCCAGGGGTCGTACCAGCTCAGTGTTGGAAACGACTTTAACTTAGGGTTCAGCTGTTTCTGAAACTGTAGAAGATTTGCCACAGCTTGAATCTTCCGCCACCTGTAGCATTACACTCGGCTTTGTTGGCTACCATTTTCTTTTTAACTTTAGGTTTTAAATAAATTTTATTATATTTTTATAATGCACTTTATATGATCATGCTTTCTTTACCTTCTGCCATCCATCTCACATTATTCTCGGTGGGCCAAGTGCATTTAATAAATTTGATATTTCTTCCCATTTTTTCCGTTTTTTTTTTTCAGTCATTACTTTTCCTCAAGTCGTTACTAAAAATTGTGTCGACAAAATCAGAGTCGTTTCAAGACAATATCGTCGTCACATTTTCTTACAGAATACCAAATACTTGTCGACAGTTATCAATTATTTTCGATAACGACAACGGGAATACCAATTTCAAAGAAAAAATCCCAAGACGACATTGTCTTGTGTCGATGACGACAACTAGAATAAGGGTGAATAAGTATATATCTTTATTATAAACCCACGTTATAATGTGATTAAATTTATTTATATTTATTAAAATTTATTCAAAAATCAACCAGTCGTATGAGTATTATTAAATTTCGATTATTAATATTAATCATACGCCTATTATTGATAAAATAAAAATGTTTATGACCTCCTAATTTTTATTTATTTATTTTTACAAATATAACACTAAGCAACCATTAATTCACTTAAAATCATCCTTTCTTCTCAACTCTCATAAAATATAAAATCTTGGCCAAATATAGAATCGAATAAGTGTTTTTCTTTTGTGTGAATGAAAATGGAGCTACACTTTGTCCATACACGTGTATTTGAACCAGAAAATATTTTTCTTATAATACATTATTAATAGGTCTGTTTAACAAAAGGTATATATTACACTGGAACTAAATAATAGTATACTTTAAAAAAAAAGTCAGTAGAAAATAAGCTTAAATAAATTTTTATACCAAAAATTTGGATTAAGTAATAAAGTTTGCAACAATTTGTTTATTTTAGGAAAATTTATAAAAAAAAAAATTTAACATAAACAAAACATATCATCTCAATTTTTTTCTCTGGGTATAAGTAACAATAATAAATTTCATTTTCATTATATGAAATCTGAAACAAGAATTATTTCTAATATTTTATTTTTTTTTTTTTCAACAAAAGAAATTTTGCTTGACCATTAATTTCATGTTTGCTACAGATCTAAACAATAATAAAACATAAGTTTGCCATTCATTCATTCATTCATTCAATCAACATCACCATCAGTTAGCCAGCCAACAAAATGTAAAACATAATCTTCATCATTATCATCGGTATTGCCATCCATGATTATCAACATCCTTACCATTGTCGTTATTGCTGTAGTCGGACATGTCGTCATTATTATCTTTATCATCATCATTATTTTGAAAATCCATTTAGTTATCTGTACATTTTACGAAAATACTACAGCTCTTTTTACAGCTATCAATCACTTATGTACATGTCAATAATTTTTATACATCTGGGAAAATGGAGTAAAATTAACTTTGTTTTCTTTATATTTTATGTAATACATTTAACAGAATTTTTTTAATGAAATTGTGGTAAATATTTGAAGAATAATTTCTTTGTTTTTAAAACAAGGTTATAAAAACAAACGTTTAATGGGAAAATACATACAAATATATTATTATAGAACAGGTATACATTTAAAGGTGTTCAGGTGTTAGTTTTTTTAAAATTTTCTCATTGAATATATTTTTATTACACCAAATGATTATAGAATCGTTATTTTTATATTTATTATCTTTTCAAAAAGGTATAAAAAAATAAATAAAATTAAAAATCTGTTGGAAAACGATTACAGAATTGTTATCTTTATATTTATTTTATTTTCAAAAAGCAATAAAAAATATAAATAAAATTAATAAAATTCTTTTGAAATTAAAGCAAAAATTTTATATTTTTGTAAAATATTTTAAATATAAATGATGAAATACAAGGTGGCGCAAAAGTAATCCTCCTATCAGAAAATGCTATAAATTTTGCGATTGGCCCCTAATGTCAGTTCTGTTTTGACATTTGTGTAGTAAACACATGCGAAATATACGTTAATAAACAATGTTACGCTACACTGCTCCAGAACGCGGAATATTGGTGACTATTTATTTGAGCAATAATCGGTCGGTGACTTTGGCACAACGTGAATTTCGTGATGAGGCCCATTTCCATCTTAGCGGGTACGTAAATAAGCAAAATTTACGCTTCTGGGGCACTGAAAATCCGCGTGTAACCCACGAAGAGCCATTACACCCGCTCAAATCACTGTATGGTGTGCTGTTTTCGCTGGAGGAGTCATCGGACCTTTTTTCTTCGAAGACGTCGCGGGCCAAACGGTTACTGTGAATGGTGAGCGCTACAGAGCAATGATCAACGAGTTCTTTTTGCCGCAACTTGATGAATTGGGATTGGAACACATGTGGTTCCAACAGGACGGTGCAACGCCACACACTGCACGTGCCACAACCGATATGCTGAAGGATGCATTTCCCGTGCGCCTAATCTCCCATTTTGGCGATTTGCACTGGCCAGCAAGATCGCCTGATTTGACCGCTCCAGACTTCTTTTTGTGGGGCTTTTTGAAGTCGCGGGTTCATGTCAACAAGCCTCAGACTCTTGCAGCTCTTAAAGACAATATCCTTCAAGAATGTGAGGACCTATCGCCGGAAGTTTTGGCCAAAGTGATGGAAAATGCCATAAAAAGGGCTCAAATGACAATCAACTGTGGCGGCGGCCATTTACATCATACTTTCGACTTAATGTAAAAAAAATTAAAAGACCAAATAAAAATAATCCACAAGAAGAATCAAAGTTTTTCATTTTTTTTTAATTACAGCCAAAAAACATCGGAAGGTTATTTTTGCGCCACCCTGTAATGTTACATTATTTTTTTTTTTTCTTCTTAAGATCCAAGATTGTCTGTTAGGAATCTCGTTTAGCTCAAAACTTCATTTTTGGTTTTTGAAAAATATATGTTAAACAAATATTTTAAATTTGAGGATTGCACTTTAATGTTTTACATGCAACATCTTAGAAAATTAAAATTATAAATTTTACACATAACCCTTTTTTAAATTTGGCGTGGGAAGCTATTTGACTTGTGCGAATTTTAAGAAAACTTAATATTGTTGCCCTAATTTGGTAAAATTTTGTTTAATATTGTTTAGTTTCAATGCATAAATTGAAGGGTATTTTGATCCAACTTAAAAGGATCATGTATTGAAAATTTTACGCCCTTCATTTCCCGTCCAGGTCAAAGGTTAAATTTTTCGATATTTTGGAATTTTCATGAAAATGTATTGAAATATTTTATTTGTTTATACAGATTTTTATAAAACTAAACTGAACTATTCTCTAAAGTTTGAAATTAATTTAAAAAAAATTAACCCTTTTATACACTTGGGGTCAAAATGACCCACAATTTTTTAAAAGCTTAACATAAATTGGTTGCCTAAAAAAAATCTGCATAATACATGCAGAAGTTAATAATTTTAACACTAAAATTAACTAAGGGTTAATTGTATGCACTGGGTTGAAAATGATCAAGAAGGTGGAATATAAAAATACAGTAGAATCTCACAAATTAGAACCACTTTGTTCCTTCGGTTGTTCTAATTTCTAAAAAGTTCTAATTTCTGGACATTTTTTTCACAGAAAATTATGAAATAATAATAATAATAAAACTAATTACGCTGGGTTTATTTTAACACAAAAGAATTTTTATTTATTAACATTTAATTAAATTTAGTATCCAAGGATAAGGTGTTTGTTTTTAACGTATATTTGTCATTTAAAAAAAAAAAAATTCCCGAATAAACCACTTTCACTTTGATCTTCACATGCCTCTGACCAAATTGTATGCATCACAAATAATTCGGTGATTCCCCGTTTTATATTTACTTCAATGAGTAAAAAAGGGAAAATGCAAAGCTTTGTGGTTAATAAAACACAGGTTGTAATTTTAGAGCGTTTAATACATATAATTTAGTTTTTCCTCTACTTAAAAAAACTTCCTAAAATTAGAACCTGTGGTTCTACTTTCAGAGCGTCCTATACATTAAAATAGCCAGTTTTTATTTCTGGATGGTTCAAATTTGTGAGAGTTCTAATTTGTAAAATTCTACTGTATGTGTATAATTAACTTTAAAGCTTTTTAGTTAGCATATTTAAAATAAATCACATAAAAATTAATCCTTATATGCTCTTGGGGTCAAAATTACCCACAATGTTGAAAACGCTAAAATAATAAGAATTTTAAGTTTATTATGCAGATATTTTTTTATCATGCAGGTAATGTTTAAAAAAACCTTGGTTTATTTTGACCTAAAGTGCATATATGGATTAATTTATACGATTTCATTTTGAAAATCCAAAGTCAAAAGGTTTTTGAAGTTATTATGCAGTTTTTTAGTGTATTTTTTGGTGTTAAAAATAATGGTCCATTTTGACCCCAGGTGCTTATAAGGATTAATGTCGATTTTTGTCTGTGTGTTTTTTTTTAATCAATAAGTAAGATTTTGAATTATAAAAATATTATTTTGTATTTTAACGTTTAAAAGTATTTTTTGGACATTTTGACCCCAGAACATATTAGGGTTAATATCGATATTTTCTTTTTAAAAATCCTTATTTAAATGATTTTTAACTTAACTATGCCTTTATTTTTTATCAAATTGTATAATTTAGCGTGCTAAAAATATTGGGTCATTTTGACTCCCAAAAGCCTGTTAAGGGTTAATTAGATTTTTTTTCTTTAAAAATATTAATTTCAGACTTGGCAAAATTGTTAAGTCAAGTATATATTTCAATGTATATATTTCAATACATTTGCTTATTATTGTATATTTTTAATGCTGACGTTATACGAGGGACATTGTTAAATTTTGATTAAATTTTCCCAATATGGGTTAAAATGCACTATACTATGTGTATTGGTTACAAAATGTACATTATTTTTTTAATACCACTCGAGAGCAGTTTTACCATAGTGGCATGACTTAAATCTGGCGGGAAGTATATGGAGACGTTTTGACGTTTTAAGAATGGCAGCAGGCTCTTCTGTAAACATCCTTTAAAATAAATATATTTCCAAGTTAATTTAACTATAATTTACAAACGACTAGCTTTTAACTTTTTTGCCTCAGAGTTCTTTGTTGCATTCTATTTGGAATTTTTTCAACGTTGGCATACCTACATTGGCTTTCACTTTTTATACAAAAAAAAAATCGAAACCTTGAACTAATCAGGCGGTTTTACTTCCAGATATATTCGAAGCTCTTCTAAGAAGGTTATAAACTTTTCTAGCCTTTTTCTCTTCCCAAAGCACAGATTTTGTTTAAAAGTTTTTATTATTTTAGCACACACTTATTTAGGTTATCCATTGTGTTTAAATTTTACAAATAGAAATTAAAAATTAAAATTAATTAAATATCACATATTTCAATCTCACTCCTTATTACTACATTGAGTTTAACTTTTTTTACCCGGTGTCTTCACATGCTATAAAATGATTACAAGCAATTGTTAAACTCATTTCATCTCAAGTAAAAGCACTTCATTTCAATGTCATTGCAATATTAAGATGTCGGCTCTTGCTAAGATGTCTGCCATCAAATTTCACTTTTATTTTTCATTTTTATTATTTGTAGAACAGAATTAATTTTTTAAACAAATTTGTGATTTTCAAAGAAAAAAAAAATAGAATATTTCTTAACAATGGATAAGTGTTCTCCAGCATACCGTTCTTGTATCTGCAGCGAGAAGTTTTAGTATTTATAAATGCATGGTCACCCCACTTTATACAGGGTGACTTAAATTATGAAAAATTGTATGGCATTTTTATTGGAAAATTATTAATAGCTTTCAACTTTTAAAGCTGTGGACACATTTACTTTTAAAAAATATCTTTTTAGATAGAGAAATATTATAAATACAGTGCATTATAATCTTCTTTAGATTAAAATATGTCTAATTGTGTGTGACTCACCCTATAGAAAGCAAAACAAGGTTGTATTTTTTTTTTTTTTTTTTTTACTGCAGTACAGTGTAATTGATATCATTTTGAAATTTTCTCTTCAATTGATTTGGCAGTTGCTTGCTATCATTTTATTGCACGTAAACACACCGGGATGAAAAAAATTATCACATAGTTATTTTTATCTGACTTCAAAAAAAAAAAAAAATATTCCATGATTCTCTTGATTTAATATATTTTTTATATGACCACCGTTGTGTATAATTTTCAAAGGATTTTATTTTTTTTTTACACATTAAGTGTTATTGAAAGAAAATGTATTTCTTTTTATATGGAGGAATATAGAAAATTTATAGTTTTTATGCTACAAAAACTTAGGTGATTTTTTTTTTTTTCTATTTTGCTAATGGAAAATACTGTTAGTTTGTATTTAAAACATTCACCACTTAATATTGCTTATATTTTTTTTTTTTTTGCTATTTTAAAAGTTTATAATGGATTTTTCCCAAGTGATTAATTATATTTAAAGTCAATGTTTAATGTTTTCAAATAACATTTGTTATTTAAAATATTTCTTCATTAGTTAAGGCTGAAATTAAAAATAAGAAATTATTTGGGATTTTTTGGCACTTTTTAAAAAAGTTTTTAGATTCTAAGGAATTTTAAATAAACAAGTCCTCATATTTTTAAAAATTATTTATTTCAATACACATACTCACATGGCCATTAAGTGTAGCCAATTTAGAGGTTTTCCTCTTACGCTCAAAATAATTCGTTTATAATTTTATAGAAATATTTCTAAATTTTTACTTTAAATCAAATTTGTTAAAATGAAATACATTTCGTGCTAAAATTAAATAGATTTACTAATTTTGAAAAACAAGTTTTTAAAAAACAAATTTTTAATGCAAGCACAAAATCTGTAGATTTACTAATTTTTACCACAAAATGTTGTAAATTTTAACAAATTTCAATCTAAGTTGAAAATTAGAAATATTTCTGTAAAATTCTAGACATCTTATATTGAATGTATATATGTGGGGTTTTCAGAAGTTTCCCTAATTTTCTCATATTTAAAAGTGATTCCAATTTTAGTTATTTTTCTTTCTTTCAATCCCACCCTACTATATTTGTACTGATTTTTAGTTAAAAAAAAATGTTATTTAGCAAATATTTTTGCTATTTACGTTTTGCAAATTACAGAATATTTAAAAATGTTTGTTGCTAATTTTAGAAATCATTTTACAAATTTTTGAAAACGGATTTGCTAAAACTAGCAAACAAAATTTACTAATTTTAAAAAAGTGGATATTGAAGGAAAAGTTATTTCTAATTAAAACTTACACCTACAAACTTAAATTAAAAAGGGATCGGAAGTGAAAATACCGACTCATGTCTAAATGGCACTAAAAAGTTTTTTTAGTTCTAAAAATCAGCCTTAAAAACAATTACAATTTGACTTTGAAAGTAAATAAAAAAATTGACTAAAATATTTTTTAAAACCAAAATTACCAAATTTAAACAAAATGATATTTTTTTTTTTGAATTTTGTCTAAAACATTTTTTGAAAAAAATAAATAAAATAAAAAAATTTGATAAAAAAAAAATTGGAAATTTAGTACTAATATTAATAATATTTATTTATTTAAACAGTATTTCAAATCAATATTTTAAGCAAAATTTGCTAAAATTGTATTCATAAACGAATTTTAGCTTAAAATACCTTTTTTAAACCTTGTTTAAATAAACGAATTTTAAAATTGGTTCGACCCTATTTAAAACCTATTTTAAGATGACATTCTTGCTTTGTCTTTATTTCCATTTAAAACATTTTTGCAAAAAATTGTCATTTAAACAAAAGAAGTTATTTGTTTTTGTTTAATAAATAATGGACCCTCTATATTTGATGAAAAGAATTGGTAAGAACCATTATATATGGAAAATGTGATATTTTTAATTGTATTTTGTTTATAATAGAAACTATTGCCCAAATTTCAAACAATCGTCAGACGAAAATTTACAGAAAGAGGAGCGGAGCGACCCGTTTTTAATTCCGGATAAAAAATTTAAGCAAAAATAATAATATTTTTGTTTTATAGTGGTGTGTTGTTTAATCAAAACAAAGAAAATAAAACCGGTTATTTGAATACTTTTTTATCTACAATAAAATCATTATCTATGTAACACTTTTATTGGGCATTTTGTTTTGACTCTTTTTCTTTTTTTAGTTAATAAACAAGTTTCATAAATTTTTTGTTTTATAAAAACAATATTTTTCTGAAAAACGACAAAAAAATACATAGAAACGAGTACCGTATGGTTTAGTAATCATTGATTTGCATTATTACGATTAATATGACAAATAAAAAAATACAGTGTTGCCATTTTCAAGTTAAAAAATCATTAAATCGCTTATTAGTTAAAATACTGATTATGAATACGAATTTTTAATAAACCTTTTTTAGGCTTAAAATGTTTTTTAACTAAAATGCATTTGAAACTTGAATTAAGATTTTTTTATGAATACCGCTGTTAGTTTTTTTTTTTGCTGATTTTAGCAAACAGATTTTAAATTCCACTTTACAAAAAGTTTACTAAAATTTAGTAGCGGCAGCTAATTTTTTCTACAAATTGCATTGCACTACATGTTAAGATAGGCAAAAAATACCGCTGGGCGCAAATTAGCAAAATTTCCCGTAATAACAGCAAATTTTTCAGTTGCTATTACAGATTTTTTTTGGTAAGTGTAAGTACTTTATTTTATTTTTCACATGTATAAAAAATTTAGGTTTCCAGTTTCCCCTTAATAACAAAATTTTTCAATTAACTTTCACTTCCAATTAATTACGATTCACAGTTTTGCCAACAAAAGAAAAACTAAAGTTATAAATTATTTTCACTACAAATAACATCTTTTGTGAACAATTTATAATCATCCACATATTTGACTTGCCAGTAATTGACTTGTATTTAATTAAAATGTTATAGAAATTTAAAAAAAAATCCCTATTAAAATTCAATAGCATTTGAAGAGGAAACCTCAACAACTAATAGAATAACAACAATAACAGGATGTCTAAAACATGTACAACCAAAAACACATACACATGAAAACTACTTAAAAAAATAACAATTTTATGCATATAGAATAATTTCTAAAACTAGCAGCAAGCAACACAGCACATGTGTTACTAAAGTTTTGAAAAACACAAACACACAAAAAGATATGAGAACACTTATGCATAAGTAATGTGACCAACTACCCTAATATACCATATAGCAATAAAACTGCAATACAACTTGAGAATAAGCTTATATAAATAGTGTGTTTTAAGCTTTTCTTAATTTCGTTTATTATAATGTTTATAAAATGTGAATTCACAAGCAGTATTTAACAATGCTTGAGAAAAGATTATTATACATAACTTTTTCTAAAGTAAACTTATAAACAACAAACACATATTGAACAACCGATATGACGATTGAAATATAAATATTTTTCATTCTAGTATTGTTGTCTTTGTTCTAAGCTTATAATGCATACAAAATTAATTATTATTATTTATATTTAAAATGAATTATTATAATTTAAAATTTAAATGAAAATGAAATTAAAGAAAATAATCATAATTTATCTTTTCAACACTTAATAATAATATATTATATGTGAAGCTTATTCTACAATTATAAAAAAAGCTAATAAATATATTGAGTCAAATAAGCTTTTCTATACGCAAGTTAATACAATATTATATTTGTAAGCTTATTCTACAATTGCAAGAATAAGCTTATAGTAATCATACACACATAATATTTTCACGAGGGTTCCGTTTTGATTTTTCTACAATTGTTACGATGGCCTTTTTCAATATATTCTCAAGTCTTTTTCAAGCTTAAGGCTTGTGTTTGTAAGCTTATAATAATATTTTTCTCAAGTCATTTGGTATGTTGGGACAGGATGAAAAAATTATTAATTGTGCTGCTGTCGCAGTCTACAACAATTTTAAGGCTCTGCTTATGGAAATGGTAGTAAAACCTCCGCTGAGCTTTGCTTTACTTTATCTTAAATAATTTTTATTAAAACAAATTATTTACAGTGCTGGGTCGATGCTTTAAAGCTAAAAGTTTCAGAAATATCAGCATAATGATTTCAACTTCTTGATTTCAATTTAAATCAAAATAAAAGTTTTCTGATTCTGAGATAGAAAAAAAGTGCCAGAATTAGTATAAGTTTGGAAACAGTTATTTTTTACAGGCTTTTTGTGTAAAATATCAAGTTTTTGTTCAAGATTTTCCCAATTTTTTATATAACAATCTATTTGAAGTAAATTTGCAAGTGATTTTATAACAAATTTCTATAAGTTGTATTGATGTAGCGTCATTTAAAAATCTTGTACATTTTTTTAGAAAAAATTATAAGTGATTCCAATCTATTCTTTAGAATCTATATTAATCCTTAAGAGTCCATTAAATTGGTTGTTTGGTTTATTGAAGAAGCAAAAATAAAAATTTTTGTTAAGCGAAAATTTTTGATTAGCTGCAGATAACGAATATAAATAAAACATAAAAAAATAGCTTCGGTCCAAACTGTACACGGTGTGCTTGATAAAAATCTAATTACTGATCGACGAATATGGGGTTCCTCAGCAGAAAAATATTAGTTTAACCGTCCACAAACAATTATTATGAAGGTTTTAAAAGTGTCCTTAAATTTTCACTGACAACTTTTACCCTGTTGGACCTAATTTAACAGTTTTCATTACAAAACTGCTCAGAATAATAACAAAATATCTGGGTAAAAATAGCAATCAAGTGTCTTAATGCCGTGGCCGCCATTAACCCCACAGGCAGTATGATTTTCTTCCAGAAAAAAGACGAAGAAAATGTGTTCAAAAATTTTTGGTATAGAAGGGCTGGGTTAACAAAAGTGTAGTGTAGCGCTACCTGTTCCCATTTTCCGCTTGGGAGTGCTCGAAGTTGATAAAAAAATTCTTTACAAAAGAACAATTTTTGACAATTTAAATGAAGGACAGGGAGGGGGTCTACGAGACCATTTTTTTTTTTTTTTTTTTTGTAAAAATTCCTATTATTTAATTGCGTTTCTCGAAATAAAAATACCTTCATTCAAAAACTGCATTGCCGTTAAATGACAATTATTTTTGCTATTCGATTGAGGAGAAGAGTTTTATGGAGCCAGTTTTTGACATAACTACTATTTGGTCAGAGATAATAAAAATCACGACAAAATCAAAATCACTTTGGCATAAAATGTATAGTCCTCAAAGCATTAAACACTCAGACATATTTCGGACGTGGAAGTATCATTCAATAACGTGAATATACCATCGATCATTGATGCCTTGGAGAGTATTGACACTGATCGGAACAACATGTTCAGAAGCATGATGATAAACTCGAATATAGGATTTGGTGAAGTGCGAAAGTACTAACAAGGGCACTTCACAAGGAAAACCATTTCGCTTTTTTTCTGTGGAAACTTGTGATCAGAGTAAAATTCTCAACTCCATGGGAAGAACGGGACAAAGGCTGTACTACTTACTGATAATAGGGCAGTTTCTTCAAAGGACCAGCAATCTCATGGAATCAGCGCATGTGGAACTATCTACATGAGTTAATCTGATGAAAACGCAAGTTAGTTTTTTTCACAAGCAGACTAA